>QRFJ01000194.1:949090-1486042 GCA_006176705.1 Cocos nucifera
AAGTGGGGGCCTCATCCAAGCCAGAAGTGGCCATTGGCTGGTGACATTATTTGAGGCTTTGGGCTCCGTGAGAATCGACAGCAAAGATGCCATTTTCCAATGCAACAAAACCTCACTAATTCACACCCGCACGCGCTCACACGCACGCATGCCCGCACGTGCACTTGCAAGCATGCACACGTGCAAAAAAAAAAAAAAAGTGACATTCATGCAGGCCTACTCATGCATGTGTTGTTTAGTAGCCATCTATTCTCTAATAACGGTCAACTATGGATGTGCCGCACTTTAGATGCCCCACAATATTTAAGATCCAGGTTGTATCTTTTGACTGCTAGAATGATTAACCTTTTTTCACACTATTGGAGATAAATTCTGTTCTCATCGAAGTCCAGTCTGATACTTAGCCTAATACAACCAATAATCACGAAAGAGCTTCAATCAAAAATTCTTCCTCCAACGGTCGAACTTTTTTTAAATTTTTTCTTCAGTCCAGTACCTCCAAGAGCCAAACTTCTTTCGAACTTCTCTTTTAGTCAAATTTCTATGGGAGCCGAACTCCTTTCGGACTTCTTCTTCAGTCGGATTTCTACAGAAGTCAAACTTCTTTTTGATTTCTTCTTCAATCGAATTTCTACAGGAGCCGAACTCCTTTCGGACTTCTTCTTCAATCGGATTTTTATAGGAGCCGAACTCCTTCCAGATTTCTCCTTCAGTCATATTCCTATAGGAGCCGAACTTTTTTCGGACCTTTCCTTCAATCGGATGCCTCTAGTAGCCAAACTTCTTTCGAACTTTTTCTTCAGTCGGATTCCTCCGGAAGCCGAATTTCTTCCGAATCTCTCTCTCAGTCGGGCTCCTCCAGAAGTCCGAACTCCTTCCGGACCTCTCTTTAAGTCGGATTCCTATAGAAGCCGAACTTCTTCCGGATCTCTCCTTCAGACGAATACCTATAGGAGTTGAACTCTTTCTGGACTTCTCCTTCAGTCAAGTTTCTCCAAAAGGAGAAGTTCCGAACTCCTTCCGGACTTCTCCTCCAGTCAGATTCGTACAGAAGCTGAACTCCTTCCGGATTTCTCCTTTAGTCAGATTCCTATAGGAGCCAAACTTCTTCCAGATTTTTTCTTCAGTCAAATTTTCTTTAGAAGTCTGGACTCTTCTGAAATTGATGTATGTTAAAGCTCTTCACCAACCAATGTCTGCTTCCTCCGAACTTTGACTATTAAATCTCAACGAACGGCCACATCACGACAATGGACATCTCTCTTCGTAATAAACTCCACGTGGCCTCAAATAGCCCACTATCGGACACCTCTCTCCATAACAAACTCCACGTGGCCTTGAGTGATCCACTACCGGATGGTTACGGTCATCACTATCAGTCTGCTACAGACTCCATCTATAAAAGAAATCCTCCAGATATATTTTCTCTAAGTTCTTTTCTCTTTTCTGAAACTCTACTGAATTCTTACCTGAGTATTCCATTTTTATTGGTCAGAAGAGCTGACTTGATCATTGGAGGATCCTGCCGGAGCCACCACCACCGACTTCCGATGAAACTTTATTTTGCAGATCATCGATGGCGATCTTTTCTCCCTCAACTCCAGCTCACTCCAGCGTCGATCAGATTCTGCACCAACACATACAAAATCACTATTGGATCATCCATTTTACAGTTTTCAAAGCACTTCTAAGTCTATCATTTATCCACCGATGTAGATCTCAGAGTGGACAGCTGATGATTCGATGATGGTTTTGCATAGAGGAATTTTAATCATTCTTTGGAGTATTTAATTTGTCCTTTGCAATAATACCTCACATGGATCTTTAGTTGATGAGGGGGTGAGAAAAGAGCGAATGGTAGCTAGCTTGAGAGAATTGGCAATTGGGGATACTGATATAAAAACCACTATAAGCATTCAGAATTATTGTGCCTTTGAGAAAACCTACACTTGGACTCGTTCGAGTATGGCAATTTATGATCGATCAAAATTTGCTCAAATAAATCATGATGAATTAATCAAGTGTGAGAAGACAACTTTTTTTTTTTTTCTTTTTTTTTTGAGGTGTAAGAAGATGCAAGTGTGCTCTATAGTTTTCTGCAGTTCGAGTGTAGGAGTGACTAGAAAAGGTGGATGATGCCACATGAAGTTTAGGCCGTCATGTTTGTGCTTTCTACAGCCCTAAAGTTGAGCAATCAAAAGCATTACTTTTCAAATATTTGGAGATGTATGATATCCAGCATTAGGGTTGCAAATGGTATAGTCAATTTAAGCTTAACTTAGTGCTAACCTAGTTATGCTCAGATTGATTTAGTGTTTATCAGCAAGCTGATAGTTGGTCCCCCCTATTGACTGGATTATTACTTCTAAATCTTGTTGATTGAGGCTTTAACACCTATTGCCAAGAGTCTTCAATCTATGGCTGAACTCGGTTACCCACCATGATAGATGTCGGTCTCCTACTGACATGAAGATAGTTTTCATTAGAGTAAAAACACTCCTTCTTCAGAGACACTACAAAAAAGTCCACTCACTAGATTTTTCGGGAGGGGATCCTCCAATGCTTAAGTTAACAAGTAGTAAGATAAAAAATAAGAGAAATGATCGAGTTCTTAACTTTGCTTTGTAAAGAGAGTTACTTTCTTGAGAATCTCCTTCACCCCCCTTTATGTAAAAGAAAAGTAGCTACCCATTATCACCGAGCTCGATAATGGTTCTGAAAATTTTATGCCCATTTAAGATAGTGGGCGCCAATTATGCATGTCAAGTGCAAGGGTTATGCATATTGTCCACAAAGATTACGTGCGGCTGTTAAGCCCACATGCACGTGCTTAAGGGAAACAGCCTCGAGATCTTTGAATAGGCAACTGGCTTTGGTTATTCACCATGAGTTGATTAATCGTTATCATTTTCTGAGGCTGATTGATTATCTACTATTGATCGAGCCAGCTCTTCAATGCGGCATCGCAATTTATCCAAATGGATCCGAATCTCCCTCTAGAGGAAATAAGAGGCTATTGATAATGTCATTAGTGCTTATAGAAGCCTAAGTAGGATTCCAACTTGAGATTCGTCTTCTACAACCCATCCTTAAGGATCAAGGTCTTATCGTCGAAAGGATGAGGGGATTTTTGATAACTTAGTCGGTACATAGTCAAAGTGAACCTTAACTAAATCCGAAGCCAATTGATTCTTCTAGCCGGTCGGTCCTATGGTCAGCTGGTATCTGGTCTCAATATCAGTTGTCATCCAAGGACGTATTTATCCTTAAGTCAAGATCATTCTAAGATTCTCTAATCTCTATGCTCTTCCTTCGCCAGGACGATAGTGGTGAGTCACCTCCTCATTCAGTGATCGGGCTATTTTGGTCGGAAAAATGTCTTATTCCCCAGCAGCTCCATCTCAAATTTCAAAGTTTCTTTAATTCCCGATCCATGGTGGTTGTGCATATTTACTCTCCAATATGCACGTAGTTACAAATAACTGTGAACACATAGATACAAATGTTCATGGACAGTATAACTGTAGCAAAGAAATAATATAGCTGTATACAGGAGCTAGCATAAGTGTGTACTCAACCTAGCTCATGAGTACCCCAAAAACAATTACTTTGAAAACCCTATACCCTCTGACTTTCACCATGTTGGCATATTTAAGTTTGTAGATTGGTTATAACTGTTTATTTGTAGGCTGAATGTTCAATCAAAATTGATCAAAATTCCTATCAATATTGTTAGTAGTAGGATTTGACAATAATGTTTATCTTTTTCATCTATTTGTTATCTTTATAACTTTTAATTTTTAGCATATAAAAAACAATGTATTTTCTTTCAAAAAAATACACATTGTGTTTAATCTTTCGTTGAACTCAAATTTAGCATGGACCTGAGTGCATTCAATTGGGTTAGTTCGTGCTTAACCAAACCAACCCAACTAACAAATTGTGTCTAAAAGATTTTGATGAGCATGATGGCCAAACTTGACCCTATTACTCAACAGGTTGGGTCTAGGCCAAAAATTTTGACTTGAAGAAAATCTAAATTAGGTAGGGTATCGCATGCCCCAATCTTGGACTTGTCTAGTTGCATCCCATTTCAAAGAGGGTTGTGTTTTGGAAAAAGTTATTTAAAATGCTTAAAATAGAAGAAAATATCTAAGGATTCTAAAAATACAATAGGAAGATTGAGTTGATCCCAAGCTTTTAGGAGCTGACCTGAGCAGACTATGAGTTGACTTGTGAACTATGAATCAACCCCAACAGACTACGAATCGACTTATAGGTGCTTGACAGCCTAATGATTAATTTTTCTGCAAGCTTTTAATAGATAAATTTGACTTTCAGTGGCTAGTACACTTCCTCCAATCAAATTTAAGTATATTTAATTAAGATATGAAATCAATTGGAGAAGTGATATAAAAGGGAAGAAAATAGAAAATATTGCAGTAAGGCTTCAAATCATTGAAGAGAGCTCATGCTGAAGAGTTGATATGGATTGAGTTGATATATATTATGAATCAACATGCAAAGAAGTTCCAAGAACTTGTGGTATACATTCGATTTAGGACTCTTCGATGTCTAAGTCAACTGAGGCCTTGAGAACAGATAGTAAAAATAGAAAAGTAGAAGACGAGAAAAGAGAGTTCGAGTGAAAAAGATTAAGATTTGATGTTCTTTGAGTAAAAAAGTTGAGAGTAGATTTCAGTATTTATAGGAGGATTTTGCTTAGGCCGTTTGAAGTTTGTTAGGCTGTTAGTTTGTTGTAATAGATTTACTAGCTTGATGGTAGCCGTGGGTCATTAGCCTATGTGAAGATTAGCTATAGCATAATTGGAGGATAGCTATAGCCTAACTGGATGATAGCTATATCAAAGTTAGAGAGTTTTGGACTTCTCTTGATGCTGAGTCGAATACTGCGTTGGTATGTCGATTTTTAGCTGATCTCATCTTGAGGTAATACTGACAGTACCTTGAGGTAATGCTGACAGTTGCTGATTATTGGCAAGGTCAATGATAACCTGATCTTGGCATAAAGGTGCTCTCGGGAATGGTTGAAATCTTGAAATAGGATGAAGATAGCTAGGATGGTATATTACCGATCTCAACTTAAACTATTAACCTACAGGAAAACTGAAACACATCCTTGTTTCATAACAGGACTAAAGCAAGCCATTAGGCCCACTGACTTGATTGTGAGGATGGTAAGTTATTGATGTAGCCTATCTATAAAGCTATAACTCTGTAGCTGTAACTTGGTACTTGCTGATGCGAATTAGTCAGAGTTATAGATTGATATTCAATCGATCTGGAATCAATAACTGGCAGTCATCATATATCAATGTATCATCAGATCAATGATCTTTCTGATGCTACCATGTGGCTAATGATAATTAGCTATACCAATACTTGTCCCTTACTTTCTAGATCTGAATTGAAATTCTCTATGGTGGATGTGGAAAGTCATTCCAAAAGTCACTTCTTAACTTATTTTGCTGATAACTGCACCGCATGGCCATAGTCAGAATTAATTTTTTGATGATTCGAAATGATATGCTTCCTCATTTGAAAGGATTCCATCATAGCCATCGTATCTGATAATTAAGAAAGCATGGAGAGATAGAAAATCATTATTGTCTGCTCTGCTATATTTGGATGACATGGGACACGTGTTGTTTTGCCATTAATCATCTAAACCATTACATGAATTGCGCTTACACAGCTTAATCAAAATGGGAGGCATTGAAATGGCTTCTTTGTAGTCATTTTGGATTAAACTGATCTACTAGTACCTTCCATAAATAGGACAACAACCATTTGAGAATCATTTTATCATTTTTCTCTATGCAGAGACTCTACAGAAGAAATTCCAGAAGCTTTCTAGCATCCATGAAACTAGAGAAGAAAGAGGTTTCAGCCATCACCAGAGCTAAGGAAAGCAATTAGAGCTAAAAAATGTAGATGGTGTGGTGCTCCCAAGCCTTAGAAGACTATGGAAGGAGTCAGGATATTGGTTCCAGGAAGACTAGGACAGATGTGATCCTAGGACTAGGATAGGAGTTATTCTAGGATGGAGATAGTGTGTAGCCCTCCACGGACTTGAGGTTCAGATGTTGAGGATCTTATAGGGCTTGGTTGGTACTTCGAAGACCTAGGACATAAAGTAGAGTAAGAAATCAAAGCCAAGGAATGAAGACTGCAAAGAAGAAGCTTTTCTGCAGGTTAACTGGCTTAGTCTGAAACTGAGTTGGCCAAGTCTCAGTGGTCAGACCAAACAGAGAGGTGCATGTTCGGAACTACAGGCATAGTACGTAATTGGGTCGGCTCAGTCTGAAACTGAGCCGACCTAGTCTCAGGTTAGCCAGCTCAGTGCTGAGACTGAGCTGACTCAGTACATGGGCAGGGTTATGCAATGATCTATTTGGAGCTAGGATAGTGATTTATCCTAGGGGTCTTAAGGCCTAGTTTGAGAGATCTTAAGGGGGCTAACTCATGTATGGATTGGATTTAGATTCAGAAGATGAGAGCATGGGAGACATGGATGTACATAGACTTGATGAGTACTTTCATGTATTGGATTAGCTAGGAGAATTTTTTATCGAATCTAATGGCTATGTATAAATACATAAGTTGAATTAGAATTTTCATTGGTGCATTGAATATAGATCTTTTCTTCCTCAATCTCTCTTCTCTTTAGTGTTGCCCTAGGTTCTTGAAGAAGTCCTAGAGAGAGGGGCACCTTCCTCAAGCCTAAGGAGGGAGGCACCCCAGTATAGATCTAGATAGTGGATCTATGGTATGCTGCCTTAGAAAACGCCAAAGGTCTCCTATGATCCATGCTAAAGATCTTGAATTTTTTGCAACATGGCATCAGAGCGGTACCATGAAATAACAACAGAGCTAGGTGATGCCATGGTGGTACTCTAACATTTGGTATCAGAGCCTAATGGTGCATGAAAGAGAAAAAGAAGTCATATAAGGTGAAATAAAAAATCTACATAAGTATTTCATAGTATATCTCAGATCTACCTTTGTTATTACTGTGGTTTGACCAACCAGAAGCTGCAGGTTGTAGGTGGAGGTGTAGAGGACTAACGAAAAGAATTTTTCTAGGATGGAAGGTTTGGGTGCATGATTTGCTGGTCAGTCTTGGTGGAAAGGTCGGAATGTATGATAGATGACAGGCAGGGAGCGCTGGAGTACTATAGTAGCATTTCCCTGGAGATATAGGGCTAAGAGAGGCTCGATGGTGCAGCCATCGAGGAAGATATCTCAGCAGAGAGTATCAAGGTTTTCTAGAAAGATGGATTGTGTGGGACTGTTTAATGATTGAAAAGAGGCTTTTCAAGGGTTAATGATCGAAGGAAGGCTGAAAAAGTGGCTATACGTCCTTCAATTGTAGGAAGATGGAAAAGTAATCAGGGATGTATTTAGCAATTCTATCAGAGCATGAATTTATGAAACCTTGAGGGTGATGAAAATGGATGATCCATGGAGATCCAGTAGGTCAGGACTAGGTAGTGGATTAGGTTTCTTCTATAGGAGCATCAAGAAAAATCATGATTCAAGTGGAGGATGGTTTATGTACAGCAAAAGAAGACCCAGATACCTATGAGGAGGTGGTGTCGAGATGAGATAGAAAGTACTGGAGTTCTACAGTAGTACTTTTCTGAAGGCATAGAGCTGAGAGAGACTCGGTGGTGCAGCAGCTAAGGGAGATAACTCAATAGAGAGTATTAGAAGGCATCTCGAGGAGATCGAGAGTAAGTCTCAGGGAGAGCCAAAAAGTCTTAGGGGCCTTGGAATGAGATAGGTGGGTCTAAGCCTAGGGCAAGATTTAAGCTATAGGTCCTTCGAGCACAACTAAAGCGATGGCTGGTGTAGGGACAGAAGAGGAGAAGGCTAGGATGAAATTTTTTAGGATTCAGTCACTGATTTTAAAAGAGTTAGATGAGCTCTTGAATTTTGAAAGTGCCTGTGGGTTGTGGAAGTATCCGAGATGGCTTTGGTACGGTTGGGTCTATGGAGTGCGAAGGATCTGAAGGAGCAGCAACGGTATTCGAGGTGCAGTGGTAGGCTTAGTAGTGCAGTATTAAGTAATTGGCCTTGAGGGACTTGGTGATAGAGTTAGCTTCTACGACATCAGGTGGACTTCAATTTCAGATGGAGCATCAAGCAGAGGTGGCTTCACAAGTGAAGATGTAACACAAGTTCGGAGCGGAGGAGTGAAGGAGGATCGATATCCTAGCAGTAGCATCGATGATGCATAGTTTCAGATGGAGCAGTATGTGCAGGAGGACAGGCATAGTTCTGAGGAGACCATGTCAGGGTATGCAGCGAGTGTCGATATAGAAAAGCTATGAGATCTCCAAAAAAGTTTAGGATAATTGATGCGGCTATCAAGTAGAAGGATATCTATAACTTCAAAGATGGTGCAGAGGAGCAAGCTAAGGTCTTCAGCGGTGGAGATGATCATTTCAAAGGCCTTAAAGAGAGCTCAAAAGTTGAAGAAGGATGGCTGTAGTAAGGTGAGCATAAAGAACTATCAGGACATATAGGGATAGCAGTATTGTGTAGAAAGATATTGCCAGGTGTGCCAAGGCTAGGGCGCACCAAGGTGAAGATTGTAAAAGGTATGGTGCTCCCAAGCCTTAGGAGGCTATGGGAGGAGCTAGGGTGTTAGCTTCGGAAGGACTAGGACAGGTATATTCCTAGGGCTAGGATAGAAGTTATTCTAGGATGGAGGTGGTGTGTAGCCCTCCACGGGCTTGAGGTCCAGATGTTAAGAACCTTGAGGGGCTTGGTTGGTGCTTTGGAGACTTGGGATACAAGGTAGAGCAAGAAATCAAAGCTAAGGAATGAAGACTGTAGAGAAAGAGCTTTTTTATAGGTTAGCCAGCTCAGTCTGAAATTAGATCGACTAAGTCTTAGTAGACAAGCCAAATAGAGAGGTATGCATTTGGGATTGTAGGCACGGTATGCAACTGGATCAGTTCAGTTTGAAACTAAGCCGACCCAGTCTTAGGTTAGTCGGCTCAGTGTTGAGACTGAGCCAGCTCAGTGCACAAGCAGTGTTATGTGAGGGTTTGTTTCGAGCTAGGATAGGAACTTATCTTAGAGATCTTAGGATCTGGTTTGAAAGTCTTAAGGGGGCTAACTCATGTATGGGTCGAGTTTAGATCCAGGGGATGAGAGCAAGGAAGACATGGGTGTACATGGGCTCAGTGAATGCTTTCATGTATTGCGTTAGTCAGAAGAGTTATTGGTCGAGCTTAATGGCTATGTATAAATATATAGATTGTATTAGGATTTTTATTAGTGCAGCGAATACAGATCTTTTCTCCTTCAATTTCTCTTCTCTCTTCTTTCTAGTATTGCCTTAGGTTCTTGAAAAAGTCCTAGAGAAAGGGGGCACCTCCCTCATGCCTAAGGAAGGAGGCACCCTAGTATAGATCTAGGTGGTGGATCTATGGTATGCTGCCTTAGAGAACATCAAAGATCTTCTATGGTCTATGCTAAAGATCCTGGGTTTTCTGCAACATGGTGTTAGAGCGGTATCATGAAATAACAATTGGTATCAGAGCTAGGTGATGCCATGGTGATGCTCCAATAGAAAAAAAAGTTACTTCAAGAGCTCTTTTCCTTTTAAGTAGATCCCTCACCTTTGCTTCCATTATTAGAGCTTCCTTAGTTTAGGATTTCTGTCCTTTATTTTCTCTGCTTAGCTCTCTCTTCTTCTAACTTCCTTCTTTCAACTTCTAAAAAATATCTTCCCAAGAGAGTACTTCACATGGTGGTGATAAGAGAAGAGAGAAAAGAGTCCTGGGTGACCAAGAGATTTGGTCTATCCAGCTCCAACTCAAGCTTGAGGTGGCTGATCCATCTCGAGCGACCGTCGGGGCCAGTACCTCCGATAAGAATGGTTTAGAGTTTCCGATAAGAAAATTTTTGGACTATTTTGGTTTGGATACTGAGCACTTAGTTCTGACTGATCTTGATCTGGACAAGCTTAGGGATAAATATCTTATCCTTGAAAATTTTTAATTGATAGCTTCCAGTCCAGATGACTGAGTTACATAGCCTCCCAAGGGCTGTATAGCCTTTTATGATGAAGCACTTCGATCCAAACTATGGTTCCCTTTGCATCCTTTCATTTGTAATGTCTTAGATTTTTACAAACTTCTTCCGACCTAAGTTACTTATTGCCAAGATTATTCTAATTTTCATCATCTATTGTAGCTTTGCCACCATTAATCTCAGGATTTCTTTTTTTAGTGCATTGTTCATCCTAAAGAAATATCCAATAGAAAAGAATTGATGGTACTTTTCACGCCAACCATATTGTATATTCGGTCCTTCTCTTTCTTCTTCAATCTATGATTAGAAAAGTCATTTCTTTTTTATTTCTTCTGATATCCCTTGAGGTTTTAGTTGTAGCTAGAATAAATCTTAGCTCAAATGAAACTCCAATAACCAAGTATTGCTTAGGGATAAAGAAATATTTGAAGAGCTACTAGATATAAAGGTACCCAAGCTAAGCCAGCTGGTGATGGACCAATCATTATTTGACTCTGGCATCAGCCAGATCTCTCCCTAGGATGAGTCTGTTATTAGACTTCCTCCATGAAAAATATGCATGAGCATTCTTCTAATCATTATATCTTCTTTGTTGTAACAGGACTCATGAGGTTCGATCTAAAAAGATTGGCAGAGCAAAAAAGGAGAAAGTTGGAGCCTGCTAATCTGCCTACTACGAAGAAGGGGAAAGAGAAGGAAACTATCGGATCCACGTCAGCATCTTCCTGATCTACTTCTATTTCTGCTCTATGGCCATTAGTGATAAATACGGTCCCCATTCCTATATCACTACCGGTGTCCAGGGGACATTGGCAATCTACCGAGACAGTCCGTCCGCCTACCAAAGAACTAGTGGCTCGCTCGAGATCGAGTGCATCCACTACACCATCAAGGTCTAGTCTTGCTACTTCACCGGCCCCAGCATCTAGTAGACCATCTCAACCCTCCGGGTGGTCAAGGATTCCCAAGGTTGATCAGCCATCAACCTCTAATAAGAAGATTGGTCTCTTCCAAGCCTCCTTGCTCGACATGTTGAGACTCGGCAGGGATCTATTGTGTGCAATGATGCTGCAATGGGATTTAAACTCCCAAAGGAGGGATCTTGGACTAGAGGAACTAATCAACTATGGCTTCAATAGTATTCTGGACATAAGTTCTTAATCTTTCTTCTCTCTTTTTCTTTTTTTTTTACATCGGTTTAAGACTGATCTAACTTTTGCTCTTTTCTTTTAGTCTGCCATATTTTTTAGGCTGCTCAGTGAGCACATGGTATGGTTTCTTGAGGATAAAAAGATCATGAAAGAGGGGCTACAATCTGCCAAGGACTGCAAGAAGGTGGTGGAAGAAAAAGCTGCGAAGGAGGCCAAGATCGTTTAGAAGCTGAAGAAGCAGCTCAAGGAGAAGTTGGCCATAATAAAAGAGAAGAATAAGGCTCTGATAGACCATCGGAGAAAAGCTAATGAGGGAGAAAAGAAGCTGCTAGAGCTGTAGCAAGAAGTCTCCAAGATTACTAAGCTAGAGACCAAGATGAAAGAGCAGGAGGAAATAATGGCCTCTTGGGTTGACATTGTGGCAGCCCGGGACAAAGCTCTTCTTATGTATCAAAGGGATATTGAGAGGTGCAAGGCTACTGCTACCAGAGCTATGGAGAATTACAAGTCCTCAGAAGCTTTTCAGGAAGAAGTCATGGAGGCTTCAGAGGAGGCTTTTGACTATGGATTTGTGAACTATAGAAGTCTGATCAAGAAGCATTTTTCTGACTTGGACTTGAGCAATATTACTCAAGAGGTAGCCATTCAACTGATGTCAGAGACTTCCATCCAGCTGACGTTGAACGTGGCCCCTTCTACAGCTGCACCCTAGCTTGCTCCCGAGTTGGCCCTTCAATAGCTTTCTCTTGCTCATGCTGATACTCCAGTCGTCGAGGTCATTTCAGTAGAATCCCCGACTGGTGATCAAGCAGCTGCTCCTGCTCAAGCTCCTCAAGTAGATGGCTGATTTTATAATCTTCTTTCTTTTTATTTTGTTTTGCTGTTACTGTATCAACCCAACTTGAGCTTTTGTACATATTTTTTCAAAGTAATGAAAAAAACTTTTTGTTCATAACTGCTTTTCTCAATTATTGTCTGTGATGTTGGATATTTCTAATCTTGTATTGCCCAATGTGGGTTAGGACTGTCTCTCACTCCCAAAAATTTTCTAGGTTATCCATAATAGATAATTTCTTATTAGATGCATGCTCTAGAAGCCAGATTGGCTAACACATATACACTTTCTAAGGATATAATTCTATAATTAAAATTTTGAAATGAATAAAATTTGGATTATTTTTTTCATTCATGCTATGTGTATTTAAATTATGTCCATGAATTATCTGAGAAATTAATAGATGATAATACGTATTCTCAAGAGTTAAGAATTTAAGGCATGTGTCATTAGTGATGAATTTTTAAATGCTCCCGATCGATGGATCATCATAGGGATGGTGACTGATCTGGATAGACCTATGCATGGATCGCTTTCTTTTATGGATAGACAAGTCTCAAGTCTATAGTATGGAGATACTTAAGCAAGAGTGTAGAGGGTTTGATAAAGATCAAGGGTACTGAGTGTGACCAATACAAAAAGTCACTAGGATGGCTACTAACTCATCAGTGACTTACTCGATGTTGCAGTTATGTAGATAGTTCTTTGATCTGTGGTGCCTCGGCTGTTCATAATGGAGTCACTGTAGTTTAACTGCATAATCACTTGGTCACCTAGCCATTCGAAATCTTACGATGTATGTTGGCTAAAGTAGGACCATTATAGGAATAGGGTGCCAAGATGGGATCTTGCAATCCTAGTATACAGAGAGAGGTCCTATACAATTTATGAGACCAAATCCTAAAATCCATAGCCATGGTAGGTGAATAATAGAAAAGAATTTTCATAAAATTTTACGTAGATTCGAGTCGATTGAATCTAGCATATGACAGACGAGTAGGTTTGACGAATTATTCTTGACTTGCATCATGTTGGAATTTATGATAGAAGAACTGAACTGTGCGATAACAACATTTAAGCACTACAAGAATTTTGAATATTAGCGATGATATTAGTGATGAAAAAAATTTCATCATTAATAATACTTTTTTGCCACCATAACACAGATGAAAAGAACTACCGTCGCTAATACTATTAGTGATGGCAATTTTATTATTAGCGATGATAAATACTATTGCTAAAAGTATAAAATTTTTTATTTAAATATTAAAAAATTATTAGCGATGGTGAATTTAGTTTATTAATAATGAAAATAATGCCATCACTAATAATAAACTATCAGCCATAGCTCTTTAATTATTAGCGATAATCGAAAGCCATCGCTAAAATTATTTAAATTCTTCAAAATTTTTATATAATATTTAAACATAAAATAATTATTAGCAATGGTGGATTTTGTTAATTAGTGATGAAAATAATGTCATTACTAAATTTTTTATAAAAAAAATATTAATAATAAAGTAAAAAAATAAGTTTATTTAAAAATATTATTAATGATGGAATTAGTGATGGTGATTTTTTTCTATCGCTAATTTAAAATATAACTCAGATCTAATTCAAATTTAATTCGAATCTGATTCAAATTCAATTTGAACCTGATTCGAATCTAATTTAAAATCCTGTCAGATCTAATTTAATTAAACTTTAAATCAAAGTCCTACTTGGATTATAAAATTTAATTAGCCTTCAATAAAGTTAAGATTAATTAAATTAAATTAGATTTAAGTTAATTAAAAAAAATTAATTTTTAATTTTGGTTCAATTCAAATCTAATTCGAATCTAATTCGAAATCCTATCAATTCTAATTCAATTGAACTTTGAATTTAAATCCTACTTGGATAGTAAAATTAAATTATCTTCTAATTAAGTCAAGCCTAATTAAATTTAATCTAATTTAAATTAATTAAAAAAATAATTTTTATTTTTTGTTCAATTTAGATCCAATTAGAACTTAATTTGAATTCAATTTGAACTTAATTTGAATCCAATTCAAAATCCTATCAAACCTAATTCAATTAGACTTTAAATCCAAGTCCTACTTGGATTCTACAACCTAATTAGCCTCAAATTAATGAAGCTTACTTAAATTAAATCTAATTTAAATCAATTAGGACTTGATCCATGATTCCATTCGAATCTAATTTGAATCTGATTCAAATTCAATTTAAAATCCTATCAAATCAAATTCAATTAGGCTTTGAATCCAAATTCTACTTGAATTTTAAAATATAATTAACCTTAAATTCAATCAAGATTAATTAAACTAAATTTAATTTAAATCAATTAAAAAAAATAATTTTTAATATAGGTTTAATTCAAATTAAATTCGAATCTGATTTGAATCTAATTCAAAAACCTATCATCCTAATTCAATTAGACTTTGAATACAAGTCTTGAATAGTAAAACCCAATTACCTTCAAATTAAGTCAAGCCTAATTAAATTTAGTCTAATTTAAATCAATTAAGAGAAAATAGTTTATAATTTGGGTTCAATTCAAATCCAATTCGAAATCCTCTAAAACTTAATATAATTATATTTTTAATCCAAGTCCTAATTGGATTTTAAAATCTAATTATCCTAAAATTAAATCAAGTCTAATTAAATTTAATAAATTTAAATCAATTAAAATAAAATAATTTTTAATTTAGATTTAATTCAAATTTAATTTGAACTGATTCGAATCTAATTCAAAATCCTATCAAACCTAATTCAATTAGACTTTGAATCCAAGTCTTACTAAAAATTTTAAAATTCAATTAATCAAATTAAGTTAAGCTTAATTAAATTAAATCTAATTTAAATCAATTAAGACTTGATCTATAAATTAATTAAGATCAAAAATTTAATAAAACCTAATATTAATTTTTAACCATCCAAAAAATGACCTAGGAGAAAAAAATAATATTAAAATATAATTTAAAAATTATGATTATTAGCAATATCTTTAGTGATGAGATCTTACCATTAGTAATAATTTCGAAAAAAATATTATTTTAAAAATATAATTATTAGTGAGGATAAATTTATTATCGATGGTGTTTTGTCGTTGCTAATAATTTTTTTAGTATTAGCAATGAAAAAATAATATTAGCGACCATAATTTGCTATCACCAATAATCTTTCCATGCTCATTTTTTTCAACCCCACTGCCCACCACCTCCTTATTTTCCCATCCCTCCATATTTTTATCCCCCACTGCCACCCCCCTCTCCCCCGCCCTTTGGTCTCCACGCCATCCCCCTCTCCCATGGTTGCCTTTCATTGACTACACCCGGGCCACCTCCTCGAGCCTCCGGCACCTCCCTCCGACTGCACCCTATCCACCTCCTCGAGCCCCCGACCTCCTCCCACCTCTCCGAAACCCTGGCCCACCTCCCCCCAACCCACCTCTCTGCGGCTGCCTCTCCGAGCCCCAGGTCACCTCCCACCTCCCTCGGCCTGCCTCCTTATGGCCTGCCTCTCCATGGCTGCCTCGTCAAGCCTTGAGTCTTCTCCCTTCGGCTACAGTCAGCCGCCTCCCCCCAGTAACCTCCCTTGAGCTCCTAGCTATGAGCCCTCGGCCACCTCCCACCTTTCTTTGGCTTGCCTCTCTACGATCATCTCCCCGAGCCCCGACCTCCCCCCAGCTACACTCAGCCTGCCTACCCCAACCACCTCCCCAAGCTTCTAGCTGTGAGCCCATAGCCATCTCCCACCTCCCCTCGGCCCGTCCCCGCACCCTAGTTTCCATGGCCCCTGCTCTGACGATCCAACCCTGCATTCCCTACCCCGAGCTCCCATCCACAACTGCATCCCCAAGCCATAGTTCCTACTCACCAGCCTATGCCTCCTCGTGCCTTAATCCTTACATGCTAGCCCATGCCTTAGTCCTGTATAGCAGTCTATTTTTTATTGTGAGTATTAACGATGGCTACTACCATCATTAAAATTTAATTTTTTATTTAAATTATATTAATTAAATATAATTTGATATTAAAAAACTAATTAATTAAATATTAATTTAATTAAAAGTGGTACGGGACTTGGGTCTTTGCATGCGGAGTGCTCGAACTAAGGGAAGGTCTGGATAGTATTGCAAATATGGGATCGAGAGATGTCCTACACGCTTCGATCTTGGCATGCAGAGCACTCAAATCGAGGAAAGATCCGGACAGCATTGCAAATGCGGGATCGAGATGTGTCCTATGTGCTCGGATCTCGGCATGCGGAGTGCTTGAACTGAGGGAAAGTTTGGGTAGCATTGCAAATACGAGATTGAGACGTACCCTGTGCACTCAGATCTCAACATGCAAAGCAGTCGAACCAAGGGAAGATCCAGGCAACATTGCAAATATGAAGCCAGGACATGTCCTGCGCGCTCGAGCCTCGGGTCTCAGTTGGCATGCAAAGCATCCAGCCCTTGTGAGCCTTGCATGCTCAAGCCAAGAGTGTTAATTTTAAAAATTAGTTTTAAATTAATAATAGTTAAATTAATTAGTTTTAAATTTTTAGATCAGACTCCAGGATGGGATTTGTTTGGATGCCATTCTAGTGTGCTTGTCTGACCTAGTCATCTGGCATGCTCTAATTCTGTATGCATAGGATGTGCATCTTGACCATCTCCATTGGTAATGATATCCCTTACTTCTATGATTATGCTTTGAAAATACTGCACTCTTAATTCAAGAACAGGCTCGTTATCCTTGTAAGAAATATGTCAATCGAAAAATGCTTGATAAGGATACAATAATTGCCTATTTATATAGGAGTGAATTTATGCCAAACTACAAGCATTGATACTTGTATGGAGATTGAGACATGAAAGACAATTGTAAGAACTTCGAAGGCTCTACTTGTCCAAGACCTTATTGATGTGCAAGAGCTTAATGGTGATAGGCTTTGAGCAGATGATTATCATATTTGGTATATTTGATTTGGTTATTGATGAATATCCATGTAATAATCTTTTAGATTACAACCCTTATAGTCATGATGGACTATAGATTGCTATGGTTATAGTCATGCCTACCCTCTATAGAGTTGCTACCTCCTAAAGGCTAAGCAAGGCTATAACTATAGCAACCCCTATAGTTCATCACGACTATGGTGGTTGCTACTTGAAAGATTATTACATGGGCTTCTATCGATAATCAGATCAAACCCACCAAATGCGCTAATCATCTGCTTGAGTTTATCACCATTAAGCTCTTACACATCAGCAAATGTGTTGGACAGGTAGAGCCTCCTATCCACACATATTGTCTCCCATGTCTCGCCATGCAACTACCAACGCTTATAGTTTGGCATAAATTCATTCTTATATAAATGGACAACTATTATATCCCTATCAAGTATTTCTCTATTGACACATCTCTTACAAGAACAATAAGCCCGTTCTTGAATTAAGAGTGTAGCATTCTCAAAAGCATAATCACAGAAATAAAGAACATCATTGCAAATGGGGATGGTCAGGATGCACGTCCCGTGCATGCAGACTTGGAGCTTGCCAGATGACTAGGATACACGAGCATATGAATTTTATTTTTAAATTTTTTTTTTAAAAAAAAAATTAATATTAGTTTGCAACTCGAAGAGGTGGCTGGGAGTTCTAAGAGGCTATGATGACTGCCTGCGCGAGATGCGCCTAAATGAAGATAATGCATTCTGTTCTAGTTGTTGTATGGTCAAGCTTGGATGGTCTGTTACATCAAAGACAACCGCTTGTGGCCACCTTATGGTTAAAAGTGTAGAGAAACTTGCAATATAGGGCAAGCTTGGATGGTCTGTTACATTATAGACAACTGTTTGTAGCCACCTCATAGTTAAAGGTGTAGAGGAACTTACAATGACTTATTTTTCAATGGCAGATCCAAGCCTTCTTCATATTTTCATGTACTAAGTTTATCATGTACTATTGGATAAGAATCAAACAACACCTAAATTAGGAGATCAGTAGACTAGCACATTATCATGTACTACTGGATGAGAATCATTTTTCTACTAATACATTATAGATGCTATCTAACAATCTTTATTACATATGAGTTAAATTTTGATCATTTTGTTATATTTTGATAGGTATTTTATTTAAACTAATTTTTAGGTCATCTGCTTGCTTTGGTTTTTATTTTTATTTTTAGAGATTATACATTATGTCTTCCAAAGATCGGAGTCATTCTAGCCAAGGATAGAGCTCTCGAGGAAAGAGCGATCATGCATTCAGCTTGCATGATTCCACATCTCTTACATCAGATGGTAAACTCTAATACTTTAGATATTCTTATTATTTTATCCTTTGCTAACTAATATAACATTCTTTATATTAGATATTTTATAATCATATTCGAATGATAGGAGGTCACCAGTGACCCCACAGTCACACATAGTAGCAATCGACTTTCAGGTATAGAGTCATGGTCAAGGATCCATTCGACTTGCGGCACCTCCAACTCGATCAGAGGATAGACAACTCATCTACATTCGAGCCGCTTGTAAGTACTACAACATCAATTAATATGTTTAGAATTTAGCCATTTTAGAGTTAATGTTTACTTTTTAAAATTAATTTTGTAGTACATTTAGAGAGTCTGGAGTTTTCCATATAGTTACTGGCATCATCCAATACTTGATGCTGGGGTCGGTGAATGAGTTCTCTAGTTGATCGTCTGGAGCTCATGATGCAGCCTAGAAGATGTTTCTAGTAAGTCAAAACTAGTTTAATTTTTAAACTCTCGATACATTGATATTTTAATTATATATTAATACATGCTTGCTTCTATTTTGTAAGAGTACTACTGATTTGAGACTTCCCAGGATAAGGAGATTGATCGTCAAACCTTTGAGGGGGTGGCCACATGGAGGCTACGAGACTTTATAACCTTAGGTATTCCACCATCCAGTACTCCAATTTTCTATCACCATTGGACTGAAGGTCCATCACGGATCACTAGATGCGGGTGGACATATGGCAAACCCTCTATGACCAATGAAGCGAGGAGTACTCTAATAGATGGCAGAGGGCTCGACAAAATTGAACTATCCAGCAGGATCCGATCAGACATACGGGTGACTTGATCGTCCACTAGATCAGCTGCAATTATGGCGGGCCACATATTAGTATAGAAGGATTAATGACTATTTAGATTCTACATCATGATATATCATGGTAAGAATTTTAAATTTTATTTATTAATTAAGTTATTATAGGATCTAATTTTTATATTAAAAGTGATATATTTTAAACTATGTAGACACGTTATACGATGCACATTATTGAGAGGTATGGCGATGACTTATCTTCTTAGCTCTCCTTGATCTTAAGGGATGGCTCAGCATCACCTGGAGGGTAAGTAGGAGCTGGGTCATAGGATTCAGCTATAGTTTTAATCCTACACCATCTTGATATCTTTCAGCATCCTCACAGACCTCGACATCCTAGAGCTGGAGCGATGTGCACATGGAGGAGGTCGTATAGAGACTTCTGAGCCAGCAATCTTAAAGCCTCCTTGATGCCATCTATAATATGATTGTAGAGTTTCTCCGAGATTCACAACTTCACGATCAGCTAGACTTGTCATCCCAGCCATCACATCAAGCAATTATATTATTAAAGTTTTTTAGATGTTTTAAGTTTTTATATTAGAAGCTTTGTATATTTAGATTTGAGTCCAGAATGAAGATCTAGAGGCTAAAAGTTCAATCAACCATCCAATCAATGGGCCAAGGATGTCTATAGCTCCGTATCATTAAATGAAATATGTAGGAATAATCTATTCAAGAATCAAAAAAGTATATCAAAAGATATGCCTCCATATCAAAATTTATTGATATTATTTTATTTTTTATTATAGAATGATGGGATATTCAGCTCTCATCCATCAGTTGTTAGAGAGAAAGAGGAGGTAGACAACGACAAGGATTGGACTTAATTTTTTTTGATGTATTATATTTTTTAATACTATTTATAAAAAATATATAATTTATATTTTTAATATAATATAATTAATTTTTAATTTTTGATTATCATATTATCTTTGAATTTTGATTATATCAGATATTAGAAATCATAATTTATTATGATTAACTAAAATAGATTTTAAAAATATTATTATTAATTTTTTAAAAAATAAAATTAATTATTAGCATTGATATTAGCGATGGCTAGTGCCATCACTAAAACTGTTAGCAATGGCATTAGAGACCAAATTATCATCGCTAATATTTCTTTAAATAATTTTTTTATTTTATTTAAAAATTAAAAAAAATAGAGATGATATTAGCAACAATAATTTTGGTTGCTAATAATTATTAGTGAAGGCATTAGTTATGAAAATGCCATTACTAATATTTTTTAATTTTTTAAAATTTAGTTTAAATATTAAAAAATAATTAACGATAGAATTATTTTATCTCTAAAGCTATCGCTAATAGTCTTATTAGCGATGGCTTGATTTTTCATTACTAATAATGATAATTAGCGATAATAATTTTTTAGATTGGCTTTTATGATGGTATTAGTAACGACGGGGCTATTAGCAATGATGGATGGACTATTAGCGATGATAATTAGCTATCACTAATAGTTTGAATTCTCATATTTGAGGTTCATTTTCAGTTCTGCTGGATCATCACTATATATTGCTAGGCATTACAGGTAGATTATAGAACTAATGAGAATTATTTTGGTAATTAATAATTCTTGATTAGTTGAATTAGAAAGAGTTCTAATTCATTAAAAGAAGTTTCAATGATATTATTGATGGAGATTATAATATATCCCACTATCAATCAGAATTGAATCTATGGGGTCATACACAAAAGAGATTCTTGATTGATCAAATAGTTGATTCGTGATTATGAATCGCATACGGATTTAATTACCAATGTGATTAATGATTAATCCAATGCATTTATTGCAATTGTCAACTTTACTAAGAGTTAGTAAATTATAAAAAGATTAATTAGTAATTGGATTGTTAATTAGCATAATTTGATTGAGCAATAGGATTGAAATCAAGTCTAATTAAGTTATATTTAATTTATTTTGGTTTAGATTTGATTAGATCAAGTCTAATTGGATGATAAGATAATCCAATCATATGAAAGACTATATCCTGATTTGATTAGAATTTGGGTGCCATCTAATTCCTAATTAGATTAGGATATAATTAAGAGAGTTTGGGCTTCTAATTTGATTAGGATTTGATTCTCTTAGGGTCAAATCAAATCCTAATTAGATTGAGTTTTTGATTAGGATTTGAATGAGGCACCAAATAAGAGCCTAGTTGGACTAGGACTCTATCCTATCTCCTTGCGCCAACATAACCCCATACCCCTATTAAGAAGCCACCCCTTCTCACCTTATTTTTGCATGAAGAACCCATGCCCATGCTCCTCTTTTTGTCAATTAGTTCACGCAAAAAAAAAAGGGAGGCATCCAAGAGTTGGATGCCCCTAAGGAGTCTCCCAAATCCTTATCTAGTTAGGTCTTTGACCTATTCTAGAATTCCTATTGGGATGCCACCTTTAAAACTAATTTTGGGTGTGAGTTGAGAGGAATAATTCATGGTAAAAATCTAAGCAATATGTGCATGGGTTATCTCTCCTTGGCATAAAAAAAAGAAATAGGGGAGATGTCTAGTGGGTGTTGGTTTTGAGGGAAAGAAAGAGAGAAGGATTCTTCTTCCTCCATCTCTCTTCTTCATCCTATTCTTCTGTTCTCTAAAGAGTTTATGAGTTCCAGAAAAGGAATCATATCTACAATCAAGAGGTATCTTATGTGAGGAAGCTAGCATCCCAATGAAGATGCAAGCCTTTGATCAAAATGAGAGCTTTGCACGAATACCCATAGAGGCTGGATGCATGTGCAGCTTTACAGGAATCTCACCAGATTACCATAATAATTAGATTACAGTATTCTGCTACCCACACAAAGGTATTGATCTTCTTTAAATCTAACTTTTATATTTCAATATCTTAATCTTGCATGTGATAGATCCTAGGGTGGCAATAAATTAGATCTATTGCATACATGTTTGATTAAAAATTTTAATCAGATCTAAAATTTTTCACTGCTAGATCTGAATTTTAAAATTTCAGCATGCACTACGAGATTAGATGTCCTAAAAAAATTTTCAAGTGGTATCAGAGCCTAGGTCATTTCACATGCATTAGATTAAAATCTAATAATCAGATTTAAAGATCTAAAAATTTTTAGTTAAAATTTAGGATCATTTCGATAGAAATTTGTTCTAGAATGATCATTAAGCGTTATTTGATAATATGTCAACAAGATTTTCATATCTAAATTTTTGTAATTCATGAGATTGTAATCTGATTTTTTATGATGCATGAGATATATTTTTACAAAGAATCATGTTTAGTTAGATCTATCTTATATGAAATGTAATTACATTAGATATGAAATACATGATTATGATCTGATTTTTAGTTGATACATAAGATGTATGTTAGATCTATATTGCATGAGATGTATGATTAGATCTAAAATCAGATTTAATAAATTAGATTAGATCTAATTTAAAACATATAATATTGATCCTAAATATACATGAGATGTTTGATATCTTTGTTCTTTTATGCATATATGATATGTATAGATGTAGATTGATTTCTTAGTAGCCTAGTACTCTTCGAAATCGTAGTAAAGGCCATCCTGCCATAGAAGATTATGGTGGAAGGAGTGCCTGTACGAATCAAGAGGACGAACCATGAAAAGAAAGAAAATTACTTTTTTGGAAAACCCTAAATTTGAAATCCTAGGTTCATGCATGAGATGCATGTTTATTAGATCTGATTTTTGCATGAGATGCATGTTTAATTAGATCGATCTAAATATACATGAGATGTATAGTTGATCAAACCTATTTTAGATTAGATCTAAATTAGTTGGGTTAATTATGTATGAGATATATAGATTATTAGTTCACGTCTAAAAACTATTTTGACATCTAAACTACCTCATATTTATAACGTACTTAATTAAAGAACTAAAATTAACGTACTTAATTAAAGAACTAAAATTAAGGATCTAAATTGAGATAAAATGTAAAATTAAGAATTTAAGATCTTAATCTTAAGCATAAAATATGAGGGTTAGGGTATGGGTGCAATAATTAAGTCTAGTGATTAAACTATAATTAGGATCTTTAATTATATCAGATTAGAATCCTTTGTCGATTTTAAGCAGTTGATCGAACCTAATCAATGGTTGGTTTGGATTAGGTCAAAGCGGCTTAAAGTCGAGTTTAGTTGTAGTTGGTCATATCGATTCACATTTGATATCAATTGATTAACTCAAGTCCTAATTTGGCTTAGTGGTTCGAGCCCGAGTCTAGGCTAACCTGTATTCTAATTAACCAATTGGTATCTATGGCAAGTCTAGGTCATGGTTTTTAATTGGGATCATGCTTACCTAACCATCATTAATGGTGTCTAAGGCAAGTATCTACAACCCTCCCAATGATCATACTTACCTGGCTAACTTGGTCGATTAAGTTTTAAATTAGATTGTTTAGTCTTTCGAGTTCACCCTTGCCGACTAGGTTAGTCAGATATGAGATTGTGCTGACCTGAATCTGGTTAGTGAGATATGAGATTGTGCTGACTTAATTTAGATTTAAGAAATCTAAATTAAAAACCTCCTCAATAATATTAAGTTAAGGGGTCTTTCACCATTGCAGAGTGCTATATCCTCTTCGATGTTGATTGTTCTCAGCTAGATACGGTGGTTCAGTTGTATTAGGAAAGAAGCAACAACTCTATTTATAGTGAGGTAGAGATGGGGTTGGATCCAAGATCTATTAGGTGAGGGTGCAATAACAACTTCACTCGTGCTCAATGGTGCGTCTAACTTAACTAAGGAATGAGGTCAAGATCTATCGGTGAGGTTTCAGACTTAGAGATCAAGTTTGCTGCAATTTGCTTGAGAAGCATCAGGTAAGAGTTGTCCACTCATTAGTTGACACATTCATCAAGATCTATTAAGTAAGATGGTATACCAATCAGTGGGACCATGATACCTGCTAGGAACCATAACTCCTAGAAAGGTTCTCATTTTTCTATCCGAGGAGTGTATAGATTTGCAGAAATAGTGGAAAGTAGTTTGTTTTTAAAATAAAATTCTTAAAATAAATTAAAAAATTAACTATAAAAGTCTAACCAGAAATTTCTTCTCTCTGTAGGAAATTGTCCATCTCTAATTATTTAGCGGATACATTAGAAATCAACCAATTATCAGGTTCCAATTGAAAGGATTGGCTAAGGGACTTGAAAAAATATTTTTGAGTTTTGACAAGCTAGGTTGTGTCATGGACCAAGAAATGCTTAAAGGGATCTTGAAGAGCTCAAGGGATACACCTTCAGAAGGTATGTCAGACTTGCTCATGATCGGGAGTAACCTTACGATTTCTTTTACTATCAGTTGGATAATAGACTCTGGTTCTAGTGTACATTTATGCACTTCAATGCTGGGTCTTAAGAAATGTAGAAGGTTAAGGATAGGAGAGATAATCCTATGAGTAGGCAACGGAGCAAAGATTGCTGCTATGACCATAAAGACCTATCCTCTTCGATTACCATCTGGTTTCTATCTAGAACTAAGAGATTGTTACTGTGTACCTAATGTGAACAAAAAATTAATTTCTATTCCATGCTTAACACAGGATGATTGTGAAATTAATTTCAATAAGGATTATTTTACTATTTATTTTGAAAATAAAATGGTTGCATATGATCACTTAATCAATAGTCTCTATCATTTGCATATCGGTGTAGATGAATTAGTTAATTTATCTAAGCAAACTATAAGTGCCATTGGATCTAAGAGATCTATATATGAGGTTAACTTAAAGTACATGTGGCACCTTAGGTTAGGTTATATTGGAGAAGAAAGGATTAAAAGATTGGTAAAAGGTCTTTTAAACTCATTCTTGAATGAGTCATATCTAGTCTATGAGTCCTGCCTTCAAAAAAGAATGACCAAGCTATCATTTGTAGGACATAGGGAAAGGACTACTAAGGTATTGACTTTGGTATATACTAATATGTACGGTCCATTTGATGTGTCGACTAGAGGAGGTTATCTCTACTTTATCATTTTTACCTATGATTTTTCACTATATGGATATATGTTTCTTATAAGATATAAATCTGAAGTCTTTGAAAGATTCAAGAAATTCAAATATGAGGTAGAGAAGCAAACTAGAAAATCACTTAAGATTCTTTAATTAAATCGAGGAGGTGAATACCTGAGTCACGAATTTCTCAGTTATCTCAAGAAAAATCATATAGTTTCTCAATGGACGCCATCTGAAATGTCTCAGCTTAACAAAATTTCAGAACAAAAAAATTGGATCCTTTGGATATGATTCGATCCATGATAAGCTTCACCGACCTTTCTTTATTTTTTTGGAGACACACCTTACTTACTGTTAATTACTTAATTAATAGGGTTCTCTCTAAATCTATTTCTACCGATGTGGCATAGTAAGAAGCCGAATTTTAGTTATCTTAAAATTTGGGGATATCCAGCCTATGTCAAATAATAATAGATGGATAAGTTAGATTCTAGGTCTATGAGAGCTCATTTTATAGGATATCCAAAAGAGTTTTTGGGATACTATTTTTATCTCCCAAAGGATCATAATATGATTATGAGCCAGCATTCCAAATTCTTGGATAGAGATTTTATCCAAGATAGAGGTAGTGGAAGAAAAATTCAGTTCGAAAAGAGTGTCTTTGAAGAGCAATAAGCCATAGAGCTTGGGGAATCTGTTCTACCTCGTAGATCTATTAAGATCTCATGTCCTCCTAAAAGGTACATAGGTATGCTGATAGAGGATGTGGAGAAAATATTTTTCATTGGTGATATGGACCATATTGATGATCCTAAAATTTATGATGAGGTGATGTCAGACATCAACTCTGAGAAATGGTTGATAATAATGAAGTCAGAGATTGACTTAATGCATACCAATCAGGTCTGGACCTTAGTAGATCCACCAAAAGGAATAGTTTCTATTAGTTGTAAATGGATTTTTAAGAGAAAGATCAGTTCAGATGGAAAGATGGAGATCTTTAAAGTGAGGCTTGTAGCTAAAGGTTATAGTCAGCATGAAAGCGTTGACTACTAGAAGACCTTCTCACCAGTCACTATGCTAAAGTTTATTTGGACATTGCTTACTGTTGCAGCTGCTCATGACTATGAGATGTGGTAGATGGATGTGAAAACTATTTTTCTGATTGGATATCTTGAGGAAGATATTTATATAGAGCAACCTCTAGGTTTCACATCCAGTGATGGAGATCATAAGGTCTGCAAGCTATAAAGGTCCATCAATGGACTAAAGAAAGCATCTCAAAGTTGGAATACTCATTTTAATGATGTGATCAAATCTTTTAGCTTTATCAAGAATGAGAAGGAACCATGTGTATTCAAAAAGATCAGTGGAAGGACTGTTATATTCCTCATATTATATGCGGACAATATCCTCCTAATTGGGAATGATATTTTCATAATAACTTTTGTGAAAGTTTGGTTGTATAAAGAATTCTCTATTGGGAATAGTGTTCCAAAGCCAATCGTCAGTCTGTTGATAGTTGAGCTATCTATTATAATTATATATGAATTATTAATAAATAAAATTTATTTTAACTTTTTTCATTATAAATTCTTTCATCTTCTAATGAAATCCTATGTTGTGATAAAGTTCTTAGGACTATTTAGAATCGATAAAGAAGGATTTATCGTTTGGTCCTTAAACCTATTCGCAACTAAATGATATGTTGTTACTAATGACGATAATATTTATCGAGTATAGATCGTTATGTGCCATATGGATTGGTTGTCCTCTTAATCAAGAAGTGTGAAAAAATTGGTATGGCATGCAGGAAAGATGTAAGGGTACATCTGCACTGAACGTGACCAACTTTGGAGCTTTTCTATTATCAAAATTTGCTTTAATGGAATATAGGTATAAGTATCCCTCTAACCTGAGATCATCATGATGAATGTTAACTCTAGGTATTATTTTGATGAATAATAAAATATTTCAGTTGATTTTTGATACTAACAACTTGGTTGGAATGTTTAAGATAAAGTTTCAGAAGAACAGGAACTCATTTCAATAATGCTCCATGTTTGATTGAAAGAACTAAGAAAAGAAGCAAAAAGAGATCAAGTCAAATATTTTTAAAGAGTATTGACTCATAAACCAACTCAAAGAAAATTTAAAGATAAATTTGACATAGTTTCAGCATTTGGCATAGTTTAGGAGTCGACTTTCGATTGGTAGGAGCCAACTCACGGGCTCGGCAAGCACCAGACTTAAAATAGAAGGCTTTAGTATGGATCCTATTTCATGAGTCGATTAGGAGTCGACCATGAGTCAACTCATAGGGGAGTCAACTTAAGAAAAGTAAGAGTCGACTCATATCTCAGAAAAGGCATCAGTTTAAGAATAGAATGCAGAATTTTTCATCCTATAACTAGAGTCGACTCATGAAGTCCAGAAGTCAACTCCGACATGTAGAACTAGCACGGGACAGGAATACAGAGAGTCAGAATTTTCTATCCTGCAGATGAAGTCGACTCAAGGCTTTGGAGAGTCAACTCCCGAACTTTAAAATTTTTCACCCTACAGTTGGAGTCGACTCAAGGCTTTGGAAAGTTGACTCCTGAGTTTCTGACAGCCCCAATGGCTAGTTTTCAAAACTGTCCAGATTTCATTTTTCACCCTCTAAATAGCTTTTTTTGATGTTCCAATGGCTACAAATCTATTTTTGGACCTCTTAACTTGGATTAGAAGGCTTCTAAGATCAGATTAAGGATGGAGAACTCAAGATATAAAAGCAAGAAAGTAAAAAACTTCAGCAATCTTTTGAAAATCTATGTGCAGTCCAAATAATAAGCCTTAAAGAGCCTTCACTGCTGTTCAGCTACTCAACTAGCTATGCAATCATGGCATTCTCAAGTGAAGGAAGGAAGCATTCATTGTTAAAGCCCTCCAACAACTCAGCTTGTGCACTAAAGCTTCAAATCTGCTTTTCAAGAAGTTTGTTTCATTTTAAATTTTTGTACTTCAAAATTTCTGTATTTCAAGTTTCAAAAGGGTTGAAACTTAGGGGATAGGCTCATCCAAGTCTTGAATTATATTTGTACAAGTCTAGGAGTGGCTTGGGGTTAGATTTTGGTTGGTTAGCCTACAAAACCAATTAGATTTAGATTATGAGTCCAGTGAAAATAATCTTACTATAATCTTGAAGATTATAGTGGAATTCTCAAGTAGAATACTTAAGAAATGGATGTAGGTGTTGGGTTTGACATCGAACAACTATAAAAATCATGAGTTTTTATATGTATGATTTTTTTTAGTTAATATTATTTTTTGTATATTTAAATTACTATATTTTCAGCATATCAATATTTAAGTTCTGCACATACATTTAGTAAACCAAAAATTTTTGAAAAATTCAATTCACCCCCCCTCTTGGGTTGTTCTTTTGGATAACAAGTGGTATCAGAGCAGGTGCTATCATATTATTTGTTATTCATTTAATTTAGAGTAATCGATCAAAATGATAATTCAATTGAATATCTTCCTAATGGAAGGGTGGTCTATCCTTGTTTAATGGTTCCAACTATACATATTAGAAGGCACACATGCGCATATTTATTCAAGCACTTGATTATGACCTATGGAGTGTCATAATTAATGGACCACACACACCCATAATTAGCATTGATGGTCATAATTCCCAAATTCGAAAGAGATTAGGATAAAAATAATAAAAAATTAGCTCAATTGAATGCTAAAGCAATGAATGTACTTTATTGCTCACTTGATGCTAATGAATTTAATCAGATTTCTATTATATTTTAGCCAAGAAAATATGGAATAGACTTGAGGTTATCCATGAGGGTACCAATCAAGTGAAGGAATCCAAAATTGATATGTTAGTGCATAAGTATGAACTTTTTAAAATAAAATCAACCGAAAGTATTACCAAAATATTTACATGATTTACTGATATAATAAATAGACTTAAAAGTTTAGGAAAATTGTATACTAATAGTGAACTTGTGAGAAAAATTCTTAAGTTTTTTTTTCGAAGTTAGAAGGCAAAAATGATAGCTATACAAGAAGCTAAGGATCTAAACACCTTACCTCTTAAAAAGCTTCTTGGTTCTCTTATGACACATGAGTTAACCATGAAGCAAAACTTAGAAGATAAAATTAAGAAGAAGAAGACCGTGGCCCTCAAGTCCATAGCAAAGGAAGAGAAGATCAAAGTGAAGAATCCAACGAAGGAGATGATGATGAAGAAATGGCTCTTCTAATTAGAAAATTTAAAAGATTTATAAGAAAAACAAGACCAAACTTCAAAAGAAGATCCTTCTCCAAAGGTGAAGCTAGTAAAGATCAAGAGAAAGACAAAGACAAGGAGCAGCCTACATGCTTTGAATGCAAAAAACCAAATCACTTCAAGATAGACTACTCCCTATTGAAGAAATCCTCCTAGAAAGAAAAGAAGAAAGCAATGATGGTAGCATGGAGTGATAGTGAAGAGTCAAGTTCAAATGAAGAAGGATAAGAAATATTGAATTTATGTCTCATGGCTCTAAAGGATGAGGTAACACTTGACACTCAATCTGAATTATTATTTGATGAGTTGCAAGAAGCATTTCATGAATTGTATGATGATCTTAAGAAGTTAACCTTAAAAATTAAAAATATAAAATTAATTAATCAAAATTTAATAAAAAAAGAGAAAATATTAAGAAAAAAAGAGCTTATTTCTATAGAAAACTAGAACTTAAAGAAAGAACTTGAAAAATATAAATCTATAGTTGAAAAGTTTACATTAAGTTATGAAAAATTGTAATTATTACTTAATAATCAAAAACCTATCTTTGACAAAGCAGGAATTGGTTTTAGAACTCAAAAGAAATAGAAATTTCTAAAGAATTTCTTTGTAAATGATTCATCTTCAACTTCATAAAAACCAATCTATTTTTGTTGTGGAAAATCTGGACACAAGTCTTATGTTTGCAATTTCAGAAAAATAAAAAATAATCCAAACATAAAGAAGGTATGGATTTCTAAAGGAACCATGGTTACTAATCCTAAAGGATCCAAGATGACTTGGGTACCTAAAATTCTCACTTGATCTTTGATTGCAGATGTGTCTTACAGTCGATAGAAAGAAAGAAAAATGATATCTAGATAGTGGCTGCTCAAGGCACATGATGGGTGAGAAGGAGCAATTTATCACTCTTGAAGCTAAGAAAGAAGGAATTGTGACCTTTGGTGATAATGGCAAAGGACACATCATTGATAGTGGTAAGATACGTATCACTCCTTCTATCTTTATAGATAATGTACTTTTAGTAGATGGATTAAAGCATAACTTATTAAGTATAAATCAACTTTGCGATAAAGAATGTAAAGTTGTTTTTGAATCACTCATGTGCATTGTCACTAGTCCTATTGATAATAGTATAGCTCTTATTGGACATAGACATAAAAATATATACTTAATAGATTTAGATGACTCTTCCACCAAAAAAATCAACGTTTAGCTACAATGAATGCTAAAATCAATGAAGATAGTTGGCTATGGCATCGTAGACTAGGACATGCTAGCATAAATTTGATTTCTAAGCTAATCAAAAGAGATCTTGTAAAAGGTTTGTCGAAACTTAATTTTGAGAAAAATAAAATATGTGATGCATGTCAATTAGAAAAATAAACTAGAAGCTCTTTCAAATAAAAAATATTATTTCAACTTATAGACTTCTTGAACTACTTCACATAGATTTATTTGGACCAACTAGGATCACAAGCCTAGGTGGTAAGAAATATGGATTTATAATTATAGATGATTTTCAAAATTTACTTAAATTTTATTTTTGGCACAAAAGGATGAAGCATTTTTGCATTTACTAAGTTTTTCAAGAAAGTTTCAAATGAAAAGAACCTCTCTATCGTTTGCATTAAAAGTGATCATGGAACAAAGTTTAAAAACTAATATTTTGAAACTTTTTATAATAAAATAGGGATTGAACATAATTTTTCTGCTCCCACAACATCTTAACAAAATAGGATTGTTGAAAGAAAAAATAAAACCCTAAAGGAAATGGCTCGAACCATATTGTGTGAAAGCCATCTCCCAAGATATTTTTGGACTGAAGCTATCAATACAGCATATTATGTTCTAAATAGAGCATTAAAAAGGTCGATATTAAAGAAAACCCCTTATGAACTATGAAAAAATAGAAAATCAAATATTAGTTACTTTCATGTTTTTGTTTGCAAATGCTTTGTTCTAAATAATGACAAAGATAACTTAGGTAAATTTGATACAAAATCTGATGAAGGCATTTTCTTAGGATATTCCATCTCTAGTAAAGTATATAGAATCTTTAACAAACGTACACTAGTTGTTGAAGAATTTATACATATGGTATTTGATGAAACTAATAACTTACCTTTTAGAAAAGAGAATATAACAGATGATGATGCAAGAATAATTAAGAAAGGAGTTAAAGAAATTACACTCAAGGAATCAACTACTTAGGATAACGAAGAAGAGAAGGAAGCTGAACCTCAAGACGAAAATCTTGATGATACTCAAACTCAAAGTCTACCAAAGGAATGGAGGTATGCCCTTAGCCATCCTAAAGATCAAATTATTGATGATTTATCATAAGGGGTAAGAACTCGTGCATCCTTGAGAAATATTAATAATTATCCAGCATTTGTATCTTAAATTGAACCTAAAACTATAGAAGAAGCTGAAAATGACCCATACTAGGTAAATGCAATGCATGAAGAACTAAATTAGTTTGAAAGAAATAAAGTTTGGAACCTAGTTAATAGACCAATTGATTATCTAGTGATTGAAACTAAATGGATATTTAGAAATAAATTAAATAAAAATGGGATAACCACTAGAAATAAAGCTAAACTAGTAGCTAAGGATATAATCAAGAGAAAGATATTGATTTTGATGAAACTTTTGCCCCTGTTGCTAGATTAGAGACAATTAGGCTACTACATGCATTTGCATGCTTCATGAACTTCAAATTATACCAAATGGACATTGAAAGTGCATTTTTAAATGGATACATAGCTGAGGAAGTAAATGTAGAACAATCATCTAGATTTGAAAGTCATGAATATCCTAATCATGTTTACAAATTGCATAAGGCACTCTATCATTTAAAACAAGGCCCTAGAGTATGGTATGAGAGATTACATAAATTTCTAATTGATAATGAATTCTCTAGAGAAAATATTGATAAAACTCTATTTCTAAAGAAAAAAAATAAAGACTTATTAGTAGTACAAATTTATGTAGATGATATTTTTGGTGCTACTAATAAAAGTCTTTGCCAAGAGTTTGCCAAGCTTATGTAGGATGAGTTCGAGATGAGTTGGATGGGCGAACTAAACTTCTTTCTCGAACTTCAGATCAAGCAAAATGAAGAGAAGATCTTCATCAACCAAATAAAGTATATAAAAAAATCTTGAAAAAATTTAGAATGGAGAACTCAAAACCAATGAGCACACTATGAGCCCCTCTTGCAAGCTTGATAAGGATGAAAAGAGTAAGAATGTTGATACTAAATTATATAGAGTATGATAGGATCATTGCTCTATCTTACTGCAAGTAGATCTGACATTATATTTAGTATTTGTATGTGTGCTAGATATCAATCTGATCCTAAAAAATCTCATGCTTTAGCTATTAAAAGAATATTCAAATATTTATCTAGAATACTTAATGCTGGACTTTGGTATGATAAATTATCACCTTTAAAATTAATTGGATACACCAATTCTAATTTTGCTAGATATAAATTAGATAGAAAAAGTACTAGTGGTACTTATCAATTTTTAGGAGTTGATCTAATTTCATGGTTTAGCAAGAAATAACACTCAGTAGCATTATCTATGGCTGAAGCTAAATATATTGCTGCTGGAAGTTGTTGTGCTTAAGTTTTATAGATGAAACAATAACTTGAAGACTTTGGCATAAAACTTAATAAAATTTCAATAAGATGTGATAACACTAGTGCAATTAATCTAATTAAAAATATAGTTCAACACTCCAGATCCAAATATATTAAAATAAGACACCATTTCATAAGAGATCATGTGCAAAATCATGATGTAATGCTTGAGTTTGTTAGTACAGATAAGCAACTAGTAGATATCTTCACTAAACCCCTTAATAAAGAGAGATTTAGTATAATTAGGAGAGAACTAAGAATGTGCTATCACTCAGATTAAGACCAAAACTAGATTCTTTTGATCAAATGGCTCTCATATGATTTAAAAATCTTTCTATAATTCTCTGAGGATTCTACCAAGTGAATTTGTTGATTGATTTAAAATCATGTCCTCTCTCTAAACTCTTACAAAGATCTTATATTTCAAAAGATTATTAATTTATTAGACTCAATTCTCAACTATCTCTTAATTAGATGTACCTATTCTTCTTTTATGAAAAATCAAAATTTTGTACTACTTAACCTGGAGTCAACTCATGATCGACTCCCACTAGAGTGGACTCATAGAAACCTAGAGTTGACTCATGGTCAAAAACCTAGTCTTTAAACCCGAGTCCTCTCCTCCTCGTCTCATCTCACTCCTTTACTGTTTAATCCTAGAACTATTCTAAGGCTGTGAGGGATCCTCCATCGATACCTCCACCTATCCCCCTTCACGATCTCTCTTGGATTCATCCTCCACCTATGCAGAATGAGGCCAAAGAGAAAGATCCAAGTTGTCCGAAGGAGATTACATCCAGTGGAGGAGCGTGAATCTTCAAGCGATGGTGATTTTGACTATAACGAAGATAATACCGTCCCCCAATCACATGTTCCTCCTTCTCCCTCTCTACTAGACCGATAAGTGACAACTGGAAGAAAAGTAGACTTTTGATTTTTTGACCAAGAGGGATTGATGATTAGAGGTTGGATCCAAAATCAACAATGGGAGCATTTCTTCTCCATCAGCCAACCAACCTACCCTCGTTCAGTCAGAGAGTTTTATAGATGCATGACTAGAGGTGAGGATGATCTGAAAAGTACAGTGAAAGAAGTCACCTTTCGCCTCACACCTAAAAGTCTTGGATAGATTTGGGGTCTGCCCACTGAGGGATTAGTACCATAGCACCCATTTGATAGGGATCTTGCTCTTAGAGTGATTACCGCGTTGAGCAATGTAGAGAAAATCACAAAGCTGGAAGCTAATAGTCTGTCCATAGAAATGAGATTTCTCAGTCATATTGTTGCTCGAATTATCCTTCCCAAAATTGGCCGATTTGATCTAGTCCCGGATAGGGTAATTGAAATTATGGACTACATAGTTTGAGGTAAGCAGCTCAATCTTTCATTGTTGATTTTTAGATAGATGAGATATGGAGTAGGCAGGGCCAAAGCATGTCTCCCTTATGGTATGGCACTGACCTTAGTCTTTAGGGAGATTGGGGTTAATTTTGAGAGAGAGTTATCTTTACATTTGAGACATACTGATACATATGGGGAGAAAATACTCACTAGAATGGGCTATCAGAGGCTAAACAATAGATGGATCAAGAGAGCTTCCAGATAGGAGTAGCCATAGACCCGATATGGAACGGGACCTAATCAGACTGTAGATATTTCTCTAGCACTGCCTCTGATCGAGCCAATCGTAGACCCATTCACCACTCCCCTAGATCCGTCTACCACTACTCATCCTCCACCAGATCAGACTATCGATGATTAGGCCACTCGGATCATCTATACTATTTTAGATGGACTGAGATCTCAGATGGAGGAGATCCAGTTCGAGATAGCTAGGTTAGCATCTGAGGTTGGACATCTAACTCAGCTCATGGAGTAGAGAGATCCAGCATATCCCCAGATATGATCACATCACTTCTAGCTTCGATAGGATAGCTGGTAGATCTTCTGAGGACTCATGCTCCACCAGGATCAATGGTAGCAGCGATTGCCACCACCATAGCAGCAGTAGAGGCAGCAGTAGCAGAGGCAATGACTGATGCAGCAGCATCTATAGCAGTCGCTGACACAGTTGAGATAGATCCAGACATTTTCTTTGTTTAGCCTCCAGTTTCTGAGCCTCCTTCCAATGCACTCGATCAGCCACCTACCACACATTCTCCTCCTAGATCCCTTAGGACATATTCCTAAGCTGGAGGACCATCCACTCGCATCAGGAGTAGGAGAGTGACTAGAGCCAATTCGTCCACCATACTAGATATCCCATCTGACTAATCTATTAGGACCTAGGTTAACTTATATAGGTCTTAGTCTATATCTATATGGTGTATTAGGATTTTGTCATGGTATTAGGACTTAGACATAATATGTTGTTCGTATCATCTTGTTGTGGATGATACTTTATCTTAGGATCTTATTTATGTTGTATGGAAGTACTTGTACTATTTGAGTATCTTTTGTATGTAGTACATACTCCTATGAACTATGTATCTTGTTGGGTGTGAACCCTTTTCTTCCAAAGTTTGATAGGATATCTGACCTTGAGGAAACTCTGTCCGATGAGGGCAGCCATGCCGGACTCCGACCAGTGAAGAGTTTACGCTCATGCACCGAGACTGCAGACCTCCAACCTAAATCTATTAGCCGATCTTTTTTGTTCAGATTTCTAGCTCCATCAGATATTCCCAGAACCTATGGGGCATTGTAGATTTTGCTCAGACAAACTTGAATAGCAATGACAGCCCCTAGGCAGCTGAGTAATAAGTCTAATTATGGCTTTATTTGGCCAACCTTGATGCTTTTTGAATCTTTTCTCAACAAAAAATCATCCAAGCTATTCGATATTGGACCAACGCTGGATCAATAGAACTCCTCTCCAAATGAACTCCTACAATATACTAAGGATGGCAGACCTCGGGAATTCCATATCGAGAACTTTGAACATGCAGGCTAAAGGACCTCATCTCTTTTATATCAGCCTTCAGATGGCCTCGAAAGCAGCCAAGCTTCAAAGGAATAAATAAGCAGGTTCTCTCCGAGCGGATCCCCTTTCGCTCCTTCTAGAAAAAATTTTTCTAGCCGACATTCTTCCAGTTAATCTCCTCCTGGACGCCAGACAAACCCCCTTCGACTGATCTCCTTCCAATCGAACTCCTCTAGGACACCAGATGATTTTCTTTCCACCAATCCCCATCCATCCGAACTTCTTGCATTAGCTGAGAGGAGACTCATCATTATATATTTGCTCCTCCAGCAAATTTTCTTTTGAATTTCTCCAACAAAATTATTTCCAGATTTCTACTCTTTCAGTCAGACTTCTCCTTCCAGTAAAACTACTTTCGAATTCCTCCAGCGGACTTCCTTCAAGATTTCTCATCATAGGGCTTTCAAACCCCTTCCGACCGAACTCACTGCAGTCACCTAGAAAGGCCTTCACGTCTACACAAATCCAACTATTCGTACAGTATGAACCCACTTACACACATACGATCTTGAAAGAGCCCGAACTCCTTTGGGATTGATGAAACTCAAAGCTCTTCACCGTCAGCCCCTATCTCCTCCGAACTTCAACTATCAAGTCCCAACGGACTGGCGCATCACGACAACGGACACTACTCTCTACTACAAACTTCACGTGGCCCTGAATGACCCACTACCAGGTGGTTATGGCTGTCACTATCAGTTTGTTATAGGCTCCATCTATATAAGAGATCCTCCAGATACGCTTTTTTCAGAAGCTCTCTTCTTCTTCTTGATACTGCTACTTTCTCTATTGAGCATTCCATTTTTGTTGATCGGAAGAGCTGACTTGACTATCGAAGGGTCTAGCTGGAGCCATCCCTCCTCTGGTTTGGACTTCTTTTGTAGGTTTCGATGGTGACTTTGACTTCTCCAGCTGCAGTCTAATAGGATTGGCATTAGAGGAAGAGACCCTCTTTCTCTTGAGATTTTCTTATTCTTAAAGGAGCGCTCAGCAGAGATCTCTCTTCTTCTCCCTCGGTGTCCTTCTTCTCCAGCCAATCTCATGAGGATAACTTCCCAAAAGGCCTCGAATCGATGGTCAACCACCTCTGCGGCCAGATCTCATGTAGATCTGCCTACTCTTGTCTCATCCTCGGCATCTCAGGTTCCATCAGTAGTAATGATGGATACAGAGCAATTTAACTTGTTGGTCCAGCAAGTCAGGGGCCTTACTGAAGCAGTGCAGGCCATGCAGCAGTAGCAGCCTCTAGTATCGATCCGATTGGAACAGGCTTCCTCAGAACCTCAAGATCCTATCTGGGGACGATCGACTTGGGCGAGTCGATTGATAACTTTCAGAAAAGAGAAGCAAAGGATAGAGAGCCCCTGCTCTGATCATGATTCAACCCCTGGGGGGACCATGCCCCCATTCATCCAGAAGACTTTGTAGATCCATGACTGTGAGGATCTTTTAGATCAAAAACTATAAGAAATGAATCGACAGATCAAGTAACTCCGCCATGCTCCTTCCTATCATGATAATGATATCTGCACTGACCCTTCCTTTTCCTAAAAAATTATGCAGGAACCCATCCTGCCAAACTTCAAGCTTCTTCAGTTTGAGAGCTACGATAGGACTACAGATCTGATCGATCATCTAGAGGTCTTCTGAATAATGATGCTACTCCATGGTGCATCTGATGCCATCCTATGTTGAGCTTTTTTCTCCACCCTAAAGAAAGTAGCCAGAAATTGATACTCGGCCCTTAAGCTAGGTACTATCTTTTTCTTCGATCAAATGAGCCACCAGTTTGTGGCTCATTTTATCAGCAGCTGACGTCCTCGATGAGGCTCAAACTTTCTCATCAACATTAAATAGAAGGAGAAAAAATCCATACAGACCTATGTCACCTATTTCAACGCCGCTGCATTGGAGGTCTAGAACTTAGACCAATCTATCGTAATGGCCGTACTGAAGGGCAACCTTCAAAAGAATGATCTATTATTCTTCCTAGAGAAGAAGTACCCCAGGGATTTCACTGATATGCTGGCTCAGGCTGATAGTTATGCTCGAGCAGAAGAGGCCTTCAAGGCCAAGGATAGTGAAGCTGCTGAAGAGCAGTGAGTGGGTGAACCAAGTATGCCCACTACTGATGAAAAGTCGAGTGAAGCTCAGCCGCACTCCCGAACTTCTTCCAAGCACAAGCGAGCCTGAACTCCTTGAATTTGAAGGCAAAGAAGCTTGGATAGAAGGGCACGATGGGGCTCCCCTCTCAGAAGATTTTATAACTATGCTCCTCTCAATGCTCCAAAAATCTAGGTGCTGATGAAAATCAAGGAGCAGCTGTCGAGGTCAGAGAGGATGCGCACGCATCTTGATAAGTACAATCCTAATAAATACTATCTCTACCATCATGACCACAGTTACAATACTGAGGAGTGCATTTAGCTCCAAGACGAGATCGAGAAACTTATCAAGCGGGGAAAGCTTGGCCAGTTCCTACAACGTCAGTCTGAAGAACGAAAAGATAGGCTAAGGATGCTGCCGCAACCAAAGCCGCCAAGGAGGAAGGAGCAACAAGGAGATCGGCCCCCACTTGGCATTATGAACACCATCTCTGAAGGACTTTGGCAGGAGAAGTTTGGTGGATCTGGGCAACTGGCAAAGAGACGGAGAACTAAGGAGCCTCTAACTTTCACTGAAGCTGATGCATAGGAAGTTCAGTTTCTGCATAACGACGTGGTTGTAATTGCTTTAAATATTGCAGACTATGATGTACATCATATTCTTATTGATAATGAATGTTTTGCTAATATTTTATTTTGTGATGCTTTCTCCAAAATATCTATACCTAATAGCTGGCTTGGACCCATTAACTTCTCGTTGGTTGGCTTCACTGGTAATGTAGTACTAGTTGAAGGTGTAATAACTTTGGCTGTGGCTACAGGACAATATCCGAGATAGTCCAAGGCATAGATGGACTTTTTGGTAGTAAAAGTTTCATCAGCTTACAACGTAATTCTCGATCGACTTGATCTAAATGCACTTCGCATAGTGGTGTCGATCGACTATTTAAAAATAAAGTTTTCAACAAGCTATAGGATCAGAGAAGTCAGAAGAGATCAAGCTCTGGCAAGACATTGCTATTCAATCACCTTACAGAGGGGTGAGCAGTCAGATCCTTATCTGATTGATGGGTTGGATGTCCATGATGATCTAACTAAAGAGTGGGATGAGCCCATGGAAGACCTTATTTTCATCCCACTGAATGACGAAAATGTGGAGCACATGATATAGATTGGCTCCAACCTAGCGAAAGAGGTATAAGAGTAGCTTATCAAATTTCTGCAGAGGAACGTAGATGATTTTGCTTGGGTCCCTGATGACATGCCCAAAATAGATGCTGAAGTCATGGAACATCGTCTGACTGTTGATCCGAAACATCAATCGATGAAGGAGAAGATGCACAGCCATGCCCTAGAGAGACAGAAAGTAATTATAGAGAAAGTTGACAAGCTCTTCAAGGCCAGATTCATCCGAGAAGTCAACTATCCGAACTGGATCTCCAACTTCATGCTCGTCAAGAAGGCGAATGGTAAGTGGAGAATGTGCATAAACTTCAAAAAGCTGAACAAAGTCTGTCTGAAAGATAGCTACCCCTACTTAGGATTGATCAACTGGTGGACGTGACCTTGGGCCACGAGCTTCTCACTTTCATGGATGCCTTTTCTGGCTGTAACCAAATTTGGATGGTAGCAGAAGATGAGGAAAAAACTATTTTTATCACTGATCATAGTCTTTACTGTTATAAGATTATATCTTTTGGACTCAAAAATGTAGGAGCAACATACCAGCATCTGATCAATAAAATCTTTAAGGAGTAGATCGACTGCAACATGAAGGTATATATAGATGACATGCTTGTCAAAAGTCGAGCTTCGATAAATCACATTGCCGACCTTGAAGAGACTTTTAGCGCCCTTAGGAGGTATAAGATGAAGCTGAACCCAACCAAGTGCGCCTTCGGCGTGACTTCGAAAAAGTTTTTGGGATTTATGGTATCCAGACATGAAATTGAAACAAATTCGAAGAAGATTCTAGCCATTCAAGAGATGACTGCTCCAAAATCAATCAAAGAGGTTTAGCGCCTGATCAAAAAGGTAGCAGCCCTGAGCCGCTTCATCTCGAGGTTGGTCGAGCGATGCATGCCCTTCTTTCAAGTCCTAAAATAGTTGAAGAACTTTTGCTGGACCACTGCATATCAACAAGCCTTTAAAGAGCTTAAGGACTACCTCTGCTCACCTCTCCTATTAGCAAAGCCCGAATCCAAAGAGGGATTATTTTTGTACCTAGCGGTCTCCCCAACGATCCTTACGGTAGTTCTAGTCAAAGAAGAGATGAAAGTACAGAGACCGATCTACTACATAAGTCGAGTCTTGAGGGACGCCGAGACTAGGTATACTAAGTTAGAAAAACTAACTTTTACCCTACTGGTTGCAGCTTGGAGACTTTGACCTTATTTTCAAAGGCACACCATAACCCTCCTCACTGATCAATCAATCAAAGTAGTTCTTCATCGGATGGATGCTTCTGAAAAAATAGCGAAATGGGCAATAGAGCTTACCGAGTTCGATATCAACTACCAGCCTCGGCCATCGATCAAAGCCCAAATTTTGGTAGATTTTATAGTTGAATGCACCATTTCGGATGAAGTCGAGCCTAAACAGAATGAAGTCGATATTTCCTAGTTATAATTGAGTTCCTCTGAAGAAATATCCGATCTCCCTAAAGATTTTTGGATCCTATATATTGATGGCTCATCAAATACTTCTGGTGTAGGCATAGAGCTGATCTTGGTTAGCCTAGAAGGAGTCATCGCCGAATATGCGCTGCGCTTTGAGTTTCCTGCGACTAATAATGGGACCAAATATGATGCTTTGATTACAGGATTAAGGATCGTCGAAGAATTAAAAGCAAATTGACTCTAAGTCTACAGTGATTCCTAATTGATGGTCGGACAAGTTAATGGCGATTATGAGGCTCAAGAAGAAAATATGATAAAATATCTCGAGAAAGTGAAGAGCTTGACTCTGACCTTCAATAGTTTTGACATCAAACAGATCTCAAGAGCGAAAAACTCTAGGACCGACCTTCTCTTAAAGTTGGCATCGTTGGCCCTGACTGAGCTGCCCAAGGAGGTCTTCTTTCAAGTTCTGAAACATCCGAGTCTGGAAGGAAAATAGTCTATAATGTAGATCGACCATGAGCCATGTTGGATTGACCCATTGGTTGCTTATCTCAAAGATGGAGCTCTTCCTCATGATCTGAAAGAAGCTCAAAAACTCAAAAATCAAGCCTCTCGGTATGTTCTGTATGAAGGCAAGCTATATAAAAGGTCATATTTCTTACCACTCCTAAGATATCTCAGACCTTCAGAAACCGACTTTACATTATGAAAAGTGCATGAAAAAATCTGTGAAAGTCATGTAGGAGCCAGATCCTTATCACACAGACTACTTTGGCAGCATTACTATTGACCGATCTTGTGCCATGATTTTATAGAGTATGTCAAAAAATATGACCACTATCAGAGAAGTGTAAATATTCAAAGGCAATCAGCTTCTAAACTTACACCCTTGAGCACTCCATGGCCGTTTGCTTAGTAGGGGATGGACATACTCGGACCTTTTTTCATGGCATCGGGATAGTGCAAGTTTCTCTTGATGGTAATAGATTATTTTATAAAGTGGATCGAGGTTGAACCTCTAGCAAAAATCACTGAAGAAAAAGTGTAGGACTTCATCTAAAAGTTGGTTGTTTGTAGATTTGGCTTACCTCGAACCCTCATAATAGATATTGGATGATAGTTTGTCGGAGCAAGATTTACCGAATTCTATGAAGATTTGGACATCTCCCATTATTTTACATCAATAGCCCATCCATAGGCAAACGATGAAGCCGAAGTAATAAACAGAACCCTGCTACAAGGTATCAAAGCAAGACTTAAAAGAGAAAAGGGAACTTGAGTGGATGAACTCTATCATGTACACTGGGCATACCGAACTATCCAAAGATTATCAACTAGGGAGATCCTACTTGCCTTAGCTTTTGGAACAGAAGCGGTCATCCCAATAAAACTCAAACTTCAATCAGCACGAGTCATGGCATTCAATGAGTAATATAATTCATGAGACCTCAGGGCTAATCTCAACTTGTTGGAGAAAAAATAAAAAAAAACTCAAGTTTGGATGGCAACCTATAAGCAAAAAGTGGCCCATTACTACAATTCTAAAGTCAAAGGCAAAATATTCAAAATGGAGGACCTAGTACTTCGATGAATAGCTGTTTCATAATCTCAGAATCAGAAAAAGCTTGCTTCAAATTAGAAAGGCCCATATGAAGTAAAGGAGATCATCTGGTCCGAAACTTATTGCTTGAAGAAGCTTGGAGGAACTACACTCCTACGGTCTTAGAATTCAAAAAATCTAAGAATATACTACCAGTAATTTGCCTTCAATAAAACTCTTCTATTTTAATATTATTTTTTTTTGTTACAAAAATCATGTGATAACAGAAAATAACTTTTCAAAATAATCAAAAGTAGCCATGTTAGGAATAGGAGGAGAACCATATCCTAACGTGAGCAAAATTGAAGGCCTCGTTAGTCTTAAGATGGGATGAGGGGAGAGGTCCTTTCAACGGTCCTTATGTATCCCTACAGCCATGTTAGGAATAAGAAAAAAACCTCATCCTAACATGAGCAAGCTGAAGGCCTTATTCATCTAAAGAAGGGATGAGGAGAGTGATCCATTCAACGGCCCTAATGTGGCCCTATAGCCATGTTAGGAACAGAAAAAAAATCTTGTCTTAATATGAGCAAAGTCGAAGGCCTCGTTAGTCTAAGATGGGATGAGGGAAGAGATCCTTTGTTAGAAACAGGAGGAGAACCTTGTCCTAACTTGACAAAGCAAAGACCTCGTTAACCTAAGATAGGATGAGGGAAGAGATCCTGTCAACAGCCCAATTGTGCCCCTACTGCCATGATAGAAATAGGAGAAGAACCTCGTCCTAACATGAGCAAAATGAAGACCTCCAATTACTTAAGATAAGAGGAGAGAATCTTTCAACGGCCACAACAAAAATAGGAGGAAGGTCTCACCTTAATAGAAGTAAGAACCAACCTCATCGAAAATAGGAGGAGAACCTCATTCTGATATAAATAAAGACCTCCAGTTATCTAAAGCAGGAAAAAGGACCTCATCTAGATGAAAGGATGAAGAAAAATCAATGATATCGAACATGAAAGGATAAACTCATCCCAGCGTAGGTAAAAAAATTCTTCGATTATGAAAAGATAGGAGAAAAACTACTTTTTCAACAATCCTTTCAACGAAAGTCAAAGCAAAAGAGAGAAATGGGAGAATCAATAGGCACCAAATCCAAACAAAGCAAAAAGATGATCGAAGAAAATATTCCTTCATTAAATCCGAAGTTCATAACAAAGTGAAGGTCCACGAGACCATGTACAAAAAAAGAAAAATGAAAAAATGACAAAGTCCTAAGAAGGTCTGGAACCCTCAGACATCGGGTTGTCGACCCCTGCCATTACAAGAGACTACTTCAACCTAAGGATCTCCTCCTCAAGCTCCTTCTTCTTATATAGACCATCTATGTACATCCTATTGGCGTGTTGAAATTTGCCTTCAAGCTCTCACTGTTGCTTCCTCAAGACTTCAAACTCGACCTCTGCATCCCTAATGGCTTGCTGCTCATATGACAACTAGATCCTTAGCCATTGAACCTCCACCTTCTCCCTCCCCACTGCTTCTGAAAGCTCACCCAGAGTCCTCATTAGGGAGGCAACCTATCCTGGTCTACTGCTCATGCTAGATTGATGATTGTCATCAAGTTATTTTTAGAGCCGAATTACCTCGCTATTAGCAGCACAAAGCCTTTGCTCAAGCTGGGATATCCTCTCGCTCCAATCCAACCAGTAGGTATCATAAGTGAGCTCGATGTCATGCAGTTGCTTCTGGAGCGTGGAGAACCTCTTCGACCAATCCCACTCATATCAAGCTTTGTCTGAAGACCACGGCGATCTCTCCTCCAGCAGACGGATCTTCTCCTTCACCACCTTGAGATCGGCTTCAATAAAGCTGATCTTCACCGTTAGTGCCCAAGATTTATCGCTAGCATTTTTCTTGAGCTCGACAATCTCCTTCTCAAAGCTGCCCTTTCGAATGCTAAAGCTCACAGAATCTTTCATGTGTAGCTTTCGGAGATGGGTGACCTCAATCGTCATCTTTGAAGCATTTTTTCTGAATCTCCAAAGTTTGTCTTCTGTCTTCTTCAACTTTTTCTTCAGGTGATGAATCTTCCTCTTTAAATTTTTGACTACAGGCTTCAGAGGGATACCTTGGGATAATAGCTCAATGTTAGTTGGAGATGATGGACCATGACTACGATCGTTGGAGGGGTTCTGAATAACATCCACCATGACATAAGTATAAAGAAAAGGAAGTTCATTTTTATTTCTTAAAATATTCGGTATACATCGAAAGAAAAAGAGAAGAAAAGTATAAATTTATAAAAAATCATGGACCTCGATCGGTGCAGAGGTAGATGAAGTCGGTACATCCTTTGCAGCGTCAAGCTTAAGAATAGACTCGAGAGCTTCAGCTGCAAGTTTGGGAGCACTTGGGACAGGTTCGACGATGGGGGAAGCGGCGCCAGCATTGGAGGGACCGAATCCCTCACTAGGTTCATCTGTTAAAAGGTCAAGGTCCACTCCAGGGAAGTTCTTTGCGGCCCTCCTCATGCAGATCTCAAACCCCTCCAAGAAGGCTTTCTAAGTGAATGCGATCTTTATGTCCTCTATTACTTTGGAGGACTTGAAGGCTTCAACGGCCATCTCTCTCTCGATGCCGACCTCCTCTTCAACCTTCTTTCTTTTGTCTTCAGAGAGGGCCTGGGCTACCCTCAGCCCTGCAGAAGCTTCTTCCTCTCCGTGACACATTCCGAAGGCACTCGACTTCTGTAGTTTGAATTTTTTAGGCTACCTTCAAATGGTCGACCTCGGCCCAAATCCTCTCGACCTCCACCTGAACCTCCTACAGGGCTTTAGAAGCCTCGGCCTGATGAAGATCGGTGGCCTTCAAGTGGGTAAACAAGTAATGCCCCAGCTATAGGACAAAAAAAAATTAAGTCAGAACTTTAAAAGCACACCCTTCATTCAAACAAGTTCAGAAAAATGGGTTATCTCGAGATAGGCAGTGAAAGACTCATCAAATATCTCAGCATCCTCTGTCCTAACCATTTTCTCGATAATGTGTGGGAGGATGCTGCCCTTCATCAGGGATTGGATATCATCTAAGGAAGCTCGCTCTTGATCGGAGCCTTCACTACTTAAATTTTCAACCGCCCTCCTCATTTTTTTTTTGATGGCATCCTTTTTCTTTTTCTTCTTCTTCTTCTCAATGACCTTGCATTGCTCAGGAAACGTGATGACGATGTCATCTTGAGATGAGATCGGAGTTGGTGTAGCCACATCGAACTCGGGGATGGGCACTGCTTGGATCAGCACGATCAAGATCAACTCATCAGTGTAAGCCTTCTTGGATATTTTTCTTAAGGAGCTATCCTTCCTCTTGAAGGACTTGATCCCCTTGATCAGACAGTTTCGCTCCTTAGGAGTCATCTCTGCAGAAGAAAAATTAGAGTCAGAGAAGGAAAGAAGACCATGCACAGTTGGCAGGCTACAAAAGACTACCTACCGAATTGAGAGGACTGAGATCGAAGTTGAATAAGATCTGATCCTCCAGAAGCTTGAAGATCGAAGGAGCTCAAAAGTTCTTTAGCTTATCGATCGAATTCCAATCCTCTTTCTCAAGCCTAGGAGCTCGCAGACTGAGTCCCTTATTTGCCCCCAAGAAGGAAGTTCTAGTTCTAGGGAGGGATAGGAAAAAAAAAATTCTCCTTTCAGTTATGAATGGAAGAAGAGGCATCCTTGAGCAATCCCTCTTGCCAAACTAGGAAGACACGTACTACCAATCTTTGGTGGTCGAATAATGTTTGAAAGTAAAGAAATTATGAAATAGGAAGATGGAAGGTCGGACATCGACCATAATGCACAAGGAGAGAAATCCTATGATAAACCTGAAAGAGGTTGGTGCTATGACGGTGAAGAAAATGTTTAAAAACTTGAACAAGTCGATTACAAAAGAAGGTATCGATAGCCGAAGTTCCGCTCGAACGGTTTCAACATACAAGCAAGTTCGGTCGGGAGGAGGAGAGCTGGCTCGATCGCTAGGGCCAGGGAGTTCAAGTTTACAATCGAAAGGAATTTCAAACTAGATCCTAATCAACGAAAGATCTTCAGGATGAAGGATGGCTGAGGTACTTCTACAAGTTCAGGGTTCTTATGAAGAAGGTCTATTAAAGCTAAATGAGCCAAACTTCTAGAATTGATCAATTAGGACTCTTCAGAGGACATGAGGATCAATCTAAAATAAAGAAAATCCTCAAAAACCTAAAGAAAATAAAATTTGAAACTTTCTCAATGAAATAAAATGGATTGAAATACCAAAAAATATAGATAATCAAAGAGAAAGATTCAGAAATTGATCTAAATCGACTGAGAAGAATGGAAAAATGGTAGGCTCAATAGAAAACGAAGGAGAGAACCTTCAAAAATCGAAGGAGTCAGTAGAAGATGCTGGTGCCCTGGAGCAAGAAGGAAGAAGGAAGGAGAAGGAGATCCAAATGAAATGAAGCTCCTGTGGAAGAAGAAGAGCTTAAATAGCTAATGGGATTCGAGATGGTTATGATTGCGGATCTTCGCAGACCAACCTCGGGTTAACACGTGCCCCACTCATCATAGCAATAGACTAGCAACGGGCAGAACCTTTATTGCACCATACCTTGAGCAGCGCTTCAGCGAGAATTTCATAAATTTATCTTTTTGGGTCACCTTGTATTTAAGAAGTTTCGACACCCACATGGAAAGAGTCGGGATCAGCTACTCTGTTGGCACGAAAAGAAAAAAAGAACTTTGGCACTCATATTTCTTTACTTTCTTCATTCAAATTTCAAACTCGAGAGTGGAAAGACTTATGTTGGGTGTGAACCCTTTCTTGTCGAAGTTTGACAGAATATCTGGCCTTGAGGAAACTCTGTCCGGCAAGGGTAGCCATGCCAGACTTCGACTAGTGAATAGTTTACACTCAGACGCCAAGACTGCAAACCTCCAACCTGAATCTATCGGCCGATTTTTTTTCGTTCAAATTTCTAGCTCCATTGGATATTCCCAGAACCTACGAGGCATTATAGATTTCGCTCAGATGAACTTGAATAGTGATGACAGCCCCTAGGCAGCTGAGTAATAGGTCTAATTATGACTTAGTTTGGCCGACCTTGGTACTCTTTGAATCTTTTTCCAATAAAAAACCATCCAAACTATTCGATATTGGACCAACGTCGGATCAACAGAACTCTTCTCCAGACGAACTCCTACAATATACTAAGGATGGCGAACCATGGGATTTCCACATCGAGATCTTTGAACACGCAAGCTAAAGGATCTCGTCTCTTTCATATCAGCCTCCAGATGGCCTCAAAAGCAGCCAAGCTTCAAAGGAATAAATAAGTAGGTTCTCTTTGAGCAGATCCCTTTCCACTCCTTTCAGGCAAAATTTTTCTAACCGACATCCTTCTAGTTAATCTCCTCCTGGATGCCAGACAAATCCCTTTCAACTGACCTCCTTCTAATCGAACTCCTCCCGGACATCAGATGATTTTCTTCCCGCCAACCCCCGTCCATCCGAACTTCTTGCATTAGCTGAGAGGGGACTCGTCATTTTATATTTGCTCTTCCGACAGATCTCCTTTCGAATTTCTCCAACATAATTATTTTTGAATTTCTGCTCCTTCAGCCAGACTTCTCCTTCCAGTAGAACTACTTTTCAAATTCCTCCAGCGGACTCCCTTCAAGATTTCTCTAGTCACAAGTCTTTCGAACCCCTTCTAGCCAAACTACTGTAGTCACCTAGAAAGGCCTCCATGCCTACGTAAATCCAGCTATCCATACAACATAAACCCACTTACACACATACGACCTTAAAGGAATCCAAACTCCTCTAGGATTGGTAAAACTCAAAGTTCTTCACTGCCAGTGCCTACCTCCTCCAAACTTCAACTATCAAGTCCCACTGGACTAGCGCGTCATGATAACAGACACTATCCTCTGTTACAAACTTCACATGATCCTGAGCGGCCTACTATCAGGTGATTATGGCTGTCGCTATCAGTTTGTTATGGATTTTGCCTATAAAGAGACCCTCCATATATGCCTTCTTCAGAATCTCTCTTCTTCTTCTAGACACTCTACTACTTTTTTCTACTGAGCATTCTATTTTTATTGGTCGGAAGGGCTGACTTGACCATTGGAGGGTCCAGCTGGAGCCACCCCTCCTTCGATTTGGACTTCTTTTGCAAGTTTCGATGGCGACCTCGACTTCTCCAGCTCCATCCAGTTCTAGCATCAATCAGATTCCATACCAACATATCTTTTCTCTTTATATATATGTATGGATGTTTCATTTTACTTTGCTATTCACTCTTTGATGATGACTAAAAGAGGGAGAAAAAGATAAGCATAAAGAAAGGGGAAGCACATAAAAATGAAGGAGAAAAATATAAGCATAAAGAAAGGAGGAGGATACTAATAAAAATAAGAAAAAATAAAATAAATGTAATGAATAACATATTTGTTTGAATTCCAAAAATATGATACATATGGCACATTCTGAAAATTCATAATTAATATATACTTGACATTTTGAAACCATGGCACGTCAATAGCACATTAGTGGCACATTAATGGCACATATCATAAAATTTTGAGACTACTAAATTTATGGTATATTTTATTTTCAATGAATAGAAATGAGAAGGATCCTTGAAATCAAAATAATAAATCACTACAAAATGGATGAACTTCTATATAATCTAAATTAGCATTAGTTATAGATATCAAATGCTATTTTCTTTACTCAGAATGCTTTTTGAATTTGCAAATGTTATCCATGAACTCAAAGATTTTGTCATCATCAAAAAGAGGAAGAATGTTAATCTTAGGTATGATTTTGATGAATAACAAAATATTTGAGTCGATTTTTGGTACTAACAACTTGGTTAGAATGTTTAAGATAAAGTTCAGAAAATCAAGAACTTATTTCAATAATGCTCCATGTTTGATTGAAAGAACTAAGAAAAAGAAGCAAAAAGAGATCAAGCCAAATATTTTTAAAGAGTATTGAGTCATAAACCAACTCAAAGAAAGTTTAAAGACAAAATTGGCATGGTTTCAGCATTTGGCACAGTTCAAAAGTCGACTTCTAGTTGATAGGAGCTGACTCATGGGCTTAGGCAAGCACCAGGCTTAAAACAGAAAGTTTTAGTATGGACCCTGCCACAGGAGTCGACCATAAGTCGACTCATGGGGGACTTAACTCAAGAAAAGCAAGAGTCAACTCATGTCTCAGAAAAGGCATCAGTCCAAGAACAGAATACAGAATTTTTCATCCTGCAATTGGAGTCGACTCACGAAGTTCAGAAGTCAACTCCGGCATGCAGAACTAACACGGGACAAGAATACAAAGAGTCAAAATTTTTCATTCTGCAGTTGGAGTCGACACAAGGCTTTGGAGAGTTAACTCCTGAGTTTCTGACAGTCCCAATGGCTAATTTTTAGAACTATCCAGATTTCATTTTTCACCCTCTAAATAATTTTTTCTGATGTTCCAATAGCTACAAACCCATTTTTGAACCTCTTAACTTGGATTAGAAGTCTTTTAAGATCAAATTAAGGTTGGAGAACTCAAGATATAAAAGTAAGGAAGTAGAAAACTTCAGCAACCTTTTGAAAATCTGTGTGCAGTCCAAATAGTGAGCCTTAAAGAGCCTTTATAGCTATTCAACCACTCAACCAGCTATGCAATTAAGGCATTCTCAAGTGAAGAAAGAGAGCATTCATTGCTAAAGCCCTCTAATAACTTAGTTTATGTATTAAAGCTTTAAATCTGCTCTTCAAAGAGTTTGTTTCATTTTAAATTTTTGTAGTTTAAAATTTCTGTATTTCAAGTTTCAAAGGATTGAAACTTGGGGGATAGGCTCATCCAAGCCTTGAATTGGATTTATACAAGCCTAGGAGTGGCTTGGGATTAGGTTTTGATTGGTTAGCCCATAAAATCAATTGGGTTTAGATTATGAGATCGGTGAAAATAATCTTACTGTAATCTTGAAGATTATAGTAAAATTCTTAAGTAGAATTTTTGAGGAGTGGACGTAGGTGTTGGATTTGATACCAAACCACTATAAAAATCTTGAATTTTTGTGTGTGTGATTTTTTTCTTTAGTTACTATTATTTTCTATATATTTAAATTACTGCATGTTCAGCATATCAATATTTAAGTTCTGCACATACATTTAGTAAATCAAAAATTTTTGAAAAACTCAATTCATCCATCCTCTTGGATTATTCTTCTAGGCAACAATGACTTTCAAGTAACTCACTATGCTTTGGTGTTAGACTATCTAAATTTTTAATTTAGTAATGAAAGATTTCTGAGCACCATCAAGTACTTGAGGAGTCGGTGTGTAAGTCAAGACAGGATTGACCATTCTGACTTAAGAGCTATATTCAATTGTGTTTCAATTTAGCAAATCCTTGGCCAGGGTAGTCTTAGTGAAGGATCACAGGACTGATTGCTTTAAGACACGATTTGGATGTACTTTTCAGGATTGACAGTTTAACTCTGAGTCATCCTATACACAGAGATCAAAAAGATGAATTATGTGGTAACCATATTCATATAGGTTCTAAATATTATGATTGTGACTATTCGATCTATCTGGATGTCGGGTACCATTATTAAATAATCACTTCAATTAGTACAGAAAATGATTCCTATGCTACTAGCTTAGGTTCGAACCTGTAGGGTCACATACACTAGAGGTTTCTATCTGATCTAATGGCTTATGAAAAGTTTCACTGGACTGAGACTCTTCAATCGAGAGTCTTACTGCATTAAGACTTTAAGTCCTGATTGTCTAGGACTCTATGATCAGAAGTCTTAGTGGATTGAGACTTTATAGTCAAGAGTTCCACTGGACTAGGACTCTTCGATCAAGAGTCTTACTACTTTGGAACTCTGAGTTCTACTTATTTAGAACTCTATGATCCAAAGTTTGGACTCTGTGATCATGAGTTTCACTCATTTCGGACATCGGGATCAAGAGTTTCACTAATTTTGATGGGACTTTGTTGTCTGGACACCCACTAGATTTGGATTCTATATTTATGAAAGATTTAATTAGTAATTTGATTTCTAATTAACTTAATTTGGTTAAATAATTATTTTTGGATCAAGTTCAATTAAATTGGATTCAGTTGGATTTGATCCGATTAGGTTATGAGATGATCTAATCACCGAGGAGGTTTGATCCCTGATTTGATCAAGAGTTTGACTGAATTAATTCTTGATTTAATTAGAATTTAACTAAGCCTAATTAAGCCTAAATGAGTTGAGTTTAATCTGGTCTAATTGGGTCTAACTAATTTAGATTGGGTTAGTTTAATTAGATGAGAAGTTATGAGACTAGTTTGACCTAGTCTTCCATGTGCCATCTCATCCTTTTTTTTGCACCAAACTTTCTCCTTGAGAAAGATGTTTTTCATGAATATTTTTTAGGCTAAGAAGGGTCACTCCCCTCCTTTCCCATGTCCTAGAGAGATAAGATTAGTTTGGTTGTTATTCAAATTCAAAAGAAGTTTGAATTTGAATGAACAACCTCTTTATCTCAACTCTCCCTCACGCCACTTTGTTTTCTGCACCCTTATTAATTTTCTAGAATTTTTGGATGCATGAAAACTAGATGAGAAACCCCCTTCCATGCATGAGCCCTTCCCTTTTGCATGATAAAAATATGAAAAAAAAATTGAGGGAAGAAAATCAAAGAGAAAGTAAGGCACGAAGGTTTGAGTAAAACTGCTGCCCTAGATTTTTGATCTAGGGTTTGGGGTGCGCTTTCATGAGATCAGATCATCAGATCTTCACAAAATTTTTTAGAATGCCTCCTCTACCTCTCCTTTATCTCTGTTGCAAATATGGAGCATCCAAAAAATCGATGGAGGAAGATCAAATGAGTTCGATCAAATTTGGCCATCAAGACCGTTCTACATCGAGCCAGCACTCATGAGGAGCCGATCAGGATCAGGACCTCATATGGACAATCCGTGGAAGCCAGATATATGTGTGGCTACATCATGATGATTAGATCTTTCTAATAATCAGATAGATGGTGACTTGATTATGGATATCATCTATTCGTGCAAGGTAAGATGTTTTGAACATGTAGCATAGTAAAAGCATTTTACTGCTCATAGCCTTTTATTTTTAGATTTCATTGCATGTATGTATATTATATTAGATTCTGATAATGTAGAGTTTGTAGATTAGATCTATAGCTATTTATAAATTAATTAGATTAATTTTTATTTTATGATTAATTTTTAAAAAAATTTTGAAAGTAGAGCTAGAAATCCTGCATGCATCCCAACATTCTCCATGAAAGATCTTAGAGAAGCATCCTATATTCTGGATATAAAAGTCCATAGAGATAGATCTAAAAGGATGCTAGGTCTATCAAAGCAAATGTACATAAAAAAAGCACTGGAGTGGTTCGATATGGAAGACTCCAAGAGGGGTCTGTTATCCATCAAGCATGGAGTCCATCTCTCCAAGAAGATGTATCCTAATACACTTGAGGAGATACAATATATGAGCAAGATTCCTTATACTTCTGCTATAGAGAGCCTCATATATGCTATGCTATATACTCGACCTGATATTGCTCTTGTTGTGAGTATCACAAGTAAATATTAGTCGAATTTAGGTGAGAAGCACTGAATTGCTGTGAAGAATATCCTTAAGTACTTAAGAAAGACTAAGGATCTCTTTTTAATCTTTGGAGGAGGAGACTTATGGATATAGGGATATATAGACTCAAACTTTATACCTGATATTGATGATAGAAAGTCTACATCAGGTTTTGTGTTCTTATGTAATGGTGATGCGATTAGTCAAAAAAGTTCTAAGTAATTTATTATTGTAGATTCTGTAATAGAGGTAGAGTACATCACCGCATTAGAGGTTACTAAAGAAGGATTCTAGTTCAAAAAGTTTATTACGGAGCTGGATGTGATTTCATCAGATGCCATTCTACTCTTCTACAATAATAATGGTGCCATAGCACTCGCTGAGGAACTAAGATTTTAGCAAAAGTCTAAGCACATGAAGCGATGATTTTATCTAATTCATGAATATCTCAAGAAGAAGTTCATCGAGGTGTAGAGAGACGACTCCATAGAGAATGTGGCTAATCCAGTAACAAAGCTATTGAGCCAACAGAAGACTGAAGCTCACTTTAAGAAGAGGGGCTTAGGTTTATGGCCAATTGACTTTAGATTAAGTGAAAGTTTTTTAGATACATGTCCTAGAAGCTAGATTGGCTGACACATGTACACTTTCTAGGAGTATAATTTTGTAATTGAAATATTGAAATGAATAAAATTTGGGTTATTTTTTTCATTCATGCTATGTATATTTAAATTATATCCATAAATCATCCGAAGAATTAATGAATGATAAAATATATTTTCAATAGTTAAGAATTTCAAGCACGTGTCATTAGTGGTTAATTTTTAAATGCTTCCGATTGATAGATTGTCATGGAGATGGTGATTGATCTAGATAGATTGGTATATAGATCATTTTTCTTCATGGATAGAGGAGTCTCAAGTCTATATTATGGGAATACTAGAGCAAGAGTGCATATGCTTGATAAAGATCAAGGGTATTGAGCATGACCAATGCGAGAAATCACTAGTATGTGGCTATCCACTCATCAGTGACTTACTCGATATTATAGTTGTATAAATACAATACAAGAATTCTGACTATTAGCAATGACTAAATACCATTGCTAATAGTCCATATGCTGTTGCTAATAATCTTGCCATCGCTAATACCGTCGTAAAATCCAATCTAAAAAATTTTTATCGCTAATTATCATTAATAGCGATGGCAACTATTATCGTTGCTAATAACTAATTAGCGACGGCATTAGTGACAAAGATGTTGTCGCTAAAAATTTTAATTTTTATTAATTAAATTGATTAAAATCTATTAGTGATGGCATTTTGGTCGCTAATGTCGTCGCTAATAATTTTTAATTTTTTTAAAAAAACTTAAAAAACTATTAGCGACAGTAATCTATCGTCGCTAATGCCGTTGCTAATAGTTTTTATTTTTTTAAAAAAATTATAATTTAATAATTTTAAACCTACTAATAAATAATAATATTTTTAAAATCTACTAAAAATAAAATAATAACTATTTAACATAATCATAAATATAAAATTAATTATATTATATTAAAAATATAAATTATATAATTTTATATTGAGATACTATTTTATAAGTATCAAAATTATGTACAAATCAAAAAAAGGTAACATCCTCCTCCTCTTCATCCTCCTGCTCATCTTCAGTAGCTGGTAGACAAGAGCCAGATATCCCAAGAAAAATAAAATATTATGCATAAGTTTTGATACAGAGGCATATCTTTTTATACTCTTCTCTGATTCTCGAATAGATTGTTTCTACATATTTTATTTTATGATACGAAACTATAGCCACCCTTGGTCCATCAATTGGATGGTTAGATTGAATTTTAGATTCTAGATATCCTTTTCTAACTTAAGCCTAGTCTAAATATATAAAGCTTCTAAATATGAAAACTTAAAATAAGTAAAAGAGTTTATTAATAAAATTATCTGATGTGATAGCTAGGACAACGAGCCCAGCTAGTCATGCAGCCATGGGTCCTAAAGAGTCTCCACGACTATATCATGGATGATATCACGAATGCTTTAAGGTTATTAGCTTAGAAGCCTCTACACGACCTCCTCCACATGGGCATCGCTTCAAATTTGGAATGTTGAGACTTATAAGGATGTCGAAGATGATTGAGCCACTGGAGAGTTGAAGCTATGGTTGAATCTTATGATCCGGCTCCTACTCATCCCTCGGTGATCTTGAGCCATCCCTCAAGATCAAGGATGGGCTGAGCAGACGGATCATCGCCATACCGTGCAACGACGTACTCCACGTAATTCACCTACACACTTCAAAAATATATAGTTCTAATATACATATCAAATCCTGTAATAATTTAATAAATATAGTTTAAAATTTTTACCATGATCTATCGCGATCTAGAATCTAAATAATCATCAGTCCTCTTAGACTAGTATATGGCCTCCCACAACTATAGCTGGCTTGCTAGATGATCCAATTGCTATGTCTACAATAAGTAAATAATAAAATTAAATTAATTAAAGCATACATATAAAAGTTTTTATGGTTCTAGTGAAGAATTTTGGTATAGATTTCTTACTAGTCTGTCAGCCATAGTATGTGTGCCAAAGGAGCCACTTGTGTGCCTGATCGAATCCTGCTGGATGGTCCGGTACTGTCAGACCCTCTACTGCCTACTAGCATACTCCTCTCTGCTCCATTGGGACACATAGAATAATGACATAACATAAGATATAATTATATTTTTTAAATAACAAAAAAATCAAACATAATAACATATAAGCCTTTAAAGGTCACGCACCAATACAAGTAAAAAAAAATAAAGAAACATCTAATCACGTAGCAAAAAGAAAATTTGAATCACATAAAAATATAAAATACATTAAAATTGAACTGATTTCTTCTAAAATAAGTTCAAAATCTCTTATTAAAAGAGTTCAAGAAGTTCGAGGAATCAACTAAAGAGAACACTGTTGGGGTGGCCATACGTTTAAAAGGATCATGGGCGTCCCAAATTAGCAGCTCCAGCAAGACGTGGGCCTTAGTCAAGCCTCACCAGATCATCCTGCAAAATAATATTCTTATGCAAGTTTTCGTCAGCTACTAATTCAAGGAGTATAACATGTGTACAAAACTGGTAGCAAGGCCGAATAAAAGAGAGGGGTTCTGGTAGATTAACAGCAAACTTCTTGACCAGAGATAAAAACCTAAGAGGGAAAAGGGTTGAATTGGGTTCTCAAAAATTTTAATCCTAATTGAACTTTAACAAGTATGTGCTTTAAAAGTTATCTAAAGAGTGTAACAAAGATGTGTATAATATAAATAGTAGAGGAATTAAATCGTACAAATTGCTAACTAACAAGTAAGACCAAGCAAGCCAAGCATAGTATGTAAAGTAAGCACAAGAAGGCACAACAAACACACGAAATTTATAGTGGTTCAAAGCAACTCTCTCCTACGTCCACTCTCCAAGTTTTTCTTGAAAATTCCACTATAATCCTTTCCTGATTATAGTGTATTTATTTTTGCGGGATCATAAAGTAATCTAGTTGGTTTTCATAGGAGTACCAACCAAAATCTTACACCATTAGTTTTTCGAGTTCACTAATAACCTAGTTGATCTTCTAGGCTAACCAACCAAAATCAATACAATATCTAATTATGGGCTTAGACTGGCCTAAATTTTAGATTTCATTCCCTCAAAGAAACTTGTAAAGAAATAAAAATACAAGTATAAGTTTTAGCACAAAATAGAAAACAAAAATTAGAACTCTTTGAAGCTCAAAAAAGTTACTATTGGATTGCTCAAATGATGCTTCAACTTTTCTTCTTGATGCTTAAGAGGATATGAAAGATTATAGAGATAGTTCCTTTTGAAAGCCCTCTGATTTTGAAGCTTGGTTTCTCTCTTTTTTTTCTTTTTCTTAGGTATTCAATATAGCTTATAAGTTTGAATTATTTTTTTCTTTTCAATCCATTTTCTTCCTTTTGAATGCCTTTTAAATCTTCAATCAATGCTAGAGAATGATTAGTAGCCGTTTAGAGCCATTGGAGAGCATTCATTGGGCATTTAACATACTAAAAATGGATAGAAAAACTAGCTGTTATGAAAGGTTCCATCACAGGGGTCGACCTTAGGGTCGTCCCCTGGCATAGGGGTGCCGACCTCTATGGTATAAAATAAAAAATGGCCAGTTTCTATATTTCGACCTATAGAACAATAGTGGTTGACCTTGGGGTCAATCCTTAGCACAAGAGTTGACCCTGGGGTCATCCATTTTGGCGAGCCGGCCAAAAATCAACATGCTAAATAGCCCGTTTCAGTAGGGATCGATCCTAGGGTGGATCCTTTTGCTAAAACTTGATTTTCTTTCAATTTTGACATCCAAAAAATATGAAATTGCCTCCAAAAGATTAGAATTCTTTTCTACTTGCTCTTGAGACTTTCAAAATATATGTTTTTGATCTTCAACTTGATGAAATTAGTACTCTACTTAAATATTTTGTAGTCATCAAAATTAATTCTTAGGGCAACAAAACTTATAACTATAACTAATCCTTAAATATAAATCCTATAGATAGAATTATTGGAACATTCTCTACTAGAAATGCACTACTTCGGACTCTAGGTGCAGTGAAAAATAGATAAGGGTTACCTGGGACTGACTCCAATTAATTTGCGATGAAGGCTCGGCTTGGTTGAGTTATGGGGAGAACAGTGAATACATTGACATAGGTAACAAATGTATCAAAAGCATCCATCAAATTTCATAATTCTAATCATCTAATTACCTAAAATATTCCAAAAAAGCAACATGGAAGTCATTGGGCCTATCAAATTTACCCTTAGAATGATCAAATTTATCCTTGGAAGGCAGCGCGGGTTAGAGCCATGTGGTCAGGGTGGCAAGGCGAGGCCATGGACTGGGGGTGGTGGGGCAAAGGCCATGGGGTCAAGCTGGCGATGTCGGGGCTGGCGAGGTCGGGGCAAATGTGAGCATGGAGGGACGTGGGCTCAGGGCTATAGGGTGGGGCCAGTGGTGTTAAGAGTGGTAGAGTCGGGGTGGCCGCAAGGTTGGGATGGGGACGTCAGGACTGATGGGGTTAGGGCAATCGAGGAGTTGGGCCGATGACATCGGGACTGGCATGGGTGGGGCGGCCGCTGGCATAGACGGACGCAAGCTTGGAGCCAAGGGATTGGGCCAGCGTGGTGTCGGAGTGGCCATGGGACGTCAAAGGGATGGGCTGGGGAGGGAGGAAAGGAGGATTGGGGGGGTGAGGGGGTTCAGGCACTAGCGAAAGAAGGATGAGAGGTGGGAATGAGAGAGGATGAGCACAGGCGAATAAAAAACTTTTCCTCCGTGGTGGTTTTGAAGATCCAGACTATTAGCGATGGCAAACTTGCCGTTGGTAAAAGCATTAGTGATGGAACTCCATCGCTAAAAATAAAAGTACATCGCTAATACTTTTATTAAAAAAAAAATTTCATAATTTTTATTAGTGATGGTAAACTAGCCATCACTAATGCCATCGATAAAAATCCATCATTAATATTTTTTATTTTTTTTGAATATAATATAATTTTAGAATTTAAAATCTATCTTCATCATTCATTATTTAAATAATTATTGTTAGAGTATCATCATAAAAGATTGCCTCGATCCGATGGCCCTAGCTATGTCGATCAATAAAAATTGATTTTGATGACTACAAATGATCGCTTGATGATCTGATAGATAGAGACCATCAATGAGTCTGAAAACTTATAACAATAATCTTGGTGATATTTATAACATACTATCAAAATTTTATTTCAATCGGACATCACTATCATGATCAATTTAGCATAGAATGATTTTGATTGTTAAATAAAAAATGAGTGATCAAAAGGCCAAACAGTATCCAATTAAAATGATTTTTTAGATAATGATCATTGCTACTATTTTAATCATTAGTATGGTGGTGATTATAAAATTTAAATTGCACGTATATGAACCATCCATATTAAGCAAATCTTACAAAAGCCAAGTATAATTACTTAAAGACTTCAAGAATGAGTATCAAGAGACATAGTTTTGGATCGTTCATATATGCATGATTTAAATTTTAGGATCATTACCATACAAATGATTAAAGTAGTAACAAAGATCATTTGTCTAAAAAATTATCTTATAATTGAACGTTGTTTGGTCTTTTGATTACTCATTTTTTATTTAACGGCTCAAATAATTTCATGCTAAATTAATCATGATAATAATATTTGATTGAAGTATAATTTTAATAGTATGTTATAAATATTACTGAGATCATCGCTGTAAGTTTTTAGATCCATCAGTGATCTCTATCTATCAGATCATCAAGTGGTCATTCGTGACCATCAAAATTAAATTTTATTGATCGACATAGCTAGGACTATCGAATCAAGATAGTCTTTTATGATAATATTCTAATGATAATTATTTTAATAATAAATGATGAAGATGAACTTTAAATTTTAAAATTATACTATATTTAAAAAAAATAAAAAAAATAAAATTAGTGATGATATTTAGCGATGGCATTTTTGCCATCACTAATATGTATTAGCGATGGATTTTTGACTATTAGCAATGAAAAAGATGTCGCTAATAAATTTAACTTTTTTAAAAAAAATTAAATATAATTATAATTAAATTAATTAATTACCAACGTCTATTAGCGATGGCTCAATTTATCGTCACTAAAAAATTTTTAAAAAATTTTTTAAATAATTTTTAAAAAAAATATTTTTAAAATTATTAATATTAGCAATAACTTTTTTGTCACTAATAACATAATTCTATCGCTAATAATTCTACAACCAAATTTTTTTAAAAAAATATTTTTTATTAGCATCGATAAAATACTATCGCTAATAATTATTTATAATCACTAATAATAATAAAATTTAATTAAAAAATAAAATTACTTACTATTAGCAATGGCTAACTGTTGTCACTAATATTGTCGCTAATACTTATAGCGATGGCATAGCCATTGCCACTACCGTAGCTAATAATTATGAGCGATGGCTAAACTTTCGTTGCTAAAGTTATTGGTAAAAAAGATTATTAGTGATGGCAAAAATATTATCATTAATATCCATCACTAATACTCTATTTTCTTGTAGTGATAGTTCTTTGACCTGCAGTGCGTCGACTGTTCATAATGGGATCGTTGTAGTATGAACGCACAATCACTTGATAACCTAGCCATTCGAAATCTTGCGATGTATGTTGGCTACAATAGGACCATTGTAAGCATAGAGTATGCACCAAGATGAGATCTGTCGATCCTGCTAGATAGCGAGAGGTCCTATGTAGTTCATGAGACTAAGTCCTAAAATTCTTGACCATAGTAGGTGAATAATGAAAAAGAGAGTTTCTATACGATTTCATATGAACTCGAATCGATTGAATCTGGCATATGATGAATAAGTAGGTTTGACGAGTTTTCCTTAACCTATGTCATATCGGGACTCATAATAGAAGAATCAAACTATATGATAACTGCACCTAGAGATTCATTTTTAATTTTACTGGATTGTCACTGCATACTGCTAGGTATCATTGATGGATTATAGAACTAATGAAAATTATTTTGGTAATTAATAATTCTTGATTGGTTGAATTGGAAAGAGTTTCAGTCCATTGAAAGAAGTTTCAATGATATTATTGATGGAGATCATAATATATCTCACTATCAATCAGAATTAAACCTATGGGGTCACACACAGAAGAGGTTCTTGACTTATCACATGATTGATTCATGATTATAAATCATGCATGAATTTAATTATCAATATGATTGATGATTAATCTAATATAATTATTGTAATTGTCAAACTTATTAAGAGTTAGTAAGTTATAGGAGGATTAATTAGCAATTGAATTGCTAATTAACTCAATTTGATTAAAAAATAGGACTAAAATCAAGTCTAATTAAATTAAATTTATTTTATTTTATTTTAAATTTGATTAGATCAAGCCTAATTAGATTATGAGATAATCTAATTGTATGAGAGACTAAATCCTGATTTGATTAGGATTTGGGTGCCATCTAATTTCTAACTAGATTTGGATATAATTAAGAGAGGTTGGGCTCCTAATTTGATTAGGATTTCATTCTCTTTGGGTCCAATCAAATCCTAATTAGATTGGATTTTTTATTAGAGTTTGAATGAGGCACCAAATAAGAACCTAGTTTGACTAGGACTCTATCATCTCTCCTTGCACCAACATTGCCCCATGCCCCTCTTAAGAAGCTACCCCTTCTCACCTTATTTTTACATGAAGAACCCATGCCTATGCTCCTTTTTTTGTCAATTAGTTCACGCAAAAAGAAAGGGAGGCTTTCAAGAGTTGGATGCTCCCAAGGAGTCTCCTAAAGCCTTATCTAGTTAGGTCTTTAACCTAATCTAGAATTCCTATTGGGATGCCACCTTTAAAACTAATTTTGGGCATGAGTTAAGAGGAATAATTCACAGTAAAAATTTGAGGAATATGTGTGTGGGTTATATCTCCTTGGCGTGAAAAAAAAAATAGGGGAGAGGTCTAATGGGCATTCATTTTGAAAGAAAGGAAGAGAGAATGGTTCTTCTTCCTCCATCTCTCTTCTTCCTCCTATTCTTCTCTTCTCTAGAGAGTCTGTAAAATCCAAAGAAGGAATCAAATATACTTTCAGGAGGCATCTTCTGTAAGAGAACTAGCATCCGAATGAAGATAAAGGTCTCTGATCAGATCAAAAACTTCGCATGGATACCTATAGAGGCTGGATGTGGGTGTGGCTCTATAGGAACCTCACCAAATTACCATAGCAATTAGATTACGTTGTTCTACTACCCATACAAAGGTATTGATCTTCTTCAAATCTGATTTTTATATTTGCATCTTAATCATGCATGTAATAGATCCTAAGATGGCAATAGATTAGATCTTTTGTATGCATATTTCATTAAAAGTTTTAATCAGATCTAAAATTATTTGCTGCTAGATCTAAATTTTAAAATTTTAGCCTATATTAGGAGATTAGCTTTTCTAAGAAATTTTTCACATCTGACTTCAGTCAGTTTCATATCAACTGACCTCCATAGGGTCATGATGTGAATTGATTATTTAGCAAAAGTATGCACTAAGTAAAATAGTTAAGAGATGATCGAACTTTCATAATTCAAACATAGCAAAAGTTCAGGAATACCTCTACTTGAATTCAGGATTGGCAAGTTAGGTTTTCTTCTTGTTTGATAGGATTTCAACCGGCTGCTTCCCGCTCTCTTTCCTTTTTCAAAGGATTTTGGAGAGTATCTATTGCGGTCAAGTGGCTAATATTTTTAGCTTTAACTCGAATATCTTCAAGTATGAACCTAAAATTTTAAAAAAAAATTATAGTAAACTTTAGAGATCCCATTGAGAGATTGGATATTCTATGATTTTAGTTTGTGAGTCCAAACCAGAGATCGGATGTCTCACGATCTAAGTTGTGAGATCTAATCCGGAGATCGGTTATCTCACAATCTAGTTTGTGAAGTTCAATCGGGTGTTTCACAATCTAGTTTGCCCTCGTTTGGCCAAACATCATAGCCTCATTTGGACAAACTTATTTTTACCTTATCCTCATTTGGCCGGACATCATAGCCTTGCTAGGATTTGTTTGAATTTTTACCTTGTCCTCGTTTGGCCGGAAGTATAGTCTTATTTGGACATGTTTGATTTTTACTTTATCCTTGTTTGCCTGGACAACATAGCCTCATTTGGACAGGTTTGAATTTTCACCTTGTCCTCGTTTGGTTGGACAGCATAGCCTCATTTGGACAAGTTTGATTTTATTCTAGTTTAAACCGAGGTAGTCGAGAGACCACTTTTAATATTTTGGAATAGAAATACATCTTCATTGAGACAAAAATTCAAAGCTTTTATTTAGGATTTATTGATGGTATAATCTGAGATTCTTAGTACTTCATGTTCTTGCAATATTTGAGCCATCTAAATTTTTGATCTTGTATGCCCTCGGGCATATCACTACAATGACTTAAGAAGGCTCTTCCTAGTTTGGGATGAGTTTTTCTTGCTCTAAGAACTTTGAGACTTTATCTTGATGAAGAACCAGGTTTTCTTTGTGAAAGATTTTTGGCTTTACTCGAGCATTGTAATATCTAGCAACATTTTGTTTGTTGGTCGCCATGCAGATTTGAGCTCTTTCTCTAGTTTTTTCTTGCAAATCTAGATCGGTTCTCAGCCAATGTGAATTACTTTCTTCATGAAAATTCTCTACCCTTGGTGTCAAAAGATCGATCTTCACAGGTATTATGGCTTCTGCCCCAAAATTAAGCTTAAAGAGTATTTTCTCGGTCGGTAGCTTAGGAGTAGTTCTATAAGCTCATCTGCCTAGAGATCTTTGGCTTCAGTGAGCATTGTTTTTAAACCCTGGAAGATTATTCGATTTGTGATCTCGGCTTCTCTATTTGACTGTGGACGTCCCACTAAAGTGAGCCTATAGTCAATATCCAGTTCAGAGCAAAATTTCTTGAACTTTAGCTTATCGAACTATCTTCCATTATTGGTGATAATAACCCTAGGTAGTCCGAAGCAACAGATAGACTTTCAGACGAAGTCTTATATTTTCTTATCCATGATTTATATCAATAGTTCAGCTTCTATCTACTTGGTAAAGTAATCAATGGCCACTACTAGAAATTTTTTTTTTGTTGTTACCATTAAAAAAGATCTGAGAATGTCCATCCTCCAAATGATGAAAGGCCAAAGAGCTGTAACTGATATAAGCTCGGAAGTGGGCTAATATTGAATATTTATATACCTTTGGTACTGGTCATATTTATTGATAAGATCAACAGCATCTTTTTGAATAGTTGGCCAATAATAATCCTATTAGATAATTTTGTATGCCAACAACTTGCCCCCGAAAGGCCGTGTTTGGTTCGGATAATGTGATTACATAGGGGTAATGTGATTACGGGATAATATGATTATGGCACATTACCCGGAATCATATTACCCCCAAAGCTGTTTGGTTGACATGTTATATTGCTGAGGAATCACATTTCCTGCATTTGGTTGAAGGGGGTAATGTTATTGGTATTTTTGTGTTAGTTTACATTTTTACCCTTTACATTACCTGTTTGGTTCAATTGTTTTTAGAATCACATTCCAACTGGAATCATTTATTTTTTTGACCACACTCTAATATATGGTTTAGAAATTCATTTATTTCTAATTAATTATTTCATGAATATCATCATTCAAATATCTTATTTATTATTAATTAATGTGGATTTTAGGGACATGGATTCCCCTGCAAACGGTGTAGAGAATAATATGAGGTATATGAAAGAATCTAAGCCCATTTTTTTTGTCCTATGCATTACACAGTTCACTGTTAGTTATTATCATATAAAATTACGAGACGAGAGGGAAAGCAAGAGAGCACATCGAAAAATGAGAGGAGAATAAAAACGAAACAGCAAACAACAGTACAAAATGCCAAGAAATTCATGAATATTATCTATGCAGCACAAGACAGCTCTTTATTTGTCCTTCCTACTATTTTTTTTTCCTTCCAAAATCTTTGCAATATGCACGAACCCTTTCATAATGTTATATGAGAGTAATCCAGTGTACAATCAACCAATGCAAGCCACTTAATTGAATAAAATAAATCTGATGGAGACTTCTATATTTCAGCTACCGAGTTGGACAACATTTTATTTTTAAGCTTGGTTTGTTTATGTGAGATCAAATATATAGAGTACCATTTAATATTAGAAGACTCTAATTGCTCTGCAATAGTGAGCTCAGGCCACCAATCTTTTGACAAAATTCAGTTTCTAAGGGCTACCATCAAACTGTTAAAGAAATGGAATCTATGGTTGGCTTAAGAATGCGTTCATCAATTCTTTTATGTGCAAGTGCATGTGCTTTCGGCTGCAATGTTTGCAGGCTTAAATCCCCTAACTTTCATGCCACTATGAATCTTGCATGAGATAGATGTTGTCCTTAACATTGCTTCATATAAAATAAAATTAGTCATTACCACAAGTACATAGTGGTGCATCTAATGCCATTGCTTTAGTAATATTATAAAAAGGCCAAGATAAGTCATGTAGGCATAACATAAAAAAAACAACCGCATAAGTCACGTATTTAACACAAAGTTCCACCAAGTCATATATTTAGCAAAATAAATCATCACATTGTTTCCATCCAACAAGATAAGTCTTCTAACTAGGCAGTTATCCAGTTAAGTAAAACAAAATAGACCTAGTATGTTTAAATCATAGCATACAACCATATATCACCACAGGTTAATACATAACCTAAAATCAAGAGCATAGAAATATTACTAATGAGACTAATCACCAAAGTGAAATGAAGGACGATAACACTCCTCCTCTGCTCCAATCTCCTCACGAATGAAATCCCTCCTCAGCTCAGGTGACAATCCAAAGAACATCTCAATCAAGAGTGGCTCCTTCCCTATGACACGACCAGCTTTAAACAACTCATGACCAGTAAGGCCACCTACTTTTTGGAGCTCTTCAATCAGTTTTTCTCTCTTCTCATCAGTCCCAACTTGCACCTCAAAAGAGTGTGCCATTTTGCTCATTTTATTGATTCCTTCCTTATAAGCCTTTCGGTAAAACTTATAAACCCCTCTGCCAATGACTCCATAAGGCCATCATTACTCCTTGCTCTTTCCTTCTTGAATCGTTGGGTACTAGAGGAGCTCTCAGGTGTTGTAGGCTGTGAGCACAAAAGAGGAAGTTCAGCATCACCATCATCACATTTCTCGGACAAGTCTAGATCATCGAAGTCAAGGTTTAGGGATTCTTCCTTTTCCAACTCCTCAACAGCATCGGCAGGACTCTCTACAGCTTCTCCAGTTGTCCTATCCTTGCTAAAGATGATTAGGACTATCAGTCTAACTCGTTATTTAATTTGTTCAAAATGTTCGAATCATTTTCGAGTTGTGTTCGACTTGCTCGTTAAATCATAGAACCAAATACAAACATAATTTTTAATGTCGATATCTTAACGATCCAAACTAGAATAAGCTTTTATTTAATAGGATTCGGATCGATAAAAGCTTAATAAAATAAATAAATAAATTTTATATTATATATATATTATAATAATATATTTATTTTTTTATGAGATTTTTAGTATATATACTATATACTATACATTATTATAGCATTATATATATAAGTTTTAATCATCACCATTAGATCGTTGATCCAGCAGCTGAAGAAGACATTAATTTATCACCGTTGGATTAATAAATCGATGGTGGTGATCAATTAATCTTAGCCTATATATATTCTTATACTCCCTCAAATCCTAACCCTTGTCTCAACTCTCGACCGCTCAATCTCTCTTCCTCTCTTCCTTTTTTCATGACGGTGCAGGCACAGCCATGCAACTGGCCGAAACCCTAATCCTAGTTGCTCATTTCATCCCTCAATGGCTCGACCTCTTCGTCTCTCTTTTCTTTTTCCGCTGATAGCGTAGCTGGTTGAAACCCTAATCTTAGTTTCCTTCACCTCTTTTACTTTTTTTCTACCAATGGTGCAGCTGGTTGAAACCTTAATCCCAGCCTTTCTTTTCTTTTTCCACCAACGGTGCAGCTGGATAAAACCCTATTCCCAGTTTTCTTTGCCTCTCTTTAATTTTTTCACCGATGGTGCAGCTAGCCAAAATTCTAATCAAATTCTAATCCTAGTTCTCTCGACCTCTCTTCTCTTTTTTCGTCGATGGTGCAGCTGGCTGAAATCTTAATCCCAATTTCTTCCACCTCTCTTAAGATTTTTTCACCGATGGTGTAGCTAGCTGAAATCCTAATCTTAGTTTCCTCTGCCTCTCTTCCGATCTTTTCTTTTTCCACCGACAACACAGCTGGTACGAATAATATTTATGCATTCTTTTCTTTTCTTTGATGATATTTGTTCATATTAGTTGCTCTCTCGACGTGGTAATCACCATGTGGCTTTGGCTACTGCCCTAGTGCCCACTGGTGGCTGCTGGAGCTGTAACAGCCCTGATAACTCGATGAAGATCGCTTCAGTTAGCGGTGGACCTCCCAGTAGTCAGTGGTGAACCGGTGATGCAATGGTGGTCTTGAAATTCAAGTTGTGAGCCTGTGACTCATGCATGGAGCCATGGTATTGATCATGCGGCTTGCTCACTAGACAAAGAACCAGTGAGCTGAGGTTAATTACTTATATTTGTTTATGAAATTTTTTATCTTTCTCTCCTATTTCTATTACTTAAAAATTTTTATTACTTTTTTTTGAGAATTTTTGTTACTTTTTTATTCTTGTAAATGTTAGCTTATCAATTGGTAAAGTTTGGTTTAATATTGACTGCTAACTGTTTATAGTATTTTTGGTTTATTTTTATGCTCTTGTTATTTTTTTTATGTTGACTGACTTAATCTATATTATTTAATTTTTTTATTTTATTTATCTTATGTTTGAAGAATGGTTTAATATTAACTGCTAAATGCTTATAGTATTTTGATATAAAATTATATCATTTTTAATTCATTCTAGGATTAAAAAGGATTACAATGACAACCCTTGAGAATTCTGAATCTAATTCTGCATCTAATAAAGAAGTTCAACTTATTGAAGAAGTTGAGCAAACTAATTAGAAGATTGAACAAGTAAAAAAAGATGAGAATGAGAAGGCTGCAGATAAAACCTAATTAGCTAAAACTATATAGTAGACTAGGAAAAGGAAGTCGAAAGTTTGGAAGTACTTTGATGAGGCATGGGATAAAGATCCTAATAATAGAAAAAAAGAGTACTTATTATATATATGCAAGGCTTGTGGATATAGATTTAAGAAATAGAATACTGGGACAACCTCTCATTTGTTGAAGCATGTCCAAGAGTGCACTAAGATCAATCCTAAAGCTAAAGTCGTAGTTGATCCAAAGCAAAAAACTCTTAATCTTCTTCCTGATGGTTCTACCTCTGAACTTTCTATTCCTATATTATATGACCCAAAGAATTATAATCAGTACAAGATTAGGAAGATCATTGCTACCATGATCATGGTTCATGAGTATCCTTTCATGGTAGTCGAGCATTACTAGTTTAATGTCCTTTTAAAAATTCTAAATCTAAATTATGAGACAGTTTCAAGAGGAACAATTAAAAGTGACTATATGAAAATCTATGAAGCTGAGAAGAAAAAATTAAAGAATATTTTAAAAACTATTGGGAAAGTGTCATTGACTACTGATTATCAGACTTCTTGTCAGACTATAAGATATATGTGCATCATAGTTCACCTTATAGATGATGATTGGATAGTTCAGAAGAGGATTCTCAGTTTTACTGAGTTGGAACCACCTCATATTGGTGTTGTCATATCTCATGCAATTTCTTCTTATCTTATAGAGTGGAATATCCAAAATAAGGTGTCATCCATACCCTTGATAATGCTAGCAGTAATGATGTGGCTACTAAGTTGTTGATGAAAAAGTTTGCATCTATGAACAAATTATATTTTAAAGATCATTTTTTTTATGTTAGATGCTGTGCACATGTCTTTAACATTTTGGTTCAAGATGGACTAAAAGAGATGGAGAGTATCATTGTGAAGGTAAGGGAGACGGTGAAATACTTGAAGATGTCACCATCTAGGTTAGCAAAGTTTGGTGATGTTGGTAGGCATAATGGTATTCTTACTAAAAAGAGGTTATGTTTAGGTGTACCTATTAGATGGAATTCCACCTTCTTAATGTTGGAATCTGTCTTTGCTTATAGGGATGCATTTTTCAATTATGTAGACTTAGATGCAAATTATAAAAGGCTGCCTACAGAGTTAGATTGGGCCAAGTATGAAAAGATTATGAAGTTTCTGGAGGTGTTCAGCACTATTACTAATATTATATCTAGTACTACCTATCCTATAGCCAATTTATTTCTTTCTTCTGTTAGTCATGTTAGGAGGGTATTGATGGAGAAATCCATGGCTGTTGATGAGTAGATGAGGAATATGGCTAGAGTGATGAGAGAAAAGTTTGACAAAAATTGAAATGAGTGCAACATATTAATGGCAGTGGCTGCTGTACTAGACCCTAGGTACAAAATGACTCTCATCACCTTCACTTTTCCTAGCATATTTCTAGGTTATGATGAATTTGATATTCAAATTCAAAAGGTTAGGGATGCCTTGCAAAAAATTTATGACATCTATTTAGGTAGGGAAGGATCCTCTTCCAGTATGGTTGGTGTAGGTCATGACATGTCAAACCTTTCTTTTGGTAGTAGTGGACCTGATTATTAGGAATTATGTCCCAAAGTCAATCATCAGCTTATTGATGATTGAGCTATTTTATAATTATAATTAATTTATTAATTAATAAAATATTTTGACATCTTTTTCATCACAAGTTTACATCTTCTAATGAACTCCATTGTTGTGAAGAAGTCCTTAGAACTATTTAGCTTTGATAAAGAGAAAATTTATCGATTAGTCCTTAAATTTATTCACGACCAAATGATAGACTGTTAATAAGGATGACAGCAGCTATCGAGCATAGGTCGCTGTATGCTATATAGGTTGGTTGTCCTCTTAACCAAGAAGTATGGAGATACTGGTATGGTATATGGATGAGATGTATGGATACACCGTCATTGAACATGACCAACTCCAGGGTATTCTATTGTTGAGAATATCTCTGATGGAATATAAATATAAGTAACCCTTAGACCTGAGATCACCTCAATGACTTGCAAGCAACTCACTATGCTTTGGTACTGGACTAATTAAATTTCTAATTCAACAACGAAAGGCTTCTAGGCATAGTCAAGTACTTGCGAAGTTGGAGTGTGATCAAGATGGAATTGACCACTTTAAGAGTTGAAGAACAATGCATCATTGTATTTCAATCTAGCAAAGCCTTGGTCAGGATAATCCATCAGATGAATTTGATATTTTGAAATACAATGTGGACAACCTGATCAAAGTTGACAGTTGAACTCTGAGGTATCCTACGAGCATTTTGATGAAGAAGATGAATTATATGAAAACTATATCCGCATGGATTCTAAGGATGTTGATTCTACATATTCGATCTATCTGATCATCGAGTACTATTGCTAGATGATCACTTTGATTGGTATAAAAATCTATTTCTATACTATCGACTTAGGTTCGAACCTATGAGGTCACACACATTAGAGTTCATGATTTAAATGGATGGTTGATCAACGATTAAGAATCATTCTAGGATCAAACAATCAATACGATTGATGTTTAACCTAGTACAAGTGTTGCAGAATGATTGATTAGCAATTAGATTGCTAATTGACTTAATTTGATTAAGTCATTGGATTGAGATTAAGTCTAATTAAATATAATTTAATTAAGTTTAGTTTAGACTTGATTGGATCAAGTCTAATTGACTTATTGGATAAGCCAAGTGCAAGGAAGAACTAGTCCTAGTCTAACTAGGACTCGAGTCAACCCAATTTTCTAATTTGATTAAAAAATTAAATCTAATTTAATTTAATTTAATTAAGTTCTTAAATAGGTTAGAGCCTTATTTAATTAGGTTGATTTACTCTTAATTTTATTTGATTAAAAGATCTTGTTTGACCAAGTCAAGATAGGAGTCCTAGTATGACTAGAACTCCCTATCTCGTTGCGCCACCTTGGTCCCAAACGCCCTCCATATTTATCTTTTAGATATTTTTCATTAAAATCTCTTTCCTCCTAATTTTCACACCCCCTCTCTCCCTCCAAGTCATATATGGAAGTTAGATAGAAGACCAAGTCAAAGAAGGAATTGGTTTTGCCTTAGGATTCTATTAGATTGAATCCCTGTTGACCAAAACACCTCTTCTTTCGATGGCGCCACCTCTCCCTATATTTTTCCCTTATTCCATATGAGAAATTAGAGTTTTTGGTCCCCCTCCCTTGCTGGTCCATGCCAAAAATCATGGAGGAGATGCCCAAGAGTTGGGTGCCCCTTGTCTTGCCCCATTTGACCTTTCCTTATCTAGTTTTTGACCAAGACAAGGACTCTATTTTTTTCTCTATTTATTGGATGAATTTTTAGCTGATATTTTTATGGGATGTAGATCTTTGAGAGACCTTTGGGGTGTGCAAAAATCAAAGAAAGAGGGTCCTTGGGCATGGGGGTTCCATAGGCACCAAACTAGGTGTCTAGGTGAGAGAAAAGAGAAGAAGAAGAAGAGGGTCTTCTTCTAGGACTGGTTTTTCTTCATCTCTCCTCCTTCTTTTGAGTTTTCTTTGAAAGAGTCTTAGATCAAAAAACTCCTCTCTTCCTTCTCATTTTTTAGAAAGTTCAAGTTTCAAAGAAGGAAGCATCATATCGACCATCAAAAAAGGATCAGTACAGTACTAGCATACTGTCCTGATTTCTTGTATTGGACTTCAGAATAGAGATCGTGGGCTCGTGTGGACATCTCTTAGAGACTGGATGCATGTATGGATTAGAGCTTCATCCCTCATCTAGGATCAGCAAGTTAGAACATCTAACTTGCAAAGGTAATACAGATCTGATCTCATATTACACATTTATTGATCTAGATTGATATGATCAACCTTTGCTTATTATTTATATTTAATTTTTTATTTAAATCCCATGCAATAATCATATAATATGATCTTAGATCTAAATTTTTTTTTTAATATTTAAAATTAATATGATTAATTTTAAGTCTTCCGCTACTGATCTTGAAAAAGTTTCAAGATTCAACCCTGAAACCCTAGATCTGTTTCCTTCAATTGGTATCAGAGCAAGGTTAATTATTATATGATTATTGATGCATGCGTAGATTATTTTTTGATTTGATCTATTTAATAATCTAATATTTAAATCTAAAATTAAAATCTCAAATCATACGAACTGCTATAAGATTGGTCTGCTATAAGGTTTACCCCTTACAGTGAAAAGGTTATCCTAGTTCGTATAGATCTAATATTATTCATAAATTTATTAGATATGATCTGATGTTATTTATAATTTATTTGATTTAAAAAAAATTTAAATCTAAAAATAAAATATTTTAGATTGCATGGACTGCCATAAGGTTATTCTACTGTAAGATTTATCCCTTACAGTGGAAAGGTTGTCCTAATACGTGCTGATCTAAAATATTGATCATAAAATTTTAGATTAGATCTAAAAAATTTTATGATCTAATTAAAAATATTTTAATCTAATTTTAAACTTCATAAATATGTTAGATTTAATCTAGGAAGATTTATGATTGATTATTATTGAAACTATTTCAATTACATGAACCTGTTTAGATTAGATATAAAGTAGATTCATGTTTATGTTACTTGCATATTAATTATGAATCAAACATGCAACTTGATTGATAAAACCATGTTATAAAAATATTTTACAAACATGAAAACTATTTTCGAAAAGCCAAACCCCAATCCTCAGTCCAAAACTTAATTAAGAATTAAGAAGTTGTTTGATTAGGTTATAGGATTGTAAATTGAAGATCACATGACACGAATTATAACATATTGGGTTAATGGATTGGTCGGAATTAGGTCCATTAATTGGATTAAACCTAAGGTTAGATTAAAGAATGAACTTAATTAGAGAATTGACTAAATCTAATCAAATATTATCTTAGATTAGATCAAAGATTCTCTAAATCAATTACAATAGTTGTAGTTGGTCAAGTTCATGTCTTTAACAAAAAATCAAATGGACTTGATTCTTGGCTAAGTGGTCTAGCACGAACTGTTAAGCTGATTTAATTAAAACTAATTAAGTCAGTTGGTGTCTAAGATAAATCAGATCGATGGTCTTTAATTTACAGCCCGCTTACCTGACCATTTCTGATGGTATCTAAGGCAAGCTTTGGCAGACCCTCCCACCGATCGAACTTACCTGGCCTCTTGGTAAAATTATATTTTGATCGGATCACTTGACTATTCGAACTGACCTATGTCAGCTAGATAAATTAGTGTGACTAATTTAGGTGCTCCTAGACTAACCAATCTATGATCTTATCTGACTTGATGAAGTTAATGGAAGGATCGTGATTAGCTAGTTAAAACTGACTCTCCTTTAATTAAATTAAATTTTCTAAAATTATTAGGTTTCTAAAATAAAATAGTTATATAATAACTGGATCATAGCCTTCCATTAAAATGAATGATAATGGGTTCATCAATTGGATAATCATTGGAGGCCCATAGGCCTGGTGCTTATCCACTAATGGAATTATCATTCATAATATGATTTCTTGGCTGTGTCTCTCTAAATGATGGTTAGGTTGATCAACTATAATTGGGTTTAATCATTCATTAGTTAGACCAAGTATGATCATGTTAATGGTTGGACCTAACTGGGACTTTCAATAGAGGCCCTAGCCTACTAAAAAGATATCTAGGATAAAATTAAATTACTAAAAATTATTTAAAAAAATAATTGATTATGAACCTATCCTTAGATGTACATGGATTGACCAACCATAATTAGACTTGTGTGCAGTCTATGTGAATTCTAGTACCCTCTAAGAAATTAGGATAATTTCTTGAATTGGAGGTAGAAACTACCAATTCGAATAAAATAGTGGAAGAAATCTTTTAATTAAAGTCCAAATCTTTAGAATTAATGAATCAATTACTAATTAGGCTTTTGGTTCTCCTTTGTGTTGTTAAACCCAAACCATAATTGCTCCATTCACTGTTAGACAGTGATTAAACTTATAGGATCCAATTTCGATAATAAGTATCGAAAGTTGAATGTTGATCAGCAGCACGAAGTGATTTATGTAGGGGCCTCTATGCCTAATTTAAACATAAGGTCCAAGAATAATCTAGATCAGGCAGAGTGCTTCCATTATAAGAAGCAAGAGGATTGGAGGAAGAACTGTCCTCATTATCATGATTTTTATGACCCCAACAGGCTAAATAAGAGAGATGAGCAAGTAGTTACTGATCAAGGATGTTATATGATAATACCTTATAATTTCTCTATTTGTGATATTTCTACTTGGATATTGGATATCGAAAGTCCAGCCCATATTTGCAATACGTTGCAAGGACTTCAAATTAGTAGAAAATTTAAAAATAATAAATGATTCCTAAATGTTGGAGATGGAAGGTCTGCTCCAATTTTAGCTATCGAAATAGTTCAACTCATTTTCAATACTAATATCATTTCTCTAAATGAATGTCATTATTATCCTTCTTTTCTGATGAATATAATCTCTATTGGCCTTTTGGCCAAAGATGGTTATCATTTATCAATAAAAGAAGATTATTGTGACCTTATTATGAATAACATTACAATAATGTAAGGATAACGAAGAAATAATATTTACATTTTATCACAGCTTATGAGTGTAATGTACACTTCTAGAAAATACCTTAGATTAGATAATGTCTCTGATATCTACCTATGGCACTATAGGCTAGGTCACATAAACAAGAATATGATAAACAGGTTGACTCAAGAGAAAATCCTCGAAGTCAGTGATTATGAATCACTTCAAACATGTGAATTTTTTCTTCTTGGTAAAATGACTAAGTCACCTTTTACTAAAAAAGATGAGAAAGCCATTGAGCTCTTAGGTCTAGTACATACTGATGTATGTAGACCAATGAGCATAGGTGCTAGAAGTGGATATTTCTACTTCATCACTTTTATAGATAATCTATCTAGGTACAGATATGTTTATCTGATGAAACATAAGTCAGATTCATTTGAAATATTTAAAAAATTTCGAAGTGAAGTAGAAAAATAAACTGGAAAGAGTATTAAAACTTTTTGATCGGATCGAGGAGGTGAATATCTGTCCAGTGAGTTCTTGACATATCTAGGAGAGAATGGGATTCTCTTATAGTGGACTCCTCCTAGCACACCACAGCATAATAGTGTATCAAAAAGGAGAAATCAAACCTTGTTGGACATGGTTCGATCCATAATGGGGTTTCTAGTTTGCTTGTTACATTTTGGGGTTATGCTCTTGAGACTGCATGTTATATATTGAGCAATATACCGAGTAAATCTGTCACAAAGACTCCATATGAGATATGGATAGGACGTAGGCCTACACTCTCTCACCTACGAGTTTGGAATTGTCTGGCCTATGTCAAACATTTACATACAAATAAGCTTGGACCCCGATCTGATAAGTGTGTGTTGATAGGGTATCCCAAAGAAAGTAAAAGTTACTATTTCTACCATGCTGATAAACAAAAGATGTTCATCAGTCTTAAGACAATCTTTTTGGAAAAGAAGTTTCTTGGTGAAGAAACTGTTGCCTCTAAAGTTGAACTTGATGAAGTTTATCAGATAGAAAAACCAACACCTATAGCTGAACCTGAGTCAGATCTGATTAGATTAGATCTAGAGCCCAGAGTACCTACACCATTAAGGCGATTCGATAGAGTACCACATCATCCAAATAGATACTATGGTTTTTTTGTTTAGGATGGTGATCCCATCGAACTCGATGAGAACAATAAAGATCCGATCACTTACATGGATGCTATGCAGAGATCCGACTCTAAGAAATGGCTAGAAGTCATGAGATCCAAAATGAATTCTATGAAGGTCAACGATGTATGGACATCAGTTGACCCACCTAAAAGGGTTAAACCCATTGGATGTAAATGGATATTTAAAAAAAAAAAAAAGAGGCACAGACGAAAAGGTGGAGACCTATAAAGTCCATCTGGTTGCTAAGGCATATCGTCAATGTTAAGATATTGACTATAAAGAGATATTCTTCCCAGTAGCAATGCTCAAATCCATTCGGATAATGCTTGCAATAGCTACCCATTTGGACTATGAGGTCTGGCAGATGAATGTGAAGACAGCTTTCCTAAATAAAGAGCTGACCGAAGAGGTGTATATGATACAACCTGAGGGGTTCATATCCACAGATGAGTCCAAGATGTGCAGGCTTTAGAGATCCATTTATGAATTGAAGCAAGCATCTCGAAGTTGGAACATGCATTTTGATAAAGTGATCAAAACGTATGGCTTCATTAAGAATAGAAAAGAGCCATGCATTTATAAATGAATAAATGGTCCAGCAGTTGTATTCCTTTTCTTGTATGTGAATGACATTCTTTTAATCGAAAATAACATCCCTGCACTATAAGGAATAAAAGTCTGATTGTCATCATAATTCTCCATGAAGGACTAGGGAGTAGCATCCTACATCCTAGGGATGAAGATCTATAGGGATAGATCTAAAAGGATGCTTGGGTTATGTCAATCCATGTACATAAATACTGTGCTAAAAAGATTCAGCATGGAGAATTCTAAGAAAAGCTATCTACCAATAGGCCATGAAATTTCGCTCTCCAAAAAGGATTGTCTGACAACTCCTAAAGAGAGAGGGTATGAGTAGAGTCCCGTATGCTTCGGTAGTGGAGTCTATTATGTATCCAATGATATGTACGAGACCAGACATGGCATACTCACTAGGAGTAGTGAGTAGATACCAGTCTAATCCTAGAAAAAATCATTGGAAGATGGTTAAAACCATCCTTAAGTATTTGAGAAATACTAAGGATCAATGGTTGATTTATGGTGAGTCAGATTTGAAGCTTGTGGGGTTTACAGACTCCAACTTTCAATCTGATCATGATGACAGTAAAAGTATATCAGGATATATCTTGGAGCCATCTGCTGAAAAAGTTTCAAGCAGCATACAGTAGCTGACTCTATTTGCGAAGCAGAGTACATAACAGCATCAAATGCTGCAAAGAAAGCTATGTAGCTGAGAAATTTCATCACCAAGCTCAGAGTAGCACCCTCCATTAATAGTCCAGTCCTATTCTACTATGACAGTATTGGCGCCATAGCTCAGACAAAGGAACTGAAAGCACACCAACAGACAAAGCACATTTTGTGCCGCTTCCATTTGGTCCATGAGATCATGGATCGTGATGACGTTGACCTTCAAAAAATCAACGAAAAAAAGAACCTAGCCAACCCCTTCACTAAAGTCCTAGCAATCAAGAAGTTCGACAACTATAAGTCGAAGATGGATATTAGATACTATGCTGAGTGACTTTAGGACAAGTGGGAGTTATTAAAAATTATGTTCCAAAGTCAATCATCAGCCTATTGATGATTGAACTATTTTATAATTATAACTAATTTATTAATTAATAAAAATATTTTGGCATCTTTTTCATCATAAGTTTACATCTTCTAATTTACTTCATTGTTGTGATGAAATCCTTAGGACTATTTAGCTTTGATAAAAAAAGATTTATCGATTAGTCCTTAAATTTGTTCACGACCAAATGATAGACTATTAATAAGAACGGCAACAACTATCGAGCATAGATCGTTGTATGCCATATAGGTTGGTTGTTCTCTTAACCAAGAAGTATGGAGACACTGGTATAGCATATAGGTGAGATATATGGGTACATCATCATTGAACATGACCAACTCCAAAGATTTTGCTATCAAGAATGTCTCTGATAGGATATAGGTATAAATATCCCTTAGACCTAAGATCACCTTAGTAACTTGCAAACAACTCACTGTGCTTTGATACTGGACTAACTAAATTTCTAATTCAGTAATGGAAGGCTTCTAAGCACAATCAAGTACTTGTGAAGTTGGAGTATGATCAAGATGGGATTGACCACTTCAAGAGTTAAAGAACAATGCATCACTGTATTTCAATCTAGCAAAGCCTTGGCCAAGATAATCTATCAAATAGATTTGATATTTTGAAATACAATATGGACAACCTGATCAGAGTTGACAGTTGAAATCTGAGGTATCCTACGAGCATTTTGGTCAAAGAGATGAATTATATAGAAATTATATCCGCATGGATTCTAAGGATGTTGATTCTACACATTTGACCTATCCGACCATCAAATTTTATTGCTAGATGGTCACTTTGATTGATATAGAAATATATTTTTATGCTACCGACTTAAGTTTGGACCTATAAGGTCACACACATTAGAGTTCATAATCTGATCAGATGATTAATCAATGATTAGGAATCGTTCTAGGGTCAAACAATCAATATGATTAGTGTTTAACCTAGTGCAAGTGTTGTAGGAGGATCGTTTAGTAGTTAGATCACTAATTGACTTAATTTGATCAAACCATTGGACTAAGATTAAGTCTAATTAAATATAATTTAATTAAATTTAGTTTGGACTTGATTGGATCAAGTTCAATTGACTTATTGGATAAGCCAAGTGCAAGAAAGAACTAGTTTTAGTCTAACTAGGACTCGAGTCAACCCAATTTTTTTAATTTAATTAAAAAATTAAATTAAAATTAAATCTAATTTAATTAAATTCTTAAATGGGTTAGGGTCTTATTTAATTAAATTTATTTACTCTTGATTTTATTTGATTAAAAGATCTTGTTTGACCAAGTTAAGATAGGAGTCCTAGTATGACTAGGACTCCCTATCTTCTTGCGCCACCTTGGTCCTAATGCCCTCCATACCTATTTTTTAGATATTTTTCATAGAAAATCTCTTTCTTTCTAATTTCCATGCCCCCTTTCTCCCTCCAAGTCATATATGAAAGTTAGGTGGAAGACCAAGTCAAAGGAAGAATTGGTTTTGCCTTAGGATTCTATGAGATTGAATCCCTGTTGACCAAAACACCTTTTCTTTGGATGGCACCACTTCTCCCTATATTTTTTCCTTATTCCATGTGAGAAATCAGAGTTTTTGGTCACCCCACCTTGCTGGTCCATGCCAAAAATTGTGGAGGAGATGCCCAAGAGTTGGGCGCCCCTTGTCTTGTCCCGTTTGACCTTTCCTTATCTAGTTTTTGACCTAGACAAGGACTCTATTTTTTTTCTATTTATTGGATAAATTTTTAGCTGATTTTTTCATGAGATGTAGATCTTTGAGAGACCTATGGGGTGTACAAAAATCAGAAGAAGAGGATCCTTGGGCATAGGGGTTTCATAGGCACCAAATTAGGTGTCTATGTGAGAGAAAAGAGAAGAAGAAGAGGATCTTCTTCTATGGCTGGTTTTTCTTCATCTCTCCTCCTTTTAAGTTTTCTTTGAGAGAGTCTCAGATCAAAAAATTCTTTTCTTTCTTTTCATTTTTTGGAGAGTCCAAGTTTCGAAGAAGGAAGCATCAGATCGATCATCAAAGAAGGATCAGCACAGTACTAGTATAATGTCTTGATTTTCTGTATTAGACTTCAGATCAGAGATCATGGACTCGTGTGGATATCTCTTAGAGACTGGATGCATGTACGGCTCGAAGCTTCATCCCTCACCTTGGATCAGTAAGTTAGAACATCTAACTTGTAAAGATAATACAGATCTGATCTCATATTACACATCTGTTCTTGATCTAATATAGATCTAGGTTGATGTGATCAACCTTTGCTTATTATTTATATTTAATTTTTTATTTAAATACCATGCAATAATCATATAATATGATCTTAGATCTAAATTTTTTTTAATATTTAAATTAATATGATTAATTTTAAGTCTTCTGCTGTTGATCTTGAAAATGCTTCAAGATTCAATCCTAAAATTCTAGATCTGGTTCCTTCACTGATGTGGGGTGTTTGATCCACTCCAAGGTTTTAATGAGTTTGTGGCTACTAGTGGTTCTTTTCAACCTTCAAAAAGTGACTTGCAAATTTATTTGGATGAAGGATTGGTTAAAGAAAACTCAAAGTTTAATGTTCTAGAGTAGTGGAAGTTAAATACTCTCAAGTTTTCCTCCTTGTCAAAAATGGCCAAGGATATCCTCGCTATCCCTGCTTTTTTTGTTGCTTCTGAGTCAGCATTTAATACTGAAGATAAAAGGTTAAATGATTATAAGAGCTCTTTGGCTCCTAAGATAGTGGATGCCTTAGTTTGTACTAAAAATTAAATTAGGTCAAGACATACCAATATAAAAACTATACTGGTATAAATTATCTTTTAGTTATTAATTAATTTTTTTTAGTTTTATTAATATTTATGTGTTAATTATTTTTTATTTTTTTATCTTTTAATAAGAATACTTGAGGAAAAAAAATGGTTGTAAAGATACCTAATCCTTCATTTGAAAAATGAAAATGGCTGCTTGATTGGAAATTAGGGGTTAGATTATATTAGACGATCCATTTTTTATTAATTAACAATGCACAGTGGATAATTTTTATTAGAGGACTTGCACAGTGATATTTTGGTATAGTTAGATAATATGTTGGTACATAACTAATCTCTTTCATGTCATTTTAAAAAAATTACACTTAAAAATATTGTTCTCTAGCTGCAAGTTTTATGTTTATCAATTCTGGCCTTGTAATTGAACTTTAAAGTCCATATAGACTACTGCTACTTATAGTTAATTAATAGCAAGTACTTGTAATGTATGTTCATTTATATTCTAAGTTTATGCAAAAGCTATGGTTGCCTTAGTTGATGGGATCTTTTGAAGCTATAATACCAAAATATCTGAGGCATTTATCAAGCCTAAGAAAAAGACAAGTTTCATCTATCCATCATTATTAATTTTATTTTCATATTTTTTTATTTTAATTTTTTATTTTTTTGTCTATCTTTTTGTTTTTTAATGGCAATATTTTAGATTTTATGAAATAATGAAGCAGCCATTTAATCACTGAGTAATAGACTGCTTGGAGGCATGCTTACATGCAATCGTAGCTCCAATTATCGATAAAATGCTTCTGAGCATAGGCACATTTTAGATTTTTAGTTACTTGTTTAGTTATTTTAATTTTCTACAGTTTACTTGATTATTTTTTGATTTATTTAAATATTTATTTGATTGGTGCAATGATAAAGCAGCCACTTATTCACTGACCAATTATCTCTGTGCTATCTTGGAGAATGAAATTTAAATTATCCATATTATCCTTTGGCTGCTGTGGTTTAGATTCTATATCTTCGATCAGTTTATAATTCTATTTTTGAATGAAAAAATTATGCCATATTATCCTTTGACTAACTTTAAATGGTGAACATTATGTTATTATGCACCCAACCCCTGAGGTTGGATGGCCTTCACAAGAAGAAAGATGTTAAAAATATCTATTTTAAAAAACTAATCTAATTTCTTAAGGCTTTGCACTGCCGGATCTCTGCCCTTTTACTCATGTTGCTTTCATTGTCCTTCAGTTTTATTTTTAAATTTTATAAACCGAATTACTTTTCAATATTTTGATGTATAGATTCTATTTGAGAACCTTTTCTCTTTTATCCTTATTTTAGATATTCCTATGTGAGATAATTGGAGATAGTTTTTTATGATAATGATGACCTTTGTGTTGATTCAGCATGTGCTTGAAAAAAAGAGATATTGATGTTCATCTTAAAGTTTATTATTTGATGGGTACCATTGCTCAAAATAACTTTCAATAATGGACTATTAATTTTGTGCTTTATCTGCAATAGCTTTTTCTCATAAATCACCAAATTTTGCCCATTTATTTGAAAAACAAAATCTTCTCTTGTCCATTTTGATGACTATTTGAGTAGGCTTCGTGACAAGTTGGTTATTGAAGAATATAGATTTTTCTAAAAGATATAGAGCATTCTTGTAAAGGACCAATGCAAGTTTTTGATTCTGCTACTATTTACAGAGTGTAGTGGCCTTATTGTGTTTCCTATGATTGATGCATGGCATATTTAAAAGAGATCTATATACTTTCGAATAGAGATTCCTACTGACTTCGATTGTATATTGCTAGTTGTTCAATTTTCTACTATCTATCATATTAATTTTTCCTACAGTGTTTGTTTTTATAATCTATTGATTTCAACTTATGTATACATTCACTTATCAATATATTGCTTTCATAGTAGATGATTGAAATGGTTAGCTATAGAATTAGTCTACTATTGATTGTTTACTGTTAGCATGATCTGGCTAGAACCTTCTTTACAGCAGATTCTTGTTGTACCTCTTGCATTTTGTCTATCATATATATGTGCTATTATCCTATTTGTAATTTGATGTCCAGATTGAATCTGATAGGATTGGATTTGCAGTTTGATATAAGCATCTATTTATTTTTTATAACTAAACAAATAAGTTAGACTTTCATTTGAATCTAACTCCAGTTTGGGCTTAGCTTTGGCACATGGCTTCTCGAAGCATGTGTTGGCCACCAAGTTATTGCAATAGTTACTTTATTTCTTAAAGTGACCTTTGCACTATCGGACGGCTTCTAAATCTACATGTTATCAGATCCCATATTTTTGAACTACAAAGTTCCCTAGCATGCTTGTATTTTAATGTTGTTGTGACTATTGGGATGCTGATCTTAAAGGCCTGTGTTTATCTTGTGACTATTGGGATGCTGATCGCTCTGCTCATGGAGCTAAACATGTCATGGACTGCAATTACTACTATCTTTATACTAGTTTTTTATTGATTTCAGGGATACTGGACCTTGCCTTGAAAAGATAGGCAATATTGCTAGTAGCTTTGTTAAGTTTTTCTTTTATATATGTTACAAGATATGGATCTTTCATTATTGATAATATGCTGGACCTTGTCTTAAAAAGGTAGGCTTATAATGGAGTTTGACCAACTTGATTTCATCTTGTTAATGGTGGCTTTGAATTCCTGATATTTCATAATTTAAATAGCCATGTGACATAATAAATAATCTATTAGTTTCAGATGTATGTTATAAATCATCTATGGTGACTTTGAATTCCTGACAGTTCATAATTTTGCAATTCAAAATTTTCACCAGCAAGGCAGCAATGTTTATTGTATGCTTTGTTTCTTCTAAGCATGCTATTTATTGCAATAAAACTATCAAGTGGCCTAATGGTTGGTATATTCAATGATTCTTTTTGTGAAATTGATAATTTTGTGCTGAAGAGGTAAACAAGTTTTTGTTTATTTTAGATTTATTACACCACTCGATAGTTTTCTTGTCTATCTTTTTATTTTTTTGGTGGCAATATTTTAGATTTTGTATAATAATGAAGCAGCCATTTAATTACTCAGCAATAGACTATCTAGAGGCATGCTTGCATGCAGCCACAGCTTCAATTGTCAATAAAATGTTCCTAGGCATAAGGGACCTTTTAGATTTTTAGTTACTTATTTTAACTTTCTATAATTTACTTAATTTCTTCTTAGTTTATTTGATTATTTATTTGATTAGTGTAATGATGAATCAACCATTTATTCACTGAGTAATGGATTGTCTGGAGGCATGCTTGCATGCAGCCGCAGCTCTGATTGATGTCTAATGATTAGTATGTTTAGTGATTTTTGTTGTGAAACTAATGATTTCGTACCGAAGAGATAAACAAATTTTTACTTGGCAGTTTTGTATAATATAATTCTTATACTCAGCTATAATTCTTATTATCAGTTATTATAATTTATAAAATTATTTAAGTTATAATTTTTCTAAAAATAATTATGATAGTATATAAAAAATTATAATTATATATTATATTAAAATTTTAAAAATAAATAAAAAATATTTTATTAATTTTTAAATTTTATTTTTTATATTACTATAGACGAGCAGAACTCGAGCTACATTCCAACATAATGAACTTTTGAATTGAACTCATGTCGAACTCGAGCCAAATTTAAACATAATAAATTTGATCTTAAATATTATTTTTTAAAATACATTTAAATATAAATTAAATAATAATTCGAATTAATTAATTTTAAATAGTAAAGTATGGTGTCCCATCCGTTAACAGCTCTAAAGATGATATACAAATCATTATGGTACCAAGAGCCTGCGGCATATCGATGACTCTGCCATCGTACCCCCCGGTATTAAGTCAACATACAAACCCCATTATATATATATATATATCCCTAAAGTATACCTCAAGCCACTCGTCAGACACGGTTTGTTCACATTCAACATACTTCATTGATTCATTCCAGCCGAAGCCACTAGCCCCTAACAAGATGTACCATAAAACTATTCTTAGATAGTGCCAAAATAATATATATAAAAAAAAAATGGATGCTAATTAGTATAAATAGGAGCATGCAATTCATGAATAAAAAGTCTCCTAATTAAATATATTGAAGGGCTGCCAAACAAGAAAATTAAATATATTGAACTTAGTCATCTGCCAAACAAAAAATATGAAAATATGAAACTAGTCATCCTACATTTACATTTATGAGTCAGAAACTTTTAGGCCCATCAAACAACAATTAAAATTAGAGGAAATACTTTTTTTAGGGGCCATGCTCCTATCTCATGCGAGAGCCAATCATCATGCATGATGTCTGTAGAGCAATACCGTCCATGATGTAGAAAGAATTTTTTTTGAAATTAATTAGATCTATGTGTCTCTTAACATTTATTCATTTTTCTTTTCACAATATGATGAATTGTGCAAAACCATGAATAAAGATGAAGGATGAAATTTGCCAGCAAAACCTAAACGTTGGGCAACAAATATCTTGTGCTAAAGTTTTATCTTGCAATTTGAACAATGACACACCACAACACTGTATTTTGAACAAAACTAACCATCTAATTCATTTCAAAGGCTGAACAGTATTACAAAATATAAATTACTTTCAAAATAATATAAGTGAACTGGATTGTAAATACCGAGCACTAACCCATATACATGAATCACTTTCAAAAAAATCAAAATTTCTCGCAGCGGCATTTTCACAAACAGGCTGAACTATTGAGTGGCACACAGTTATTAAGAATGAGAAGGTGCGGGGATTAGGTTTCAAGTGTTGCATGAATGCCCAAAATATAATAATAGTTTCATGGTAAATCATTCTCTCATTGGAGGAAGAAAGGCAGTACAATGCGTTGCAGTGTTAGTGTGTTTTGCTATTTTACCCTAAAGTTGGGACCTCAGCCCATAGATTTTAACTTAGTGCCATTCATAATTATCTGGAATTCATGTCTTTCCCTCTTGTGCCAGTCATCAGGAAAAAAGAAAAAAAATAATTACGAAATTTGTATGCTACAAAATTCTCGCACGTAACTTACCCAAAATCAAAAAATAAAAAATAACAATCCAATTAAATCAAGGATTGGGAGAAATCACAAGACAAAAAGAAAAAAAAGGAGGAAGAAATGGGTCTCAAATGAAAGAACATAAAACGAGAAATACAGATTGGTGACGAAGGAAAAGGTTATTTACCGGTTTGGAACCTGAACGTGCTTGAGAGAAAAGAGGTTGCCGTCGGTGTTGAAGAGAGAGAAAGTTTAACACGTTGCAGTTGAGCATGGAGGAAATTAATTGCTGACAGGGCAAGGGTGTCATTTAGAAAAAGTAATGAGGGCACAATGGACAAAAAGGTTGACATTACTGGATAATATCACTGACATGGGGAGTAAGACATTACCCCACTTAGGCGTAATACGAAGGAGGAGAGTAATCACATTACAGGATAATATAATTTTTTTTCGTCTAACCAAACGGGGTAATGTGATTATATTACCCTATAATGCTCACATTACTGGGTAATGTAGTCAAATTACCCTCAACCAAACATAGCCTGAGTGATTATCATAAATTTTTTCGTAGACTTTCTAAAAAACATGATCAATTTCTAAGGATCATAAGCATCAAAGTAATGAAAAAAAATATAATCTTTTATATAATCTTCTATCCAGAATAACATACCATGGAGCTTATCTTTTTAATTTTTCTTATCTCAGCAAGATCATTTGGCAGGGCTCCTTTATTAATGTAATCTATCAAAGGATTTATGCAACTTGGTTCATGATTTATTTAAGCAACCATCAGAATTTTCATGTTAGATTTTTCAAGAACTTCAATGACTACTTTCTGGTTGAGTTTGGAAAAACCTAATATAGCTAAGTATGATAGAGTATCAAATTAGACATTCTCCGATCTCGATATTTGCATGATTTTGAAATCTTCGAAGCTTTTTAATAACTCCTTCACATTGTGTAAATATTGAGAAATGATGGAATCTTTAGCTTTAAATTGATCTCATACTTGTCCGATGATAAGCTATGAGTTCGTGAAGACCTTAAATCTCCTAATATTAAGCTCTTTTGCTATTTTAAGTCCTGCGATGAGGGTTTCATATTTCACTACAAGAATTCAGACTATTAGTGGTGGCTAACTTTCATCGCTAATAATTCCTTCGCCATCGCTAATATCATCATAAAAATTAATCTAAAAAATTATTATTACTAATTATTATTATTAACGATAGCAAACATAGTCGAAACTAATAAGACTATTAGCAATGGCTTTAGAGATGGAATAATTCCATCTCTAATTATTTTTAATATTTAAATTAAATTTTTAAAAAATTTAAAATACTAATGATGGCATATTCATGGCTAATGCTATTGCTAATAATTATTAGTGACCAAAATTACCATCGCTAATTTTTTAATTTTAAATAAAATAAAAAAATTACTTTAAGAAATATTGGTGAGGGCAATTTGATCTCTAACGTCGTTACTAATAATTATTAGGATGGTAATTACCATCGCTAATATCGATGTTAATAGTTAATATATTTTTTTTAAAATAATAATAATAATATTTTTTAAAATCTATTTTAATTAATCATAATGAATTATGGTTCTTAATACCTATTATAATTAAAATCTAAAAAATAATATGATAATCAAAAGTTAAAACTGATTATATTATATTAAAAATATAAATTATATAATTTTTTTAGAAGTAGTATCAAAAAATATAATATATTAAAAAAATTAGGTTCGATCCCCATTATCATCCACCTCCTCCTTATGTTCCTCTTCAATAGCTGGTGGATGAGAACTAGATATCCCAGCACCTATAACGAAAAAAATAAAATAATATTAATAAGTTTTGATACATAGATGTATCTTTCGATATACTTCTTCGATTCTTGAATAAATTATTTTTACATATTTTATTTGATGATATGAAGCTATAGACATCCTTGGCCCATCGATTAGATGATTAGATCGAATTTTTAGTCTCTAGATCTTCTTTCCGGACTTAAAGCTAAATATACGAAGCTTTTAAATATAAAAACTTAAAATAAGTAAAAAAATTTAATAATATAATTATCTAATATGATAGCTAGATGACTAGCCCGGCCAGCTGGTCGTGTAGCTATGGATTCCAAAGAAGCTCTATGACCGTATCACAAATGGCATCTAGGAGGCTCTAAGGTTGCTGGCTTAAAAGCCTATGCACGACCTCCTCCATGTGCGCATCACTCCAGGTCTGAGACATCGAAGCCTATGAAGGCGTTGAAGGATATTGAGGCAATGAAGGATCAAAGCTATGATCGAATTCTATGACCCAACTCCTACTCACCCCCTTATGACACAGAGCCATCCTTCAAGGTCAAGGGGTGCTGAGAAGACGGATCATTGCCATACCTCTCAACAACATATATCGCTTAATGCATCTATATAGCTTTGAAATATATTAGTTCTAATATACAAATTAAATTCTATAACAACTTAATTAGTAAATAAAATTTGAAGTTCTTACCGTGATCTATCATGATGTAAAATTTAAATAGTCGCTAGTCCTCCTAGATTGGTGTGTAGCCCACCACAACAGCAGCTAGTCTAGTGGATGATGCAACTACCTTATCTACAATAAGTAAATAATAAAATTAAATTAATTAAAATATTATATAAGAGTTTTTATAATTCTTATAAAGAGTTTTGATATTGATTTCTTACCGATCTGTCGGTCACAACATATATGCCAACCAAGCTGCTCGTATGTCTGACCGAATCTTGCTAGATAATTCGATTCTATTGGATCCTCTACCATTTATTAGAGTACCCTCACTACTCCACTGGTCATAAAGGGCCTGCTATATATCTACCCGCATCCAGTGATCCATAAAGGACCTCCAGTTCGATGGTGACTGAGAACTAAAGTACTAGATGGCGGACTACCTGAGGCTATAGAGGTCATCTTAGAGCCTCCATATGGCCACCTCCTCAAAAGTCTATTGACCAACCCCTCATCCTGGGAAGTCTCGAATTGATAGTATTACTGTAAAATAGAAGCAAGCATGTATTAATATATAATTAAAATATCAATATATCAAAAATTTAAAAATTAAACTAATTTTGACTTATCAAAAATATCTTTCAGGCTGCATCACGAGCTCCAGATGATCAACCGGAGAACTCATTCACCGACCTTAATATCAAGTGGCGGATGATGTCAGTAAGCATACAAGATACTCCAGACTCTCTAAACATGCTATAAAATTAATTTTAAAAAATAAATATTAACCCTAGAATGACTAAATTCTAAATATATTAATTAAAGTTATAGTACTTACGAGTGGCTCTGAACATGGATGAGCTGTCTATTCTCTGGGTGAGGCAGAGATGCCATGAGTCGGGCAGATCCTCGACCATGACTTTGTATCTGAAAGTCGATTGCTATTGTATGTGATTGTGGGGTCACTGGTAATCCTATTAACTCTAAGATTGATTTTGATGATTCCAAAATATTAAGTATATTATGTATCTAACCATGCATTTCAAAAATGATTATAGGTTATTTCAGATGTTAAATTTGAAGAAATGTTTATTGGAAAAGATCTCCATAAATTCACTTAGTTAAGATCTTCAAATAAGAAAAAAGGCCATTGAAAGACTTTAAATTTAATTAAAGATTAATTAAGTCAAGTAAAACTATTTTTAAAGAATTTTGATATAAAAAGAATCATCTAAAAGAATCTGAGCCGATCCACCCATAAATTAAGCCAACTCTGGCATGGCATGCTCTTGATATGTCGGCTTGGCACGCAGCCGAGTCAGCTCTCAAAATGGATCTGAGCCTACTCTCTTCAAATGATAGAAAAGTTATTTTTAGATCCTATAATTCAAGCCAGCTCGAAGCAACATCCGAGCTAGCTCTTTCAAAATGATAGAAATGTTGTTTTTCAAATCTATAGTTTGAGCCAGCTCGAATTGGATCCAAACCAACTCTCTCAAGATAGTGGACAACTAGTTTTTAAGTTCTGCATTTCGAGCTAGCTCGAAATCAGATCCAAGTCAGCTTAATCCTATTTAACAGGTATAATGGCTAATTCTGAAACTTATCCTATTTTGTCTAAAATTTTTTTCAATGGCTATTTTTTTTTATCTCTAATAGCTATAAATGACTAGAAATGAGTTCAAAGACCATAGAACTTATGAAAATTAAAAGAAGACACAAGAGAAGAAAAGATTAAGAAAAAATATATAAAAAAATATTTAGATTTGAGTGAGCTCCATTGCACATCAAAAGAAGATAGAAAAGAGAGAAATCAAGTAGTAAAATTAGAGGGCTTTCAAGAGATATCTTATCCAGCATCTAGCACAATCTCTCATGCATCATTTGAAAGGAAGTGAAGCTTCAAAAGAGCATACATTCAATAACTTCTTGGAGGCTCAAAGAATTTATATTTTCTATTTTTTTTTATACTGAACTTCTACATCTTGCATTTTTATTTTCTTTATAAGTTTTTTTTAGGGAAAGAAACTTAGGTATACGCCAGTCTAAGCCCATAATTGAATATTATATTGATTTTGGTTGGTAAGCCTAAAAAATTAACTGGATTATTAGTGAATCCGAAAAAACTAATAGTATAAGATTTTGCTTGGTGCTCTTACTAAAAACCAACTGAGTTTATTTGCATGCCTAAAAAAATAAATACACTATAATCAAGGATGAATTATAGTAAAAATTTTAAGAAAAGCTTAGAGAGTGGATGTAGATACGAATTGCACCGAACCACTATAAAATTTTATATGTTTATATTTTGCCTTTGGTTATTTTCTTACTTACTTTATTATTTGCTTGGATTAGCCTTTAAATTCCTGTATAGTATTTGCATGTCTTGAATCTACTACTATTAATATTGTATACATCTCAATCACACTAAAGTTAAAATTAAAGCATATACTTATTTAAATCTTAAATTTAGTTAAAATTTTATAAAAACTTAATTCACCCTCCCTCCTCCTCTTGGGATGCTATTTTTGGGCAATAATTGGTATCGAAGCAGTTGCTCTAATATTTGATTTTTAACCTAGCGGTTAAAGAGTAAAAGTTTATGGCAATCCTGATTTGTTCATCATTTACTGAAGGCTAGTCTATATCTAGACCACTACTATTTAATGGCATAAATTACATGATTTGAAAAGTTAAAATAAAAATTTTCATACAAACTTTAGACTATGACATGTAGAGAGTTATAACTAGAGGACCGCGCACCCTTACAATTGAAATTAGTAGTATATCTATTTCCAAATCAGAAAAGAATTGAAATGAATTTGATAAGAAGATGGTTCAATTAAATGCTAAAGCCATCGATGTTCTTTATTACTCTCTTGATATATATGAATTGAATAGAATATCTACATATATATCAGCTAAAAAAATTTTTAAAAAATTAGAAGTAACTTATGAAGTAACAAGCCAAGTTAAAGAATCTAAAATTAATTTATTTGTTCATAATTATGAAATATATAAGATAAAATAAGATAAGTCTATTTCTAATATACTTACCAGATTTATTAAAATAATTAATGCTTTAAATGATCTTGGTAAGAAATATACTAACCATGAGCTTATTTGCAAGGTCTTAAGAAGCTTGCAAAAGACATAAAAAGCAAAAGTGACAGTGATACAAAAAGCAAAAGATCTTACTAAGCTATTTTTAGAGGAGTTGATGGGTTTACTCATGACTCATGAGCTGAACAAGGCTCAAAAAGAGAAAGATGAAAAGCCAAGAAAAATGCCATCGTCTTCAAATCCACTACACACTATGAAGAAAGCGAGGAGTTGGATGAAGAAGAAGAAAAAGAGGAGAGTAAAGATGATGAGGACATGGCATCTCTCTTAAGAAAATTCAAGAAGTTCCTCATAGAGAGAAGTATAAAGAAGAAAGAAAAGGAAGAAGAAAAGAAAAAAAAAGTGTCACTTGCAATAATTGCAATAAAAGAGGACACTACAAGTTGGATTGCCCCTTATTCAAAAAGCATCCCAAAAGAATCAAGAAAAGAGCTATGCTAGAAATTTGGGAAGATAGTGACTCTTCAAGCTCGAATGAGGAAGAAAAGTGGCAAATCTTTAATTGCCTTATAGCCATTGAGAATGAGATAAATTCTGAAAACTCTGAGTTTATATTTGATAAATTATTTAAAGTATTTAATAACTTAATGGATGAATTCAAAAAATTAAGGCCGAAAAATAAAAAGCTCAAAAAGTCTAATCTTCTTTTAGTGGATGAAAAGAATAAATTATTGAATGAAAAAGAAGATGTCTCAATAAAAAAGAATGCTTTGGCCAAAGATAAAGAAGTTAAATCTTAAAAATCTTTCATTGAACAAAATGTTAAGCTGAAAAAGAAAATTAAAAAATCAAAATTTTCTATAGAACAAAAAAAAAATGTTAATGGAAAAAAAATCTCTAATAAATGAAAATGGCAAACATAAAAAAGAGATTGAAACATTGAAGTTAATTGTTGAAAAATTTACATTTAGTTATGAAAAGCTTCAATTAATATTGAAAAGTCAAAAATCTATTTTTTACAAAGTTAAAATTGATTTTAATTCTTCAAAAAAATAGAAATTTATAAAAAATATGTGTAGAAAAGATTCATCTAAAAATTATTTTATTATTTATTTCAAATTTAACGAAGTAAGCTATAAAAGTTTAGAATGTAATATCAAGAAAAATAGTTATATTTTGATAAAACAAATTTGGATTCTAAAAGAAACTATATGTACTAACACCAAGGAATTCTAGATGGCTTAGACATAAAAAATTAGAAAATAATTTTGCAGATATACCAAACATCCAATGAAGCGAAAGGAGCTAATTTTTATAGATAGATGGCTTGGACTTGAGAAAATAGGTGATGATATTTGGTAAAAATAAAATATTTTTCTCATCATATTAATATTAATTGTTATAATTATTAAATATATTTGATTGATTTTGATGACTCATTTATGTTTATAATGCTCATTCTCTATAATCTGAGTCTTGAACATATTATTTTTTATTAAATTCAAAATCAACATGTCTTCTTCATCACATTATGTAGCTGAATAAGCATATGCTTTCTTTAAAATTCAACATGCTCACTTTGAAGAAAATTGCACAAGATTTTTAGCATGCTTTTTGAAAATATTTTTTAAATTTTATTATAGTAAAAATATTAGATTAATCTAAAATTAACCTACGTATGCATTGATCAAATGAAATAATCCTACTCAGGATCTAGACATATTAATATGTAACTGAAAATTTAAATGCGATTGATCAGCAAATCATATTCGTTGATCGATATGAGTTCAGAACTCGATATCTTTACATGGATAGCTGATCTTTATGATCTAAATCCACAAAAATATGCTCTGGCATCATGCTATAGCTGCATACTTATCTGGCCTCTATAGTTGGTCCATATGGAGCTCCTGCTTTCGACTAGCTCCACCGGAGTGCTAGCTCCTCGCTGGGGCCTTTGATGGCTAATCTCAATCGATCCAATCAATCATCTTTCTTCTAATCTTTTGGATACTTCAAAAGATTAGATGATGTATACTAGAGGATGATGAGGTAGTGTACAAAGTTTGGTGGCGATCCGATGCTCACAGCACTCGATCTCTCCATCCGAACCTTGAGTCCCAACTCTAGGGTTTTACATACACCAAAAATCCTAATGCCCAAAAATAGTCTCACGCCTACTTCCATTCGAATTTTCTCATGAAACATTTTTTTATGGATAGAGGACTCTCCAATCTATGACACCTCACTTAGATCCCATCTGAAGTGGGCATCCAAAAATTAAAAAAAAAATACTTAGCATGAGATATAGAAGTTGGTGTAGGGAACAAGTTTCTCCCTCTCTAGACTTTTCTCACCCCCAGGACGTGCACCCCCTCTTTGGAATTTTCTTTCCAAAAGACTCCTTTCTATCTCACGCACACAAAATAATTCCCCTTTTATTGGCATCAGAAAGATGGATAAAATGCATGGAACGGATAGGCTAGGAGTGGTTGAACTTGTTTCAACCAAACTCAACCATTTGAATTTAAATGGAAATCTATCCATTTCAAATGCCCCTATCACCTCTTTCACACGCAGAAGGACCCTCCTTCTGCATGCATGTGCCAATGAAATTAAAAAAATATTGGCAATAAAAGAAGAATGGCATGGAGTTTGGGAGCTTGAACTAACTTCAACCTCCAACACACTTGAATTCAAAATTCAAGTGATTCATCCTAATCCAACTTCTTGAGCTAGGTCAAAGGCAGAAAGATATAGGGCACAAACTCTATTCTGGGCATGGGATTTCTCATGCACATCCATAATGTGCGTGGAAGGGGCAAAGGTTAAAGACAAGGTGGCATAGGGAGATTTGATTCAAAATTCAAAAACCATTGACTTGGTCCAAATTTGTTTCATCCAAACCAATTTATCTAGACCCAATTAGATCAGGTTAAACCCAACCAAATTAGGATTAACTCAAACAAAAAAACTTCTAATCAAATTAAAAATTAATTAGGTCCAGCCCCTGATCAAATCAGGGTCGAATCTTCTATAGCAATTAGATCAACTCATGACCTGATCGGATCAAACCCAATCAAATCAAATTCAATTGGATTTGATCAAATCCTCATCGCTCAATTAAATTAAGCAAATCAACAATCAAATTGCTAATTAATCCTTCAATAAACATAGAGTTTCAATTGGGTGGGTGTCTTGGCAATAAAGTCCTATCAACATGAAACTTATGAAGAGTCCCAAACCAATGGAACTCTTGAACCTAGTATCCCAAATGAATGGAACTCACGATCATAGAGTCTCAAACCAGTGAAACTCTTGATCAGAGAGTTCCAAACAAGTAGGACTCTGAGTCACAGTCCAGTGGAATCCACAAAGGTAGAGTCTCAGGCCAGTGGAACTCTTGATCATAGAGTCCCAAGCCATTGGAACTCTTGATCAGCCATCAGATCAGATAGGAACTTCTATTATGTATGATCCTATAGGTTTGAACCCTAAGCTGGTAGCATAGAATCTAATTTTTTATATCAATCGATGTGACCACCTAGCAATAATACTCGACGTTCGGATAGATCGAAAAGTTGCAATGCAACAATGACAAACCTATGGCATATGGTTATCATATAATTCATCCCCTTGATCTTGATGCTCAAAGAACGATCTAAGATTTACTACCAATCCTAAAATTCAACCATAGTATATTTCAAAATTTAGTGTCCATCACATGGATCATCTCGATCGAGGGTTTGCTAAATTGAAATACAGTGATGCACTTGCTCTACCACTTCAAGGGGTCAATTTCATCTTGACTCACGTACCAACTTTACAAGTACTTGACTGCACCCAATGGCCTTTCATCACTGAATTAAAAATTCAGGTAATCCGGTACCTAAGTGCAATGAGTTGATTGCAAGTCACCATGGTGATATCAGATCTGAGGGATACTTATACCTATATCCTTCATGAGCAACTCTTGATAATAGAGAGCTCCATAATTAGATCACGTTTAGTAAAATGTATCTCTATACTTCACCTACATACCAAAATACTATCTCCATACTTCTTGGTTAAGAGAATAACCAACACTTATGGCACACAATGACCTATACTCAAAATGTTGTCGTCTTGGATAACAAGAAATTATTTGGTTGTAAACTGATTTATCAAATCTAAATAATCCTAAAAACTTCATCATAGAAGAGTTCATTACAGAAAGATGCACAAGAATGATGAGAATACCAAAATAATAATTTTATTATTATTAATTTAAGTATAATTATATTTAGCTCAACCATCTACATGTCTTCTTTATCGCATTGCATGTCTTCTTCATCACATTATCATTACATTTATTAATAATAATTTTGAACATATTAATTTTATATTAAATTCAAAATCAACATATCTTTTTCATCACATTATGTAGTTGAATAAGCATATGCTTTCTTCAAAATTTAGCATGCTCACTTAACTTACTACAAGAAAATCTATCTTTTATGATGTAATATTTTCATCATAAATAATAAATTTTTATTGTTAAAAATTATTAGCGATGGATATTTCATCACAAATTTTTCATCATAAAAAATGGGATTATAGATAATAATTAGCGATGAAAAATAGATTTTCATTGCTAATAAACATCTTTTATGATGAAATATTTTCATCAAAAAAAAAATTTTATTCATTAAATTATTTATGGTGCAAATTTTTATGATAAAAAATAAAGTTTTTATCATAAATAAATATTTTTTTATGAATAATTTTCATCATAAATAAAAAAAATTATTTGCAATAGAAATTTTTTATTAAAAATAAATATTATTTATGATGAATTTTTTCATCATAAAAAAAATTATTAGTGACAAAAAATTTTTGTCTTAAATAAAAATTTATTAACGATGAAAATTTTTCATCATAAATAAAAAGTTATTTACGACGTAACTTTTTATCATAAATAATAATTATTTATGACTAATATTTTATCATAAATAATTATATTATAAATTATTTTTTTAAAATAATTATAAATAAATATATTTTATATTTTTATTTATAATTTATAAAATTATAATAAAGAATTTATAAATAAATTTTATCATTTCATCCACTATAAACTTCATCATTTCATCCATAATAAATTTCATCATTTCATTATAAAAGAAGTATTTCATTATAAAAAATATTTTTTAGTAAATAAATATAAAAAATCTAAAATAAAGATAAAAATAAGAGAAAACAAGCCGTCGGCCATTAAGCATCGATAATATTTGGAGAAGAAGAATGGATCAAAGGAGGAAAGCGCTTAGAGAAGCTCGAACTGGGCCTACTACTGCCTCATCATCTGCATCATCTGCTCCATCTATGCTATCCACTCTATCATGTACGATTGAAATAGCTGGTACTCGTCGATACGTGTAGTCAACTCAATAGTCCGACCACTATCTATCCTCAATAGCCCATCTCTATATCTCCATCAATCGAGCATTGTAGGCAGCATGGATGTCAGTCCTGGATGAGCATGAAGATGTTGGAGCTCTGATCTCTGCCCTAGCCTCCTAACATAATAGGGTTTCATACCTAGCACTTGATCATAGATCTCGTCATCTGTAGGTAAGGTCGAGCCCTCTAGGATAGGCTGGAATCTAATATCTATCGTACGATCCTAAAAATTAAAGTTATAACTATTCTAAATTTATACTAAAAATCAAAATACTAATGCAAAAAATAGCTGAAAAAACTTATATAAAGCTCCTGGCTTTCGACCATCCAGTCCCCTAACCGTCGCTAATGAGTCTGCTGGTAGATCTCGATCCTACCAGAAAGCTCATCGCTCTCTATATCTCTCTATAATTTGAAAATAATTAATATATTTTTTTAAATAATTAAAGAGTTAAAATATGATAAATAAAATTACTTACCATTTGCACCATATGGTGAGCGAATGGTCTCGAACACCCATAATGCGAGACTATCTGTCTCGTTCGATTTGTGGTATTTTTGGCACATCAATCCTACATAATTAACAATCAAATTAGTTAGTAAGTAATTAAATTTAAAAATAAATAATTTAATTATTAAATTTTAAATAAAAAAATTATGTGATATGCTGGATCCTCGTACATACAGCATATGATAGTTCAGTCCTCGATACTAATGCTATCATATGGCTGCTGTCGCACTGCCTCCACCCCCTGGTCATGCACTACAGCATACTAGTGGTGATGAATGCAATGCCGATACTCCTTGAAATGCAAGCATAAATGATCATGTACAGCTTGCCACACGCGATCATGCTCAAAATCAATAATCTCAAATATAGCCTGTCAATAACAAATATTATAAAAATATAATATTAATTAAATATTTAAATAAATATTATTATACTTGTAAGTGGCTATAGAAAATCTTCCTCAGAGGTCATGTAATCTAACACCAATCGAATAGCATCATCGGCGCATAGCTATGACAAATGATGCCCAGCTCAGTCTGTCATGGATCGCACCATCTTCTAATAGGCCTAGTGTAGCCTGACGGTATCTCGATGCAGAGATGCTGTCCCTCGTGCTCGCATCTCCAATGCTCAAGAGCAAAGTTCTTCGATGGACCTCGCCCTTGCCTCTCCACTGATAAAGAATGTCCTAAAAAAATAATGAATAAAATATTAGTATGATAGCCATCTATAATCCTAATAGTTAGGTAGATAAAATTAAATTTTATTATGTAAAGAATATAAAATTACTAGTCAGGGCCGGCTCACTCGAACCCGCCTCTATAGGGCCCTTTAGTGACTCCAATGGTGCAAGAATGGAAATGAGGGAAGGCTCAGGGGTAGGTTGGAAACTCGAACATTATTGTCTCGCTCCCGGTGCCATACCTACAATGCTTAAACTATGCATATTATTGGTGCAGAAAATTATTGATGTCGGAATTGGCTGGAGTTGGAGAAGATGAGGCTGTCGCTGGCACCTGCAAGACAAGTTCTAGACCGAAGGTGAGGTGGCTCCGACAAGATCCTTCGACGATCAAGTCAGTTCTCTATCCACAGAAAAAAGCACTCAAAGAGATTTTAAGCAGAATTTGAAGGTTAAAGAGAAAACATATTTGGAGAGTCCTTTATATAGATGGAGCCTATAACAAACTGATGGTAATAGCTGTAACTACCTAGTAGTGGGCCGTTTGGGACCACGTGGGGTTTGTTATAGAGGATGGTGTCCGTTGTCATGATGTGCCAATCCATTAGGACTTGATAGTCGAAGTTCAGAGGAGATAGTTGCCGACGGTGAGAGCTTTGAGTTTCACCAATCTCAGAGGAGTTTGGACTCTTTCAGGGTCGTATGTGTGTAAGTGGGTTCATGCTGTATAGATAGCTGAATTTGCATAGGCTTGGAGGCCTTTCTAGGTGACTGTAGTGAGTTCGATCGGAAGGGGTTTGGAACTCCTGTGATTAGAGAAATTTTGAAGGGGGGCTATTGAAGGAATCCAGGAGTAGTTCTACTGGAAGGAGAAGTTCGGTTGAAGGAGCAGAAATCCAAAAATAATTTTGTTGAAGAAATCTGAAAGAAGATCTACTGGAGGAGCAAATATATAACGACGAGTCCCCTCTCTGCTAATATAAGAAGTTCGGATGGATGAGGGTTAATGAGAAGAAAATCATCTGGTGTCTGAGAGGGGTTTGACTGGAAGGAGGCCGCCTGGAGAATTTTGCCTGAAAGAAGTGGAAGAAAATCTGCTTGGAGAGAACCAGCTTATTTATTCCTTTGAAGCTTGGCTGCTTTCCAGGCTGTCTAGAGGCTGATATGAAAGTGACAAGGTCCTTTAGCCTATGTGTTCAAAGTTCTCGATGAAAGAATCCCGAGGTCTGCCACCCTTAGTATATTATAGGAGTTCGTCTGGAGAGGAGTTCTATTGATTTAGCGTTGGTCCAATATCGAACGGCTTGAATGATTTTTTATTGAAAAAGGATTCAAAGAGCACCAAGGTCGGTCAAATCAAGCCATAATTAAATATGTTACTCAACTGTCTAGGGGCTATCATCACTATTCAAGTTCATTTGAGCGAAATCTATAATGTCCTGTAGGTTCTGGAAATATCCGATGGGGCTAGGAATCTGAATGAAGAAGATCGACTGATGGATTTAGGTTGGAGGTCTGCAGTCTTGACACCCGAGTGTAAATTCTTCACTAGTCGAAGTCTGGCGTGGCTGCCCTCATCGGATGGAGCTTCCTCGAGACTAGATATCCTGTTGGACTTCGGTAGGAAAAAGTTCACACCCAACACAAGTCCCCCCACTCCCAAGTTTGAAATTTGAATGAAGTAAACAAATATAAGTGCCGAAGTTCTTTTTTTTTCCTTTTTGTGCCAATAGAGCAGCTGATCCTGACTCTTTCCACATGGGCACCGAAACTTATTAAATACGATGTGACCCAAAAAGATAAATTTTCAAAATTTTCATTGAAGTGCTGCTCAAGGTACGGTGTAATAAAGATTCTACCCATTGCCAGTCTACCGCTATGTTGAGTGGGGCACGCGTCAACCCTAGGTTGGTCAGCGGAGATCCACAATCGTAACCATCTCGGATCCCAGCGGCTATTTAAGCTCTTCTTCTTCCATAGGAGCTTCATTTCGTCTGGATCTCCTTCTCCTTCCTTTTGACTTTCTTCTCCCTTCTTGCTCTAGGGCACTAGGGTCTTCTATCAACTCCTTCAATCTTTGAGGGTTCTCTCCTTCATTTTTCATCAAGCCCGCCGCCTTTCTATTTTTTTCAGTCGATTTAGATCAGTTTTTGAACCTTTCTCTTTGATTATCTGTCTTTTGGCATTTCTACCTGCTTTATTTCCTCAAGAAAGTCTTAGATTTTATTTTTTTTGGTTTTTTGAAAATTTTTTCTATTTTAGTTTGATCCTCATGTTCTTTGAAAAACCTGATCGATCGATTTTAGAAGTTCAGCTTATTTAGCTTTAATGAACCTTCCTCATAAGGATACTGAGCTTGTAGGAGTAACTCGATCATCCTTCGCCCCCGATACCATGTCATGTAAACTTCAGCTCGAAGATCTTTCATTGATTAGGATCCATTTCAAAATTTCTTTCAATTACAAACTTAAACTCCTTAGCCCTAGCGATTGAGCCAGCTCTCCTGCTCCCGGCCAAACTTGCTTGTATGTTGAAACCCTCCAGACGGGATTTTGGCTATTGATACCTTCTTTTGTAACCGACTTATTCAAGTTTTTAAACATTTCCTTCGCCGCCATGGCGCTAAACTTTTTTAGGTTTATCATAGAATTTCTCTCCTTGTGCATTATGGCCAACGTCCGACCTTCCATCTTCCTATTCCATAATTTCTTCATTTTCAAACATCACCCGACTGCCAAAGACTAGTGGTACGTGTCTCCCCAGTTTGGCAAGAAGGGGTTGCTCAAGGGTGCCCCTTCTTTCATTCATAATTGGAAGGAGAATTTTTTTTTTGTTTCCTATCCCTCCCTAGAACTAGGACTTCCTTCTTAAGGGAAAATAAGAGACTCGATCTGCCGAGCTCTTGGGCTTGAGAAAAAGGATCGAGGTTCGGCCGACAAGTTGAAGAACTTTTGAGCTCCTCCGATCTCCAAGCTCCTGGAGGACCAAACCTTATTCAACTTCGATCTCAATCCTCTCAATCCGGTAGGTAGTCCTTTATAGCCTACCAACTATGCATGATCTCCTTTCCTTCTCTGACTCTGGTTTTTCTTCTGCAGAGATGACTCCTGAAGAGTGGAATCGCCTGACTAAGAGGCTCAAGTCTATTAAGAAGAAGGACAGCTCTGCAAAAAAATATCAAAGAAAGCTTGCACTGATGAGCTGATCTCGATCGTGCTGATCCAGGCCACACTCATCCCCGAGTCCGACGCAACCACACCACCTCTGATCTCGCCCCGAGGGGATGCCGCCATCTTGCTTCTTGAGTAGTGCGAGGTTGTTGAGAAGAAGAAGAAAAAGAATGCCGTCAGGAAAAAGATGAGGAGGGCAGCCAAAAATTCAAGTGGCAAAGGCTTCGATCAGGAGCGAGCATCTTTGGATGATCGAGAGATCATCTAATTCTTGATGAAGGGCAGCATCCTCCCACACATTGTCGAAAAAATAATTGGGATGGAGGATGTCGAGAGATTCCATGAGTCTTTCGCCGCCTATCTCGAGGTAACCCATTTTTTTGAGCTTGTTTGAACGAAGGGTGCACTTTTAAAGTTTTGACTTAACTTCTACTTGTCTTGTAGCTGGGGCATTACTTGGTTGCCTACTCGAAAGCCATCGATCTTCTTTAGGCCAAGGCTTCTAAAGCCCTACAAGAGGTTCAGGTGAAGGTCGAGAGAGTTTGGGCCGAGGTCAACCATTTGAAGGTGGCCTCGAAAATTCAAGCTGCAGAGGTCGAGTGCCTTCGAAAGGTGTCACAGAGAGAGGAAGAAGCTTCCACGGGGCTGAGGGCAGCCCTGGCCCTCTCCAAAGATAAAAGAAAGAAGGCTGAAGAGGAGATCGGCATCAAGAGGGAGAGGGTTGTCGAAGCCTTCAAGTCCTCCAAAGCAATGGAGGACATCAAGATCGCATTTGCCCAGGAAGCCTTCTTGGAGAGGGTCGAGATCTATATGAGGAGGGTTGCAAAGAACTTTCTTGAAGTAGATCTCGACTTTCTGATAGACGAACCTAGTGAGGGAGCCGATACCTCCAATGCTGGCACCACTTCCCTCGCCATTGAACCTACCCCGAGCGCTCCCGAACTTGCAGCTGAAGCTCCCGAGTCTATTCCCGAGCCCGACGTCACAAAGGATGTACCGACCTCGCCTGCCTCTACATAGATCGAGGTCTAAAACTTTTTATAGATTTGTACATTTCTTCTCTTTTTCTTTCGATGTATACCAAATATTTTGAGGAATGAAAATGAACTTTCTTTTCTTTATACTTGTGTTATGGTGGATGTTATTCAGAACCCCTCCAGCGATCATAGTCAGGATCCATCTTCTCCAACTGATGCTAAGCTATTATCCCAAGGTATCCCTCTGTAGTCTGTAGTCAAAAATTTAAAAAGAAAGATTCATCACCTGAAGAAAAAAGATAGAAGTCAAACTTCGAGATTCCAGAAAAAATGCTTCAGAGGCGACGATTGAGGTCACCCATCTCCGAAAGCTACACATGAAAGATTTAGTGAGCTTTAGCATTCGAAAGGGTAGCTTCGAGAAGGAGATCACCGAGCTTAAGAAAAATGCCAGCGATAAATCTTGGGCACTAATGGTGAAGATCAGCTTTCTCAAAGCCGATCTCAAGATGGTGAAGGAGAAGATCCATCTATTGGAGGGGAGCTCGCCATGGTCTTCCGACAAGGCTTGGTATGAGTGGGATTGGTCGAAGAGGTTCTCCACACTTCAGAAGCAACTGCATGATGCCGAGCTCACTTATAATATCTACCGATTGGGTTGGAGTGAGAGGATATCCCAGCTTGAGCAAAGGCTTCATGCTGCTAATAGCAAATTAATCCAGCTCCAAAAACAACTTGATGATAGTCATCAATCTAGCATGAGCGGTGGACCAAAATAGGTTGCCTCCCTAACGAGGACTCTGGGTGAACTTTCGAAAGTAGTGGAGAAGGAGAAGGCTGAGGTTCAATGGCTGAGGATTCAGCTATCGTACGAGCAGCAAACCATCATGGATGCAGAGGCCAAGTCTGAAGTTTTGAGGAAGCAGCGGTGAAAACTCGAAGGCAAATTCCAAGATGCTAATAGGATGTATATAGATGGTCTGTATAAGAAAAAGAAGCCTGAGGAGAAAATCCTTAGGCTGAAGCAGTCTCTTGTAATGGCGGGGGTCGACAGCCCAAAGTCTGAGGGTTTCGAGCCTCCATAGGACTTTGTCATCTTTTCTTTCTTTTTTTTTGTACATGGTCTCCTAGACCTTCACTTTGTAATAAACTTCGGATTTAATGAAGAAATATTTTTCTTCGATCATCATTTTGCTTTGTTTTGATTCAGTGCCTACTGATTTTTTCATTCCTCTCTTTTGATTTGATTTTCGTTGGAAGGATTGTTGAAAAAGTAGTTTTCTCCTATCTTTTCATAATCGAAGATTTTTTTTACCTGCGCTGGGATGAATTTATCCTTCTTTATTTGATTTCATTGATTTTTCTTCATCCTTTCATTAAGACGAGGTTCTTCCTCCTAGTTTAGGTAACCGAAGGTCTTTGTTTATATCAGGACGAGATTCTCCTCCTATCTTAAGCAACCAAAGGTCTTCGTCTTGGTCACATTAGGATAAGGTTCTACCCTATTCCTATCATGGTAGTAAGGGCATCGTTGGGTCATTGATAGGGCCTCTTTCCTTATCTCATCTTAGGCTAACGAGATCTTCACTTTGCTCAAGTTAGGACAGGGTTCTCCTTCTATTCCTAACAGGGCTGTAGAAGCACATAAGGGCCATTGAAAGGATCTCTCCCCTCATCTCGTCTTAGGTTAACGAGATCTTCGCTTTGCTCAAGTTATGATGAGATTCTCCTCTTATTCCTAATAGGTCTATAAGGACACATAAGGGCCATTGAAAGGGCCTCTCCCCTCATCTCATCTTAGGTTAACAAGATCTTCGCTTTGCTCAAGTTAGGATAAGGTTCTCCTTCTGTTCCTAACTGGGCTGTAGGAGCACATAAGGGCCATTGAAAGGATCTCTTTCCTCATCTCGTCTTAGGTTAACGAGGTTTTTGCTTTGCTTATGTTAGGATGAGGTTCTCCTCATGTTCCTAATAGGATTGTAGGGAATATAAGAGCCGTTGAAAGGGCCTCTCTCCTCATCTCATCTTAGGTTAACGAGGTCTTTGCTTCGCTCAAGTTAGGATGAGATTCTCCTCCTATTTCTAACAAAACTGTAGGGGCATATAAGGGCCATTGAAAGGGCCTCTCCCCTCATCTTGTTTTAGACTAATGAGGCCTTCGACTTGCTTATGTTAGGATGAGGTTCTCCTCCTTTTCCTAACATGGCTACTTTTGATTACTTTGGAGAGTTATTTTCTATCATCATATGATTTTTGCAATAAGAAATAATAATATTGAAATAAAAAAGTTTTATTTAAGGCAAATTATTGTTAGTATATTCTTAGATTTTCTAAATTTCAAGACCGTGGGAGTGTTGTTTCTCCAAGCTTCTTCAAGCGATAAGTTTCGGACCGGACGATCTCCTCTACTTCATATGGGCCTTTCCAATTTAGAGCGAGCTTTCCTTGATTCTGAGATTGTGAAATAGCTGCTCGTCGAAGCACTAGATCTTCCACTTTGAATATTTTGCCATTGACTTTAGAGTTGTAGTAATGGGCCATTTTTTGCTTATAGGCCACCATCCGAACTTGAGTTTTTTTTTAATTTTTTTTCTAACAAGTCGAGGTTAGCCCTAAGATCTCGTGAGTTATGCTACTCATTGAATGCCATGACTCGTGCTGATGGGAGTTTGAGTTCTATTGGGATGACCACTTTTGTTCCAAAAGCTAAGGCAAATGGGATCTCCCCAGTTAGCAATCTTTGGATAGTTCGGTATGCCCGGAGTACATGATAGAGTTCATCCATCTAAGTCTCCTTTGCTCTTTTAAGTCTTGCTTTGATGTCTTGCGGTAGGATTCTGTTTGTTACTTTAACTTCGTCGATTGCCTGTGGATAAACTACTGATGTAAAATGATGGAAGATGTTCCAATCTTCACAAAATTCAAAAAATCTTGCTCCGACAAACTATCGTCCGTTATCTATTATGAGGGTTTAAGGCAAGCCAAATCTGCAAATGATCAACTTTCAAATGAAGTTTTATACTTTTGCTTTAGTAATTTTCGCTAGAGGTTCAGTCTTGATCCACTTTATGAAATAATCTATTGCCACTAAAAGAAACTTGCGCAGTCCTAATGCCATGCAAAAAGGTCCGAGTATGTCCATCCCCCACTAAGCAAACGGCCACGGGATGCTCAGGGGTGTAAGTTCAGAAGCAGGCTGTCTTTGAATGTTTGCACTTCTCTAATAGCGGTCACATTTTTTGATATACTCTATAGAATCATGGTACAAGGTTGGCCAATAGTAACCCTACCGAAGTAGTCTATGTGATAAGGATCTGGCTCCTATATAACTTTCGTAGATTCCTTCATGCACTTCCTATAATGAAAAGTTAGCTTCTGAAGGTCTGAGACATATTAAGAATGGTAAGGAGTATGACCTTTTATACAGCTTGCCTTCATATAAGACATATCGAGAGACTTAATTTTTGAGTTTTCGAGCTTCTTTTGGGTCATGGGGAAGAGCTCCATCTTTGAGATAAGCAACCAATGGATCAATCCAACATGGCTCACGGTCGATCTGCATTACAGACTGCTGTCCTTTTAGACTCGGATGTTTCAGGACTTCGAAGAAGACCTCCTTAGGCAGCTCAGTTAGGGCCAATGTTGCTAACTTTGAGAGAAGGTCGGCCCTAGTATTTTTCGCTCTTGGGATCTGCTTGATGTCAAAACTATTGAAGGCCGGAGTCAAGCTCTTCACTTTCTCGAGATATTTTATCATGCTTTCTTCTCGAGCCTCATAATTGCCATTAACTTATTCGACCATCAGTTGAAAATCACTATAGACTTGAAGTCGATCCACTTTCAATTCTTCGGCGATCCTAAATCCTGCAATCAAAGCTTCATATTTAGTCCCATTATTAATCACTGCAAACTCAAAGTATAGTGCATATTTGGCTATGACTTTTTTTGGACTAACCAAGATCAGCCCTGCACCAACACCAGAAGCATTGAACGAGCCATCTACATATAGGGCCCAGAAGTCTTCAGAAAGGTTGGCTCTTTCTTCAGAGGAACTCGATTGTAACCAAAAAGTATCGACCTCATTCTGTTCAGGCTCAGCTTCATCTGGAATGGTGCATTCAACTATAAAATCTGCTAGAATTTGGGCTTTGATCAATGGCCGAGGCTGGTAGTTGATGTCAAATTCGGTGAGCTCTATTGTCCATTTTGCTATTCTTCTAGATACATCCATTTGATGAAGAGCTGCTTTGATTGGTTGATCAGTGAGGAGGGTTATGGTGTGCCCTTGGAAGTAAGATTGAAGTCTTCGGACTATAACTAGTAGAGCAAAAGTTAGTTTTTCTAACTTAGTATACCTGATCTCGACGTTCCTCAAAACTTGACTTATATAGTAGATCAGTCTCTGTACTTTCGCTTCTTCTTTGACTAGAATTGCCGTGAGGGCCATCGGAAAGACCATTAGGTACAAAAATAATCCATCTCCAAGTTTGGGCTTTGCTAGCAGGGGAGGCGAGTAGAGGTAGTCCTTGAGCTCTTTAAAGATTTATTGATATTCAGTGGTCCAACAGAAGTTCTTCAGCTATTTTAAGATTTGAAAGAAAGGCATGCATCACTCAGCTGACCTCATGATGAATTGGTTTAGGGCTTCTATCTTTTTGATCAGATGCTGAACCTCTTTGATTGATTTTATAGTAGTGATCTCTTAAATAGCCCAAATTTTCTCCAAATTTGCTTCAATTCCATATCTTGACACCATGAATCCCAAAAAATTTTTCGAAGTCACGCCAAAGATGCACTTGATTGGGTTTAGCTTCATCTTGTACCTCCTAAGGGCATTGAAGGTCTCTTCAAGATTGACAATATGATTTATTGAAACTCGGCTCTTGACAAGCATGTCATCTACATATATCTCCATGTTGCAGTCGATCTGCTCCTTAAAGATTTTATTAACTAGATGCTGGTATGTTGCTCCTGCATTTTGAGTCCAAAAAGCATAACCCTATAATAGTAAAGATCACAATCAGTAATAAAAGTAGTTTTCTCCTCATCTTCTGGAGCCATCCAGATTTAGTTATAGTCAAAAAAGGCATCCATAAAAGTGAGGAGCTTGTGGCCTGAGATCGCATCCACCATTTGATCAATCCTGAGTAGGGGGTAGCTATCTTTCGAACAGGCTTTGTTCAGCTTTTTGAAGTCTATGCACATTCTCCACTTGCCATTTGCCTTCTTGACGAGCATGACGTTGGAGATCCAGTTTGAATAGTTGACTTCTTGGATAAATCCGATCTTAAGGAGTTTATCAACTTTCTCTATAATTACTTTCTGTCTCTCTGGGACATGGCTGTGCATCTTCTCCTTCACCGGTCGATGCTTGGGATCAATAGTCAGACGATGTTTCATGACTTCAGTATTTATTCCAGGCATGTTGTCGGGGACCCAAGCAAAAACATCTGCATTCTTCTACAGAAATTCGATGAGCTGCTCTCATATCTCTTTCACTAGGTTGGAACCAATCTGTAACGTGTGCTCCACATTTTCGTCATTCAGTGGGACAAAAATAAGGTCTTCCATGGGCTTACCCCACTCTTCGATTAGATCATCGTGGACATCCAACCCATCAACCGAATAAGGATCTAATTGCTCACCCCTCTATAAGGCGATTGAATAGCATTGTCTTGCTAGGGCTTCATCCCCTCTGATTTCTCTGATCCCATAGCTTGTTGGAAACTTTATTTTTAAATAGTAGATCGATACCACTGTCCGAAGCACGTTTAGACCAAGTTGGTCGAGAATAGTATTATAAGCCGATGGAGCTTTTACTACTAGAAAGTCCATCTATGCCTTGGACTATCTCGGATATTGTCCTATAGCTACAACCAAAGTTATTACGCCTTCAACTGGTACTGCATTATCAGTGAAGCCTACTAATGGAGAGTTCATTGATCCAAGCCAGCTATTAGGTATAGATATTTTGGATAAAGCATCATAAAATAAAACATCGATAGAATTTTTACTATCAACAAGAATATGGTGTACATCATAGTGTACAATATTTAAAGCAACTACAACCGTATCATTATGCGAGAACTGAACTTTCTGTGCATCAGTCTCGATAAAAGTCAAGGCCTCCTCAGTTCTCCATATTTTTGCTGGTTGCCCAGATCCATCGACCTCCTCCTACCAAAGTCCCCTAGAGATGGTGTTGATAATGCCAAGCGAGGGCCGATCTCCTTGTTGCTCCTCCCTCCTTGATGCCTCTGGTTGCAGTAGTACCTTTGGTCGATCTTTCCATCCTTCAGGCTGACATCGCAGGAATCGGCCAAGCCTGCCCCACCTGATGAGTTCCTCAATCTTATCTTGGAGCTAAATGCACTCCTCAATATCATGACCATTGTCATGATGGTAGAGGCAGTATTTGTTGGAATTATGCTTATCAGAATGCGTGCACATCCTCTCCAATCTCGGTAGATGCTCTTTGATTTTCATCAGCACCTAAATTTTTAGAGCATTGAGGGAAGCATAGTTGTGGAACCTTCTAGGGGGAGAGTTTCATCGTGCCTTTTGATCAGGGCTTCTCTAACAATGAGCTCGAGGAGGAGTTCGGACTTGTCTACGCTCGAGAGAAGTTCTAGAGCACGGTCGAGCTTTGCTCAGCTTTTCTTCAACTGCGGGCTTGCTTGAATCACCCGCCTGCCGCTCTCTCATGGCTTCTTAATCATTCGCCTTGAAAGCCTCCTCTGCCCAGGCGTAACCATCAGCTTGGGCCAGTATATCAGCAAAATTTTTGGGGTACTTCTTCTTTAGGGAGAATAATAAATCATTCTTTTAGAGGTCACCCTTTAGTGCACCATTACGACAGACTGATCCAAGTTTTGGACCTCCAGAGCAGCGGCATTGAAGTAGTTGACATAGGCCTGAATGGACTCTCCTTCCTTCTGCTTGATATGGATGAGGAAATCCAAGCCTCATTGGGGACATCGGTTGCTGATGAAGTGAGCTGCAAATTGATGGCTTATTTGATCGAAGAAAAAAATAGTACCTAAGCTAAGGACCGAGTACTAGTTCCTAGCTGCTCCCTTTAGGATGGAGGAAAAAGCTCGACATAGGATGGTGTTAGGTGCGCTATGGAGCAGCATCATTATCCCGAAGGCCTCTAAATGATCAATTAGATTAGCAGTCCTATCGTAGCTCTCGAATTATGGGAGCTTAAAGTTTGGTGAGATTGGTTCCTGCATCATTTGCTGGGAGAAAGGAGGGTCAGTGCAGATGTTGTTGATGTGGAAGGAAGGAGCATGACGAAAGTTCTTCGATCCATTGGTTTATTTTTTGTAGCTTTTGGTCTATGAGATCCTCACGGTCGCGAATCTTCAAAGTCTTCTGATAGAATGAGGGTAAGATCTCTATAGGAGTCGAATCATGAATGGAGCAAGGGCTCTCTGCCCTCTGCTTTCCTTTTTCGGAAGTTACTGGCTGACTCGCCCATGTTGATCGCCCACAGACTAGGTCCTAGGGTTTTGAAGAAGCCTGCTTCAACTGAACTAATGCTAGGGGCTGCTATTACTGCATGGCCTGCACTGCTTTAGTGAGACCGTAAACCTAATGAACCAGTAGGTTGAATTGCTCTGCATCCATTATTATTGCCTGCGGAACCTGAGATGCCGAGGATGAGACAGGAGTGAGCAGATTCGGGTGAGATCTGGGCATGGAGGTGGTTGACCATCGAGTTGAGTCCTTCTAGGGAGGCATCCTTGTGAGATCGACTGGGGAAGATGATGAACTCTGAGGGAGAAAAAGAGAGATCTCCGCTGAGCGCTCCTTTAAGAATAAGAAAATCTCAAGAGAAAGAGGTCCCTTCCTTCAGCACCAATTCTATTGGTACAAAAAACTGTTGACATCGAAATTGGTTGGAGTTGAAGAAGATGAGGTCGTTGCCAGCACCTACAAGATAGGTCCTAGATCGAAGGTGGGGTGGCTCCAGCAGGATCCTCCGATGATCAAGTTAGTTTTCAATCCATAGAGATGGAGCACTTAGAAAGATTTTGAACAGAGTTTGGAGCTTAGAGATAAAACATATCTAGAGGATCCCTTATATAGATAGAGCCTATAACAAACTGATGGTGACAGCCGTAACTGCCTAGTAGTAGACCATTTGGAGCCACGTGGGATTTGTTACGAAGGATGGTGTCCGTTGTCGTGATGTACCAGTTCGTTGGGACTTGATAGTCAAAGTTCGGAGGAGGTAGTTGCTGGCGGTGAAGAGCATTGAGTTTCATCAATCCTAAAGGAGTTCCGACTCTTTCAGGATCGTATGTGTGTAAGTGGGTTCATACTGTATAGATAGCTGGATTTGCATAGGCATGGAGGCCTTTCTAGATGACTGCAGTGAGTTTGGCCAGAAGGGGTTCGAAAGTCCTGTGACTAGAGAAATCCTGAAGAAAGTCCGCTGGAGAAATTTGAAAGTAGTTCTGCTAAAAGGAGAAGTTCGGCTAAAGGAGTAGAAATCCAAAAATAATTATGTTGAAGAAATCTAAAAAGAGATCTGCTGGAGAAGCAAATATATAACGATGAGTCCCCTCTTTGCTAATACAAGAAGTTCGAATGGATGGGGGTTGATGGAAAGAAAATCATCTAGTGTCTGGGAGTGGTTCGACTAGAAGGAGGTTGGCTGGAAAATTTTGCCTGGAAGGAGCGAAAGAGAATCTGCTCAGAGAGAACCTACTTGTTTATTCCTTTAAAGCTCGACTACTTTCGAGGCCATCTGGAGGTTGATATGAAAGAGATGAGGTCCTTTAACTTGTGTGTTCAAAGTTCTCGATGCAGGAATCTCGAGGTTGCCATCCTTAGTATATTATAGGAGTTCGTCTGGAGAGGAGTTCTATTGATTCAGCATTGGTCCAATATCGAATAGCTTGGATGATTTTTTATTGACAAAAGATTCAAAGAGCACCGTGGTCAGCCAAACCAAGCCATAATTAGACCTGTTACTCAGCTACCTGAAGATTGTCATCGCTATTCAAGTTCGTCTGAGTGAAATCTACAATTTTTCATAGGTTCTGGGAATATCCGATGGGACTAAAAATCTAAACGAAGAAGATTGGTCGGTGGATTTAGGTTGGAGGTCTACAGTCTCGGTGCCCGAGCGTAAACTCTTCAATGGCCAGAGTCTAGCGTGGCTGCCCTCACTGGATGAAGCTTCCTCGAGGTCAGATATCCTATCCGAACTTCAGTAGGAAAGGGTTCACACCCAACACATATAATTAACTTGATATATAAATGAATATAATAATGAACAATGATAGTAAAAAATATATAAATGCTAATGAATAAAATTGTATTGCAAACCATTATTGCAAGAGAAGATTCAATAAAGGATACAGATCTACTTATCAATATCCATATCCTCCTCGATTTTTAGATCCTTCTCTGAATTATAATAATCGATTAATATATCATCTTCTATCTCATCATCATTTATGAACCAATCGTTGCCCTCAAAATCATCAAGATTAAATATAAAATCAGCTTTAACTTCATTGGACGATAGATTAGCCCTATTCAAAGGAGCTAGCATAAGTTCTTCATCAACAAGGTGCTCGATCAATGTTGGTTCTTTCTCTTAAAAAGCTTCTCTTCATATAGATTTGAATTATTGTCCATCTCTAGTCAAGTTGGTATGTCATATATGCCTCTAGGTATTATTCTTTGTACGACATGCCAATCACCTTAATATTTGGATCCTTTAAATATATTACTTGTTTTGCTTGAGTTGCTAATATATATAGCTCATTACTTATTTTGCTTGAGTAGCTAATATATACGGCTCATTCTGGTACCATGTTCGTGCACAATTTACATTGGTAAAGTATGGATCGATATGAATACCGATCTTATTATTAATATCCTACCATTCACACTGATACAAGAATACTAAATATTTGGATCCATACTTCAATTCTATGATATCTATCAATACACCAAGATATTCAATATCCTCTTCTCCTTCATATCCTATTGTAGCAATCCCACTATTCTGGATCCGTCTTTGCATCTTAAGCTCTCTTATATGAAACCTCATTCTTCCAACGATACAGGATGTGTAGTAGTTAACCCTTCGATCGGAACCACATGCTAAATTATATAACTCATCGGTCACATCCTCTTCTTTATTGAAATACTTAGATTTTATCTATAATATAGCATAAAAAATTATGTCGGTATAAATAATTAATTATATAATTATAAAAATATAATATAATACTAGTGAAACTTACATGGTTCCCAAACCATTTTGCAAATTTCATCCTATGTCAATCATCAACATTTGTATTATTCTTCCTGGATAGTATATTCTTGTGCTTACTGCAATAAGTCATGATTTTTAATTTTATATTGACATAAAAAAATTAGTTAAAATACTAAAATTATGCTATGATAATACTTACTCAATTAAATTTTTAATTTCTTCATAATTATTTAGAATATAAAAGTGTGCCTTGGATAGCTCATTCACGTCTATAAACTCATATCTTCTTCCACCCATGGATCGAACCGTTTGTTTGAATATGGATAGTATTGGTTCATCATCATCCCATTCACGATCAGCATTACGATCTACATGATTGAATCTTATTTTGATGTCGTTAAGATACATCGAGCAGAATGTGAGATACTCCGTAGATACGTATGCTTCCACTATGGACCCTTCAGGCTATGCCTTATTGCACACATACCTTTTTAGGATACACAAGAATCTACAAATAAAAAAAAAATTAAAGAGTTGTAATAGATTTACATCTTACAATTGATATGTCAAAAAGATTACGATTTCTTTACCTTTTAATAGGATACATCCACCAACAATATACTGGACCGGTTAGAAGAGTTTTCTTTGGAAGATGAACAACCAAGTATACCATAACATCAAAAAAGGATGGTGAAAAGATTTTTTCTAACTTACAAAGAATGAGCATAATATCCTTTTCAAACTTTTCAATTAAGTTAATCTTCAACTTTTAGCAACATAATTCTTGAAAAAATATTTCCAACTCAATCAATGCAGCTTGAACATCACCACTCAGATAGTCATGCATCACCACAAGAAGTAAGCACTGCATCATCACATGAGAGTCATGACTTTTCATGCTAAAGATATTGCCATCATTGTTCACAACACATCGCGATATATTTGAAGCGTAAGCATTAGAAAACTTCACAATTTTGAACCATCCACAGAAATTCTTCTTCTCCTCGCCATATAGTGAATAATATGCACATGGGATAAAAAAATTATCACCTTGATGAACTAGATGCAATTCTAGCCGGATTTCCATTTCTTGCAAATCAAGACGAGCTTTTGAATTATCTTTTATTTTTCCTATGATGTTTAACACTGTACCGATGATATTATCAAAAATATTCTTCTCAATATGCATTACATCTAGGTTATGACGAAGTAATAACTACTTTCAGTATGATAGTTTAAAAAATAGGCTTCATTTTGTCCAATTCAGCTAAGCTTCAGTACGCTTCCGCTTGCGAGTACCCGATTTTTTTTTAAAATTTCATATTTTCAATGGCTTCAAGTTATTCTAATACTTTCTCTCTACTTAACTCCTTAGGTAGCGAACATCGACCAGACTTATCATCAAAATATTGGTTATAATGGGTCCTTCAAGAGTGATTAGCAAGTAGAAACTGTTAATGACCCATGAAGTAGATTTTCCTTCCATGCTTTAAATGTAAGGAGGGCGTATCCTTGTTGCATATTGGACATGCTAGATATCTTTTAGTACTCCATCCAGATAAGTTTTCATATGCAGGAAAATCATTTATCATCCATAAAATCGATGCATGCAACTTAAAATTTCTTCAACTGACAGAATCATTTGTCTATACTCCATTTTCTCATAGCTCTTTCAGTTCATCGACTAAGGATCATAGATATACATTAATTTCATTCCCTGATGCTTTCGGATCCGAAATCAATAGTGACATAAAAATAAATGGCTTTTTCATGCATTTTTAAGGTGACACATTATATACAACTAACATCATAGGCCACATGCTGTAAGAAGTACTCAAATTATCAAATGGATTAAATCCATCTGTCGCTAGACCAAGTTGGATATTGCATGGGTCACTCATAAATAGTGGATACTTTGCATCGAAGTCTTTCCATACTACAGAGTCAGTCGGATGGCTAAGTATGTTCTCCTCCGAAACCCACTGTTCATGATGCCATCTCATTTCTTTAGCTATTTTTGTAGACATATACAACTTTTGAAGTCTTAGAATCAATGAAAAATATCTTAAATCTTATGAGGTATCTTCTTTCCTTTTTTATTATCGATTTTGTACCTAGGCTCACCACATTATGGACATTCACTTGCTTGTTTGTTCTTCTTGTAAAATAATATACAATCATTTTTGCAGGCATGTATAGTAATATAGCCAACTTTCAATTTCCGCATATACATTTTTGCTTTAGTATATGATTTCAGAAGTATTAATCCATTGGAAAGTCCTACTTTAATCAATGCCAAATTTTGATCCAATGAATTCTGACTCCATTGATTTACCATTTCAATATAAAGCAATTTAATCAAAAACTCTAACTTGGAGAACTTCGCATAATTTGGGTAGAGTGGCTCTTGTGCATCCCGAACAAGCTTTGCAAACTGTTCAGAAGTCCCTTCTACCTCATCAATATTCTATTCATGATCATAACTGCTTTGAGATGCACTAGTACTTATGGGTACATTTGAGGTAACACCTTGATGTAAATCATCTAATAGTGAACCTATACCACCATGTTCGATAGGTTCTACAGCATCAATATCATCATCGATATCATCATAACCGTACACAACTTCATTCGGATCACCCTTTCCATGCCATATCCAGCGAGTATATTTCTTGTCCATACCAAAATGTTGCAAATGCTCCTCAACAAGTGCTATGTAATGATATACGATATTGACACATCTTTTTCATGGACATTTTATTCGACTAGCACTATCAGCCTTACACCATGCTAATTCAATAAAATCTCAAAAATCTTTTCAATATTCAGGCAAAAAAATACCTCTGGCATTCATCCAACTTTTGTTGATAACCATCTGACAACAAGAATAATGATTCATGAATCCTAACTCCACCAACTTCTTCCTAATAGGTATGGTCCTATCCCTTTCAAAAATGCATCACTTTTATTATTGCCACAGCTTTGTACTTTATTCCATATTCAAAAAAAATTTAGTAGCATCTTCCTATAGTTCTCCAAGTACACAATATAGATGGATTATATTTTAATCATATTTAATATATACCCAGAGAACAAACGAGATAACTGTGATAAAATTTTTCATAATGGAACAAAGAATATCATGACAATAATAAAATATTAATGCATTTATAAACTGTCTAAATCGAGGCATCCAAGAGCCATTCACAGAGTCCATTTTGGGGACCCCAGGGGGGACCGACTCTTGAATAAGAGTCTAAGGTTAGATCAATGCATGAATTAAATCATTACCAAATCAGATTTCAGACCGAATCTCGACCTAGATCCCGATCCGAATCTCGATTGAGATTCGACCTGGATCATGATCCGATTCTCGAACCAGATCCTAGACATGATCCTAGATCGGATCTCGAACAGGATCCCAAATCGAATCTTTGACTAAATCTGATTTGAATCCTAATTAAGATCCAACCCAAATCTTGATCCAAATTTCAGACCAAATTTCAGACAGGATCCTAGATTGGATCCCAATCGAGTCTCAAATCGGATCCCGAACCAAATCCTAGACTGAATACCACATAGGATCTTGACACAGATCCCTGATCGAAACTCGATCCGAATTCTCATACCTGATAGTTTATATGCATTATAAATTAAAACTTTCGACTAATGCAAATTAAAATATTAAATCATAATCATAATGAAATACATTAGCTAAATAAATAAAAAGATTAAACTATAATAAGTAAAAGCATAAAAATATAATTAAAAACTTAACTATTTTTATTAAAAAAACTTATTATTATTATTACAACTTTTGCTTACTCTTATTATTATTATTATATTTACTATTATTATTATTATTCTAACTACTATTATTACTATGATTATTATTACCATTATTATTATTAATATTATTATTATTACTATTTTTACTATTATTATTATTATTCTTACTACTACTATTATTATTATTACTATTATTATTACTACTATTATTATTTTTATTATTATCATATATGATTATTACTATTATTATTATTTTCATTATTATTACTACTTTTACTCTTATTATTATTATATTTACTATTATTATTATCATTATTATTATTAGTACTATTTTTACTATTATTATTATTATTGTTGTTGTTGTTATTATTAATTATTAATATTATTTATTAAAATTTTTAAATTGATCAAGCCCCTCTGCCTCCCACCACTCGCGGCCCACCATCCAACCCGCCACTGCCACCCCCTCCACGCCCCACCCCCCGCAGACCCCCACCCCCTCCGGTGCCCGAACATCGTCGTGGCCCCCACCCTCTGCGCACCCATCGTCACCCACCACTGGTGCTCGCGGCCCTCCACGCTCTACAGCACCCCTCCGCCGCCCCCCAACCCATCCCGACTGGTACCCCTCTACCGCCAGCACCGATGTCCGCGACCCCCCAACCAATCCTATCACCATCGTCCAGCGGCCCTCGTACTCCATGTGGCCCCCTACAGTCGGCACCAATCCTCCGCACCTCACTGTCCACCATTGACCACCACATGGATACATCCATGGCCCCAACCACGATCCCGTCACCACTGCCCCACGGTCCCGTACCCCACGCCCCCCATCCCCTGTAGCCAGCACCCACCCCTACATGTCCCACCACCTGCCACTGGCCACTGCATGGCACTCGCGACCCCCCGAACAATCGAAAGAGAACACAAAAAAAAATTACCATCAACGGCGCATGGTGACAATGGTGGCAGTGGCAGCAACAATGGCGGTAATAGGAGAACAGGTCATCGATCGGTGGAAGCGAAGGAGGAGGAGGAGAGAGAAGATGAGGGGGCATGCGAGAGTGGGTTTCATGTGAACGTAATAGGGGACGATATTTAAAGGCATTTAGCGATGAAGTTTTAGCGATGGAATTTTATTGCTAAAATATTTATTAGTGATGGAACTTTATTTTTCATTGCTAATAATTTCTACCAATTTCTTTTTTTAAAAAAGTTTCCTCTTAAAAATATTAAAATATTAAATAAAATTATTTATGATGAAAAATTAATTTTCATCATAAATAACTATTATTTACAATGCATTCTTTCCATCAAAAATTATTTTTAGTAAATAAATAATCTAAAAAATAAAAAAGTGATAATATTTATGGTAGAAAGTTTACGTCGCAAATAATGTAATTTGCAATGAAAAAAGTATTTATGTCATAAATTATAGTTATTTGCAACAAAAATCTTTCGTTGCAAATAATTTTTTATAAATAAATAATTTAAATAATTTAAAAATTTAGAAAAGATAAGAATATTTGCAATAAAATATTTCTTATGATAAAATTTTTTAAAAAATAGCCAAAAAATGCTGTGCATGGCCAATGCGGTGGGGTTGAGCAGTGCAAGTAGGTCTATCGTTAGCTAGCCCAAGGGCAAATGAAATTTTTTTTAATTTTTTCAAAAAATTAGTATTCTTTTTAAAAAAATTATTATTCTCTAAATATTATATAATTTTAAAATTTAAAATTTATTTTTATCATTTATTATTTAAGTAATTATCGTATGAGCAACATCATAAAAGATTGCCTCGATCTAATAGCTCTAGCTTTATAGATCGATAAACTTTAATTTCAACAGTTATAAATGATCGTACGATGATCTGATAGATAAAAATCATCGATAGATTTAAAAATTTATAATAATAATTTTAATGATATTTATAGTATACTATCAAAATTTTACTTCAATTAGACATCATTATCATAGTCAATTTAATATAGGATGATTTTGATCATTAAATAAAAAAGAGTGATTAAATGGCCAAATGGTGTCCAATTAAGATGATTTTTTAGATAAATGATCTTTGCTACTACTTTGATTATTTATATGATGGAGATCATAAAATTCAAACCACACATATATGAATGATCTAAAATTATACGTCTCTTGATACTTATTCTTAAGATCCTTAAGTAATTATACTTGTATTTTTATAAGATCTGCTTAACATGAATGGTTTATATAGATATGGTTTTAATTTTATGATCATTACCATATAAATGATGAAAGTAGTAGCAAAGATCATTTATCTAAATAATTTTTTTAATCGAATATTGTTTGGCCTTTTGATCATTCATTTTTTATTTAACAATCTAAATAATTTTGTATTAAATTAACAATGATAATTATATCTAATTGAAGTAAAATTTTGATAGAGCGCTACAAATATCACAAAGATCATCGTTATAAAATTTTGGATCCATCGATAGTTTCTATCTATCAGATCATCATGTGGTCGTTCATGACCATCGAAATCAAATTTTATCGATCTGCATAGATAGAGCTATCAGATTGAGATGATATTTTGTTATGATGCTCACATGATAATTACTTAAATAATGAATAGTGAGGATGGGCTTTAAATTTTAAAATTATAAAATATTCAAAGAAATATAAATTTTTTAAAAAAAATATTAATTTTTGAAAAATAAGAAAAAAAATTAATTGGCTTGTGGGCTAACTAATAGTGGACGTGCTTGCACCCCACAACCCTATTGCATCTATCATGCATGACACATTTTTGCTTTTTTTTATTTTCAAAATAGTCCACATTTTTCTATTTTTTAAATTTAAAATTATGGTCAGATTATTTGCGATGGAGGATTTTCATCATAAATAATAGATTATTTTTGATGAAAACTAAATTTTTATTACAAATAATTGATTATTTATGATAGAAAATTTCCATCATAAATAATCTAACCTTTTTATTTTTTAAAAATTTATTTACGATAGATTATTTGCTATGGAAGTTTTTTATTATGAATAATCAATTATTTATGATGTAAAATTTATTTGCATCATAAATAATTGATTATTTATGATGAAAAATTTTTGTTAAAAATAATCTAGCATTTTTTATTTTTTTAAATAATTTATTTATGGTAGATTATTTATGATAAAAAATTTTCATTGCAAATAATCTCTTATTTATGACATAAATTTTTATTTCATTATAAATAATTTATTATTTATGATGAAAACTTTTCATGCGAATAATTCAACATTTTTATTTTTTTTGAATAATTTATTTATGATAGATTATTTATGATGGAAAGTTTTCATCATAAATAATCAATTATTTGCAACATAATATTTATTTTTATTGCAAATAATTGATTATTTATGATGAAAAATTTTTAGCATAAATAATTTAGTATTTTTTTAAATAGTTTATTTATGGTAGATTACTTGCAATGAAAAATTTTTATCATAAATAATTGATTATTTACGACGTAAAAGTTATTTACATCATAAATAATTGATTATTTATGATGAAAATTTTTTATCATGAATTATCCAATCTTTTTATTTTTTTAAATGGTTTATTTATGGTAGATTTTTTATGATAAAAAGTTTATATTATAAATAATTTATTATTTATGATAAAAAATTAATTTATGTCATAAATAATCTATTGTTTATGATCAAAAAAAATTTTCATCGTAAATAATATTTATTAGCAATGTAAAATTATTTTTATCGTAAATATCTTTATTTGTGATGAATTTTTTTTATCATAAATAATTTCAATGCAAAATATGGGATTTCTTATAGTGACTCCTCATATCTTGTCATCTACTTGAAAAATCTAAATTGAAATGAGCTTGATTGTGCAAGGATCTAGTTAGTTACAAAACTTACAAATTGAATTAATTTATGACGGTCTCATAAAACTTGTAATTAATAAAATATTTCAAAAATTGCATGATCCAAATACTTGATGATAAGATATTTAGTCATACAAGATCAAGTGCTTGATATTGATGATTTGCATTGCATATTAGGTTTATCTTTAAGAATTTGAATATCATAGTTGAACCAAAACTCATAGGGCCTAATATCTAAATTTTTATTTTTTTATCCACTTGATTTAATTATTTATCAAAATCCCAATTAATCAATTTTTGATCCCCCAAATTGATTTGAATATGATTCTATTCTCACTATAGACCCCTCTCCCATCTAGTTTGAAACTTTGGACCTTTATCCTAGATCATCCTGACCTACTCTCTTAGGATACTAGGATTCTCTCTTAGAGCTATAGTGACCCTAGCAATCCAACTTTTGATAGATGTATAGGGCATACATTTTGGATGTTTTGATGTTTATTCTGTCTAAAATCACTTTTGTAATTATATTTTGACAATCAATGAAAATCTGATCTTCATTAGAAATTTAGTATATTTGATGTGTTCACTCACTTGATGCTTACATTTATATTTATCTATTTGATTGAAATTATACTTTATTTATAAAACAAAGGAAAAGAAATGAATGTTTAATTAAAAAATAATTTTTTTAATATTTATTCTTAAAAATAGAGGAAGAAATCAAACTTAGAAAGAGAATTGATCTTTGAACATAATAAAAAATTATTGATAGATATTTATATTTTACTCCAATCCTTTGATCCTTCATGTGATTTTATTCATTTGATTGGTTTTAAAATATTATTATTAATCTTAAGAAGAGAAATCTTTCTTAAACTTAAGAAAAAAATTATTTTTAATTTTAAAAAATAATTTATTGATGAACATTCATACTTTATCCTGATTGATTGATTTTGAAAAATAAATTTAAAAAATACTCTTCTTAAATCTTTTGATAGTGATATTAAGCTGAATATTTTAAGAAAGCTATTATTTATCTTTAAAGCAATACATTTAATGAGGACTTTAGTTTTAATTAATTGATATCAAATATCTTACTATTTGAACTGTATTTAATAGATTTATCTTTTGGCAAAAAAAATATCTTTATCTCAAATTTGGTCCTACACAACTATATTTTTTATATGATATCTTCTGAGATAAATTCAAAAAAAAAAAATACAAACCTTTTCTAACCCTAATTACTTGATATTTTTTAAGAAAAGGAATAGATGAATTTTTTAAGAATAACTACCCATTAAGGTTTGCTTTGACTGATTTGCAGATATCAATTCAAATTGATTTATCATTCTAAATTTTCAAACTTATTTGATTTAAAATAATTCATCTTTATTGCTTCAAAACTAAAATAATTGGTATTAAAAAGTTTCTATCTAAGAAAATTTTTACTCTTGGTACCAATGGTATCATTCTTGCCTTGCATTTTATTATGTTATTTTTGACAAAAGAATTAAATATGATATCTCAAATCTATTTTGCATTGATATACTCTTGATGTGATGCCATTTGAGATAAATTTCAAGAATTTCATATCTTTTATGAACTTAATTAAGTGCTATTTCTTATGAAAAGGAAGATCTGAATTTAAATAGATAATCTTTTTGATAGATGTACATATCATCCTCTTTGAACCTTCTTGGTGTTTGTTCTTATTATATACATTCTTTTATAAATATTCTTTAGATTTAATAAAAAATAATTTTTTTAAAAGAAAATTTGGTGTTTACCAAAGTAAATGCCATATTTGATTGATATTTGGATTAATTAATACTTAGTTCACTCAATTGATACTTATTCTTTTGAATTTTGCTTAATTTTAAAATAACTTTATTTGCAAAAATAAGGAAAAAACTATTAAAAGAAGAAATAATTAGTTGATTGAAAATACTTTTAAAATCTAAAATTTGAATTTAAAAGTAAAAAGGTAAATTTATCTAGTAATAACTATGAAAAAGAGGGGAAGAAAATATTTTGTTTTACTCCTAATAAATAGAAGGAGCGATGTTTATTTGTTGAATATCTTCTTGCTTTGATCGAAAATTTAAATTAATTTATGTTAAAAAATTAAATTTTGATCTTAAATTCTTAATCCATTATTTTCTTTTTTTTTTCAATTTAAACCTTCATATGTTTTCAATAATTTACTTGATTTGATTGTTCAGAGTTGAAACTAAATTTGAAGCATATTCCTACTTTAAGAAATAAATTTTGAAACATATTTATAAGTTTGAATATGATACTAAATTTTTTATGTGCATTGCAAAATCCTTGTAAATTATTTACATTAAAATAATTTTTAATCAAAATAATGAATTTGAAAATATGACAATCATTTGCTTTGATGCTATTTATTTCACCTTGCTTGATACATACTCGATACTTATCTTTTCTGAACTTGAATGACTAAATTTTTTTTTAAAAAATAACAAAAATTGAAGTACATATTATACTTTATTTCATGTTTAAATCTTTTGAAAAGCTCCATTTATCTAAAGTTTATAATTACATATTTAAAAATCTAATTAAAAGATCATATTCATTCAAAAAGGAGGAGAGCCTTTGATATTTGAATTCAAGCAAATTTTTGAAAAAAAAATATTTTAAGCATATTTTGAATCAAAAGATGAGTTTTTAAATCAAAATTTAATATATCTCTCTTTTGACATATTTTTGAATTAAATATTGATTTTGATGATAAATCTTTTATTTTTTTCATAAGCTTTTTGATAATGTCAAAAAGAGAGAGAGAATATTAAGTATATGCTTAAAGGATAAATTACTACTTAAGATGCATATTGATTTGATGCTTGAAACTTTAATACTCATTAATTTGAATTGAGAACATTCATGAAGTACCCATTGATATGTTTAATTTATACTTCATGATATAATTTAGCAAATATGTTGAAACACATTGCTTAGCTTCTATAATGCATATACTCAAGCTTTTGTCATCATTAAAAAAGGGAAGATTGTTGATCCTAAGATTAATTTTGATAATTTTAAATTAATGAGTATATTATGTATCTAATCCAATGTTTCAAGAATGGTTATAGATCTTTTGAGATATTAAATTTAAAAAAATATTTATTAAAAAAGATCTCCAGGTCTTTAAAGAAGAAACAAGGCTGTTGAAAGACTCTAAATTTAACTAAAAATTAATTGAGTCAAGTAAAACTATTTTTAAAAATTTTTGGAACAAAAAAATTATCTCAAAGAATCCAAGTGGACTTACCCATGAATCGAGCCAGCTTTGGCATGGCACACCCTTGTAAGTTTGCTTGGCATGCAGTCAAACCAGCTTGAAATGGATCCAAACCAGCTCTCTCAAGATGGTAGAAAAGTTTTTTTTGGGTCCTACAATTCGAGCTAGCTTGAAGCAACATCCAAGCTAGCTCTTTTAGGATAACAAAAATATTGTTTCTTAAATCTATAGTTCAAGCTAGCTCAAAATAGATCCAAGCCAGCTCTCTAAGGGTGGCAAAAAATTAGTTTTTGAGTTTTGTAGTTCAAGCTAGCTCAAAACCAAATCCGAGCTAACTCGATGCTATTTAACAGGCATAATGGTTAGTTCTGAAACTTATCCTATTTTGTCTAAAACTTTTTCCAATGGCTATTTTTTTTTGCCTCCAATGACTGTAAATCATAGAATTTGTGGAAAAAGGAAGGCACAAGAGAAGAAAAGATTAAGAGAAAATATATGAAAAACATTCATATTTGAGTGAGCTCCATTGCACATCAAAAAAAGAGAGAAAAGAGTGGAACCAAGCAGAAAAATTAGAGAGATTTCAAGAGATATCTTCTCCAGCATCTAGCACAACATCTCAAGCATCATTTGAAAAAAAGTGAAGCTTCAAAAGAGCATATATTCAGCAACTTCTCTGAGCTTTAAAGAATTTATATTTTCTATTTTTCTTTTATGCTAAACTTCTGTATCTTATATTTTATTTTTTTTATAAATTTTTTTAGAGAAAAAAAACTTAGGTATAGGCTGGTCTAAGCCTGTAATTAGATATTATATTAGTTTTGGTTGGTGAGTTTGAAAAATCAATTAGATTATTAGTGAATCCAAAAAATTAATGGTATAAGATTTTGGTTGGTGCTTTTGTTGAAAATCAACTAGATTTGTTTGTGTACCCAAAAAAATAAATACATTGTAATCAAAGATGGATTATAGTAGAAATTTCAAAGAAAGCTTGAAAAGTGGACATAGGTGCGGATTGCACCGAACCACTATAAAATTTTATGTGTTTATGTTGTATCTTTGATTATTTCCTTACTTGCTTTATTATTTGCTTAGATTAGCTTTTAAATTCTTGCGTAGCATTTACATGTCTTGAATCCGCTGCTGCTCATATTGTACACATCTCAATCATACTACTTAGGTTAAAATTAAAGCACATACTTGTTTAGATCTTAAATTTGATTAAAATTTTATAAGAACTTAATTCACCCCGTCCCTCCCCCTCCTCCTGGATTGCTATCTCTAGGCAACAGACCCCCTATCATCCGAACCGAAGCATAAAATATCTAATACAAAAAATGTTGTATTATTGAACAAAAAATAAAATAACATAAACAAGAATATGTAAAGTATTAAAGTTTACTATCCAATGTGAGATGTGTAGAACTATGCGAGCTGGCCGCATAATAACTCTCTCCTCGAGAGTTCTATCCTTAGCTGGAATGACTCCGACCTCTAGAAGATATGATGTGTAATCTCTGAAAATAAAAATAAAAATCAAAGCAAGCAAATGACCTAAAAGTTGGTTTAAATAAAATATCTATTAAAATATAACAAGACGATCAAAATTTAACTCTTGTGTAATAAAGATTGTTAGTTAATATCTGTAATATTTCAATAATTATCTTATTCTTATCTAGCAATATATGATAATGTGTTGGTCTGATGGTCTCCTGATTTAGGCATTATCTAATTCTCATCCAGCAGTATTGGATAATCTTAGTATTTGAAAATGTGAAAAATGCTCAGATCTGCCATTAAAAAATAAGGCATTGCAAGTTTCTCTGCACCCTTAACAATGAGATGGCTGCAAGCAGTTATTTGTGATGTAACAGATCATCTAAGCTTGCCCTCCATTATAAGTTTCTTTGCATCTTTAACCATGAGGTGGCTACAAGCAGTTGTCTATGATGTAACAGACCATCTAAGTTTGACCATACAACAATAAGAACAGAATGCATCACCTCTATTTAGGCTCATCTCGTACAGGCAATCATTATAGTCTCTTCGAGCCTTCGACCACATGCTTAAGCTACAAACTAGAAGTATAAATTTTATTAAAAAAATAAAATAATAATTTAAAAATAAAATTCATGTGCTCTCACAACCTAGTCATCTGGCAAGCTTCAAGTCCGCATATGCAGGATGTACGTGCATTCTATCTATCCCTATTTGTGATGATGTCCTCTACTTCTATGATTATGCTTTTAGGAATGCTACACTCTTAGTTCAAGGATAGTCTCATTGTCCTTGTAAAAGATGTGTCAATAAAAAAATGCCTGATAGGAATATAATAGGTCTATTTATATATAAATGAAATTATGCCAAACTGCAAGCATTGTTAGTTGCATAGAAAGATGTGGGAGACAATATGCACAAACGGGAGGCTCTATTTGTCCAACACATTTGCTAATGTGCAAGAGCTTAATAGTGACAAACTCGAGCAGATGATTAGCACATTTGGTGGGTTTGATCTGATTATTGGTAGAAACCCATATAATAATCTTTTAAGTAGCAATCGCTATAGTCATGATGGACTATAGGGGTTGCTATAGTTATAGTCTTGCTTAGCCTTTGGGAGGTAGCAATCCTATAAAGGGTAAGCATGACTACAACTATAGCAACCCTATAGTCTATCATAACTATAATGGTTATAATTTAAAAGATTATTATATGGGCATCCACTAATCACCAAATCAAATAGACTAAATGTGCTAATCATCTGCTCAAAGCCTGTCACCATTAAGCTCTTGCACATCAGCATGATCTTGGAAAGTAGTGCCTTTGAAGCCCTTACAATTGTCTCCCACATCTCGATCTCCATACAAGTACCAATGCTTGAAGTTTGGTATAAATCTACTTCTATATAAATGGACAACTATTGTATCCTTATCAAGCATTTCTCTATTGACATATTTCTTACAAGGACAATGAGCCCATCCTTGAACTAAGAGTGTAATATTTTCAAAAGCATAATCATAGAAGTAAGGGACATCATTATAAATGGAGACGGTTAGGATGCACATCCCGCATATACGGAATTGGAGCATGCTAGATGACTAGGCCGGACGAGTACACCAAAATGGCATCCATGCAAATCCCATCCTAAAGTCTGATCTAAAAATTTAAAACTAATTAATTTAAATATTATTAATTTAAAGCTAATTTTTTTAAAATTAACACCATCGGCCTAAGCGTGCAGGATGTACGAGGGCTGGATGCCTTGCATGCTAGCTAAGACCCAAGGTCGGAGCATGCAGGGCATGCCCTGGCTCCATATTTGCAATACTGTCTGGATCTTTTATCGATTCAAGTGCTCTACATGCCAAGATCCGAGCAAGCAAGGCATGTCTTGGCCCCATATTTACAATGTTGTCTAGATCTTTCTTTGGTTTGAGCACTCTACATGCCAAGATTCAAGCACGTAGGGCACATCTCAGTCCCATGTTTGCAATGCTGCCCGAATCTTTTCTTAGTTCAAGCACTCTGCATGTCGAGACCCAAGTCTCATACTACTTTTAATTAAATTAATATTTAATTAATTAATTTTTAATATCTAATTATACTTAATTAATATAATTTAAATAAAAATATTAATTTTTAGTGATGGTATTAGCTATCGCTAATACTCACAATAGAAGGCAAGCTACCATACAGGACTGAGGCATGGGCTGGCACACAGAGATTGAGGCATGAAGAGGCATAAGCTGGTGAGCAAGGACTAAAGCTCAAGAATATGGTTGCAGACAGGATCTCCAGGTCAGGCCAGCAGGGCAAGGGCCACAAGGTTAGGGCCATGGGTTGGTGACGATGGTGCAGGGGCTATAGAAATGAGGGTGCAGGGATGGACCGACGGGAGGTGGGAGCTGGCTGAGAGCTTGGGGAGGCAACCCAAAGGATGTGGGTTGGGTGTAGCTTGGTGGAGGAGGCCAGGGGCTCAGAGAGGTGGCCACGGAGAGCTGACCCAGGGGAGGCAGGCCAGAGGAAGATGGGAGGTGGCTTGGGAGGTAAGAGGTAGCTGGGGGCTCGGAGAGGTAGCCACGGAGAGGCAAGCTAGGGGAATGCGGGCCGAGGGGAGGTGAAAAGTGGCCGGGGAGGTAGGAGGCGATCGGGGGCTCAAGAAGACGACCGCAGAGAGGCGAGTGATAGAGCATGATGTCGTTAGGATACCATGTTTATCAATTTAATTTTAACTTCTTAAATAATTAAAAATACATAGAAAGTAGTAAGTCGAGTCGAATCCATAGAGAAGATAGTATTTTAGATTTAAAATTTTTAATTTTATAAAAAATAAAATAAAATAAATTTAAAGTTGGAAAATAGAAATTAAAATTAGAATAAAGATAAATAATAGAAATTTAAACAATACTGAAAAATAAAATTGGTGCTAAGATCTACTATGTAGATCTTAGCATCTACTTGCAATAAAAATAATTTTATGATTAAAAATACAAAGCATGAATTTAAAGAGCTAAAGAATAAATTTTGCATCAATTAAAATTCAAATTCAAAATTTAAATAAATGGAATCAAAAGATTAGAAAAAGAAATAAAAACTAGAATTTAATTGATCTTGATCTTGTATTGGCGTTAGCATGAAGATGGCATAGAAGACAAGCTCTTTCTCTAAGCATTGTCTACCTCAAAGCAACCATCAACCCAAACATAACTCCTACCCTATACCATAGCTTTCCCTTGATCGAAGATAATTAAATTTTGGAGGCCTGGAGTCCTTTAAATAGTTGCTGAAGAGGAGAGACCTTTGCTATCAGTTAATATGGGATTAAAGCAGCGTGTAGAAGCTCGTGTGAAGAAGAATCCAAGAGAAAATCAAATTAAAACATCTCCTGGATCAAGTTGACTATTGGATTTGGATCGAATGTGGGAGAAATCACCAAAAAACCATCTTTCAAAGCTTAAATCAAGTCAGAATATGATATTAGCCATCGGATCACTTGATCATGAAAGAAAAAATCTATTTTCTGGGTCAGGTTCGTTCAGATCTAATTTGATCAAGAGAGATATTTCAAAAATTTTTCTCTTAGATCTAAATTAGATCTGAGACTCTTCAGATCTAATCTTATTAATCTAATAAAATAAAATAAAAATAAAATAAATTTAATTTAATTTAATTATACCTTATTATGGGTAATTCTATTATCCTATGATGATTCCGATGTTTGCCTAAGGTTCTGGATGTAGCCACGCAAGTGCCTGGCCTCTACTAGTATCCACTCGAACAGGATCTAGAGATCTTCTCCTTCTTAATCAGTGCTCCAAAAATTAGATCTGGATCTGATCTTGAAGATCTTCAAAATGCCTTTTGAAGATCAGCTATTGTCTCCTGCAGCAGTGCTGCCTTCTTTCTTTTCTGCCGCCTTTCTCTAGCTTGGATCACACCAAACTCAAGCCCAAGGACTCTTGGATGTGGATAGGAGAGAGAGAACCTAAAGGTGGCATGGAGATGGAGGGAGAAAAGCTTTGTGGCATGGGCAAAGGGTAGAAGCTCTCTATTCTAGGCGTAGACAGAATTTATATAGATCCTGCTGCGCCATGCAGTGCCATATCATCCTAACCAATCATGGCTCCTTATGCAATCATATCTAAATCTAATTGATGAGATGACATCATCTGATCCAATTAGATTAGAATCCCTCACAAACCTCCTTAGGTGGTGCCAAGACTAGTCAAGGAGGACTCTTTGGCGCCACCTTATTTGAAAGCATGAAGCAACCTGGAGTCCCATCTGTATGGGACTCCAGGCATTATCCTCATGGGGTGCACGCCTCCCTAGGCATGTGCCCCCTCCCTTTCTACTTTTTAGCAGGGGGACAAAGTCCCATCTCCTTTTTTGTGGGTGCATGACATATGGGCAGATGTCTAAGTGTCAAAGATCAACATTTGACCAAAGTCCAATGACAAGATTTAGCAAGTGATGGAAAATGGTAGGTATTGTCTCAAATTTATCTCATAAATTAAGACAACCCTTTTCTAAGTTGGACAAGCTCCAGTCAAACCAAGTAAAGATTTCTGAGTGAGCCTAAACATATTTGGCTCAGTCGAGATAACTTTTAAATATTGTTAAAGAAGAATTTTAGGCTCAATCGTGTGCTAGCACGATTTTCTTGAACCTAATTGAATCTTATTCAAATCAATTAAACTAGGTTAAACCAATTGATGATATTAGATCCAAACCCTTGTTTGTGTGACCTAGTTAGATTCAGTTTCATATGATAATAGGATATGTCATGATCTCTATCATCGACATCATCGAAATACCTTCCGATGGATCAGAACTTTTCTGATTCAAACAACTAGTAATATCGATCATCGAAATCATTCTAATTGCTCCCAAAATCCACCAGTGATACCTAGCAGCATATGGTGACATCCCATCAGAACTAAAAATGAACCTCTCACTGTAGTTACCTGTGTGATTAAGTTTCTCTATCTTGAGCTCCGATCGGATTAGAGTTAAGGTGATCTCGTCAAGCCCTAATTTTCATCATATGAATTAATCATTCGATTCAAGTCCAATGTGAAAACCCTAATAGAAACACTTTCTATTATTTCACTCTACCATGGCCATGGACTTATGGACTTGATTCTCATGATCATCATAGGACTGCTCCTCATCTACGGAGATAGATAGATCTCCTATCGGTGCAATCCAATTCCTACAATGAACAAGCTATAGCCAACATACACCTCAAGGTTCCGAATGGTTAGGAGACCGAGTTATGGTATGGTTAAACAATAACACCCTCAAGGTGAACTGTCGATGCACCTCAGGTCAAAGAACCAGACACACCATTGCAGCTTCGAGCCAGTCATTGACGAGAAGGTAGACTTCCTCATAACTGCTCGAGGTGGTCACACTCAGTGCCTTCATTCTCTATCGAGTATTTGTACTCTCACTCCGATGTCTCTATACTGTAGACTCAAGACTCATCTACCCTAAAGAAGCGATCGTACACCAATCTTTCGGATCAATCATCAATTGATGATGATCCTACGGTTGGGAGCATTTTATGAGTTAATAATGAAAATTCATATCTTAAATTTTCAACTCTTGAAAATATGAACTATCATTACCATTAACTCAAGGGATGTATCATAGATACTTTCAAATACATACTGTGATAGAAAATAATCTATTTTATTATTTATAGTCAAAATTATAATTTTATCCTTAGATGTGTATTACAAGTGTTAGCCAATTCTGACTTCTAGGGCACACATATCTAACAAACTTTCACTTGACCTAAAGTCAATTGGCTATAAATCTAAGTCCCATCTTCTTAAGGTAGGCTTTGATCTTCTGCTGGTCCAATAATTTTGTGAGTGGGTCTGCCGCATTATCTGTGGAGTCGACTCTCTTGACCTCGACGTAACCTTTCTCGAGGTAATCGCGGATGAGATGATATCATCGCTCGATGTGCTTGGATTTTTGGTGAGATCTCGACTCCTTAGCAAGGGCTATGGTGCCATTGTTATCGCAGTATAGAGGAATGGCATCTGATGGCATCACTCTGATCTCTACGGTAAATTTTTTGTACCAAAATGCCTCCTTCGCAGCTTCAGATATAGCGATGTACTCTGCTTCTATGGTGGAATCTTCTATCACTGTCTGCTTGAAACTCTTCCAACTGACAGCACCACCATTACACATAAATAGACTCCTAGATATCGACTTTTGATCATATATATCGGACATAAAATCTAAGTCTATATACCCCTGGACTTGGAGATCTCCATTACTAAAAACCAACAACATATCCTTAGTTTTTCTCAAGTACTTAAGGATACATTTCACAGAAGTCCAGTGTTCTTCACCTAGATTCGACTGATATCTGCTTGTAACACTCACAACATGAGCTATATCAGGTCATATACATAACATGGCATACATGAGGCTCTGTATTGCTGAAGCATAAGGGATCTTGCTCATGCATTCTATCTCCTCAGATGTGTCAAGGCACATATTCTTGGAGAGATGAATGCCATGTCTGAAGGGTACCAATCCCCTCTTAGACTTTTTCATGCTAAACCTCTTTAATGCTTCCTCTATGTACATCTTCTGTGAAAGACCTAGCATCCTATTCAGTCTATCTCTATAGACCTTAATTTCTAGAATGAAGGATGCTTCTCCTAGATCTTTCATGGAGAATTCTTTGGATAACCATATTTTAACTATAGTAAACATGGGAATATCATTCACAATAAAGAGGATATCATCTACGTATAGTACGAGGAAGACAATAGCGCTCCCACTGATCTTTTTGAAAACACATGGTTCCTCCTCATTTTTGATGAAATCAAATAATTTGATCACATCATTAAATCGAGTATTCCAACTTCGAGATGCTTGTTTAAGTCCATATATAGACCTTTGCAGCTTGCATACTTTGTGATTAGTATCACTGGATGTGAAATATAGTGGTTGTTCCACATAGATATCTTCCTCAAGGTTTCTATTTAAGAACGTCGTTTTTACGTCCATTTGCCATATTTCATAATTAAAATAGGCTGCAACAACAAGCAATGTATCGATGGATTTTAGCATAGCTACTGATGAAAAGGTATCCTGATAGTAAATGCCTTCGTACTGATTATAATCTTTTGCCACTAATCTAGCTTTGAATATCTCCACATTTTCATCTGCACCAATCTTTTTTTTGTAGATCCATTTACACCCAATAGGTACTATACCTTCTGGTGGATCTACCAAGATTCAGATTTGGTTTGAGTGCATCGAGTCAATTTCTGACTTCATTATCTCTAACCATTTCTCAGAGTCGATATCTGATATTGCCTCGTCATAGATTTTGGGATCATCATCATGTACCCCATTACCTACGAGAAATATTTTTTCTACTTTCTCTGAGATAGTACATAAATATCTCTCAGGAGGACGAAAAATTCTTTTCGATCTATGAGGTGGAGGACGTAGTGATTGTATTGGCTCAATCCGATTTGGTTTCACAGGGTCCTTAGCTCGTTGCTCTTGTAAGACTTTCTCCTCGAGCTTGATCTATTTTTCAATATTGCTACCTTAAATAAACTATTTTTCAAGAAAGATGACTTGCCAACTCACAATCATATTATGGTCTTCTGGAATATAAAAATAATATCCTAATGAATCTTTAGGATATCCTATAAATTGAGCTCTAAAGGACTTAAAGTCTAACTTGTCTGCTTGTTGTCTTTTGACATGAGTCGGACAATCTAAATTCTGAGATAACTCAGACTTGGTTTCTTATCATGTCATATCTCATACGGTGTGGTAGGAACGATTTTAGAGAGAATCCTATTCAGTATATATATAGCAGTTAACATACTACGTTTCCAAAAAAAATCAGAAAGATCCTGTGAAGCTCATCATGGATCAGACCATATCTAATAGGGTCTGGTTTCTTCATTCTGAAATTTCATTGAGTTGAAGTATTTCAGATGGAGTTCATTAAGAGATTATGTCATTTTTGCTTGAGATAGTCCAAGAAGTTTTTGACTAAGGTATTTACCTCCTTCAATCTGATCGAAAAATCTTAATGGACTTTTTTAGTTTGCTTTTCTACTTTCATATCTGAATTTTCTTAAACTTTTCAAAGGCTTCAGACTTATGTCTCATTAAGGATACACGTATCCTATACCGAGATAGATTCATCGGATAAAGATGATGAAGTAGAAAAAAGTTACCTCTGACCGGCACATCAAATGGGCTCGCACACATTCAGTATATTACTAGGGCAAGTAGATCTGTGGCCCTTTCCTCATGTCTTATAAAAGGGAGCTTGGTCATTTTGTCTATGAAGGATATGATTCACAAATTAGATATGACTCGAAAGTCAATGGATCTCATTAGTCTCGATTTTTTTAATTTGTTAATCTTATCTTTCGCTATATGACCTAGTCATAAGGTGCCATAAATACCTTATCATTCGATACTATCTCTTAGGTTCATTTTGATCCTATGGCATTTCACATTTTGCTCAACATTAAAAATAGATACATCTACATATGTAATTGAGTAGAGACTATTAATTAAGAAAATCACTTATAATTTTATTTTTTTCATAAAGAATATTATAATGGTCCTTAAGAAAACTAATTACATAGCCTTCTTGTGCTAAACATGAAACAGAAATCAAATTTCTGCTTACAGCAGGCACATAATAACAATCTCTAAGTACTAAATCTAAATCAGATGGTAGTCAAAGAGGATAGATTTTCACGACCATAGCAGCAACTCTTGCTCCATTCTAATGCATAGGATCATCTCACCATCCCTCAATCTCCTACTATCCTCAAGATCCTGCATGGAAGTGCACAAATGAGCACTAGAACTAGAGTCAAGCATCCAACTGGATGCAGAAGAAATCGTAAGGTTAGATTCAATAACGAGCATACCTTCAGAAGGACCTGTCTCCTTCTTATTCTTCAAGATAGCCAGGTATATAAGGCAGTTTTGCTTCCAATGGCCGTCTGTGTTATAATGAAAATACTTTTCTTTGTCAGCGGTCTTCCTCTTTAGCTTTACCTTCTTTTTCTTTCCATCTTCCACCTTCTACTTTTTATAGACTTCTTCTTTTTAGAAGACTTTCTCTTGGAAGAAGTCCATTCCATAGCAAGTACTGAGCTTTTAGAATCTTTCATAGAAAGCTCAACAGTAACCAGCATATTCATAAACTTGACTAGAGTACTCTGAAGTTTATGCATATGGTAGTTCATGATAAACTGCCCATATGCATCAGTCAAGGATTGCATAATTATGTCAGTCTGCAGATCCTGATCTAACTTCACTCCGAGCTTCTCAAGCTCTTCCAAGTCCTTGATCATCATCAGATAATGATCTTAGACTGACTATCCATCATGTATTTTAGCCTTAAACAGTCATTTAGTGATCTGATATTTGGCTGCATGACTCTGTTCACCAAACAACTCTTGTAGGTGAGCCAACATTTGGTAGGCAGTCTTGATATCTTCATATTGGCACTGAAGCTCATCAGACATCAAGCCCAATATGTAGTATCTGACCTTGTTATCTTCATCCATCCATTTGTCAAGAGACACTCCCTGTTCTACGGATGGATGGGCTGGTAAGATGGGAGGATCCTGATCCAATACATGAGTTAACTTCTTGAAATCCAAAATGATTTTGAAGTTCTGAAGTCAATCCTTGTAATTGGATCCGATCAATCTATAGGTGTCTAGGATACGGGCTAGTGGATTGGATGCAGACATTTTTCTGTAGAGAGTCAAAATTTTTAGTTAGATTTTGTAATTAAGATTTGACCAATTTATTTAGGAGTTTGATTTTTAAAATAAATTAGCTCCCACTATTTTCTCGGATCCCTACACTCCCTCTATAGAGATGCAAAAATCTTCATGATTAATGATTTTTAGTGGGTGGTGCAGTCCCACCAACTGACTCATCATCTCACCTAACAGTTATTGATGATGGATTAGCCAATGAGTGAACAACTCTTGTTCAATGATTCTCTAATCATGGTGCACCCAAGCTTGGTCTCTAATTCATGAATCTCACCATGCTCAGAATATTGATTCACTCCTTAGTTAAGTCAGACCTACCATTTGCACAGATTGGATTCCTAATTGGATCTCTCATCGTATCCAAAATATTGAGTCCAATTCATCATCCAGTCTGTAGCATCCAATGCCTAATAGATATGGTTGCATCTTTTCGATGCAACTGAACTACTGTGATCAATCAAGAATAATCAACCTCGAGAAGGGCCTGCACATCTACAATGGTGGAAGATCTTAGACTTAATCTTTTCTTAAGGAGATTTGATTTAGGTCTTTTTAAACTTGACTTACATAGCCATAACCATTATGACTTAATCTAGAGTTTTATAGAAAATAAGTTTTTGATTTCTGATTAAGGACGAACGTGAAGCATATCTACACATCATAAGAATATTCCATCAAATGGGAGGAGAGGGCCTTTAAATCTTACTTTATTCTTATGACCGAATGACCAAGGGGAACGTCTTAATCAGAAACATGATAAATCTACAAAACTAGCTAGATCTACATATATATCACATATATAACATTGATCTAACTTAAAAATATGTTTTACATACATCTCATGTATCATATCATGCATATTTTTAGATCAAAATTATCTCATAAATATCTAAAAAATAAAATTTAAATTTGATCATATCAAATTAAATTTATTCAAGATAACTTTGTAGAACTATTTTACAACTAGTCTAAACATGCATCTATAATATCTTATATGAACAAAATTAAATAACTTTATTTTTTATTTTTTAGATATAATTATAATATTTATAATATTAAAAAATAGTAAATAAATAGATTTAAAAATTATAATTAATTAAATTAAAATTATGATCATCCTAGACAACAGATAGAATAATTCTATTTCTAGTCTAGTTATGCATCTCATACATCTTAGATCTAGATTATTTAATTTTTTTAATTTTTGATTTTAGATCTAATCACATCTAATGTGACATCTAAAATAAACTAATTATCATATCAAAATTATATTAAAATTAGATCTAATTAATTATGAAACCTGGCTCTGATACCGGTTGAAGGAAAAAATTTATTTTCTGGATCAGGTTCGTTCAGATCTGATTTAATCAAGAGAAATATTTTAAAAAATTTTCTCTTAGATCCAAATCAGATCTAAAACTCTTCATATCTAATCTTATTAATCTAATAAAATAAAATAAATTAAATTTAATTTAATTATACCTTATAATGGGTAATCCTATTATCCTGTGATGATTCCGATGTTTGCCTGAGGTTCTGGATGTAGCCACGCAAGTGCATGGCCTCTACTAGTATCAACTCAGGCAGGATCTAGAGATCTTCTTCTTCTCAATCTGTGCTCCAAAAATTAGATCTGGATCTGATCTTGAAGATCTTCAAAATGCCTTTTGAAGATCAGTTGTTATCTCTTGCAGCAGTGCTGCCTTCTTCCTTTTCTATTGCCTTTCTCTTGCTTGGATCGCAGCAAAATCAAGCCCAAAACCTTTTGGGCATGGAGAGGAGAGAGAGGATCAGAGGGTGGCATGGAGAAGGAGGGAGAGGGGCTATGTGGCATGGGCAAAGGGCATAAGCTCTCAATCCTAGGCACAGATAGGGTTTATATAAACCCGACTGTGCCATGCAATGCCACATCATCCCGACCAATCATGGCTCTTTGTACAATCAGATCTAAATCTGATTGATGGGATGACATCATCTATTCCAATCAGATTAGAGTCCCTCACAAATCTCCTTAGGTGGTGCCAAGATTGATCAAAGAGGACTCTTTGGCGCCACCTTATTTGAAAGCATGAAGCAACCTGGAGTCCCATCTGTATGGGACTCCAAAAGTCATCCTCATGGGGTGCATGCCTCCCTAGGAATGCACCCCCTCCCTTTCTACTTTTTAGTAGGGGGACAAAGCCTCATCTCCTCTCCTGTGGGTGCATGACACATGGGCAGATGTCTAAGTATCAAAGGTCAACATTTGATCAAAGTTCAATGATAAGAATTAGCAGATGATGAAAAATGGTAGGTATTGTCTTAAATTTATCTCACAAATTAAGACAATCCTTTTCTGAGCTAGACAAGCTCCAGTCAGATCAAGTAAAGGTTTCTGAGTAAGCCCAAATAATTTGGCTCAATTGAGATAACTTTTAATGATTATTAAAGAAGAATTTTAGGCTTAATCGTGTGCTAGCACGATTTTCTTGAACCTAATTGAATCTTATTCAAATCAATTAAATTGGATTAGACCAATTGATGATATCCAGATCCAAATCCTTGTTTGTGTGATCTAGTTAGGTTTAGTTTCATATGATAATGGGATATATCATGATCTCTATCATCGATATTATTGAAACACCTTCCGATGGATCAGAACTTTTCTAATTCAGACAACTAGTAAGATCGATCATCCAAATCATTCTAATTGCTCCCAAAGTCCATCAGTGACACCTAGCAGCATATGGTGGCAACCCATCAAAATTAAAAATAATTTTTTTGGTGCAGTTACCTATGTTATTAAGTTTCTCTATCTTAAGCTCCAATCAGATTAGGGTTAAGATGATCTCGTCGAACTCTAATTTTTGTCATATGAATTAATTATTCGATTCAAGTCCCATGTGAAAATTCTAATAGAAACTCTTTCTATTATTTCACTCTGCCATGACCATGGGCTCATGAACTTGATTCTCATGATCATCATAGGGCTGCTCCTCATCTACCGAGATAGATAGATCTCCTATCGGTGCAATCCAATTCCTACAATGAACATGCTATAGCCAACATATACCTTAAGGTTCCAAATGGCTAGAAGATCGAGTTATGGTGTAGTCAAACTATAACATTCTCAAGGTGAACTATCGATGCACCTCAGATCAAAAAACTAGATACACCACTGCAGCTTCGAGCCGGTCATTGACGAGAAGGTAGACTTCCTTATGACTACTCGAAATGGTCACGCGTAGTACCCTCATTCTCTATCAAGTACCAGTACTCTCGCTTCGGTGTTTCTATAGTGTAGAATTAAGACTCATCTATCCTAAAGAAGCGATCGTACACCAATCTTTCAAATCAATCACCAACCTCATGATGATCCTACGGTCGAGAGCATTTTATGAGTTAATAATGAAAATTCATGTCTTAAATTTTCAACTCTTGAAAATATGAACTATCATTACCATTAACTCAAGGGATGTATCATAGATACTTTCAAATACATACTGTGATAGAAAATAACCCATTTTATTATTTATAGTCAAAATTATAATTTTACCCTTAGATGTGTATTACAAGTGTTAGCCAATTCTAGCTTCTAGGGCACACATATCTAATAGATCAGATGCTTTTGGGCTGTTCGATGGTGTATAGGAGAAGCGGGTGATCTTCGAATCAAATCAAGAAAACATCACAACTATTAGATCATGACCAATAGAGCGCTGATCCATCCGATCAGGCCATTACTATGTTGGTAGACCATATGGACCGAGCTTTGCGAAGACCGCGACCAATCCGCACCTGACATGCCACTTGAAATTATCGTTTTGCCTTGTGCACTACATATTTTTGTAGTATACCTATTAAGGATCCATGATAAATTGAATACTATTACAGTCCACCATGGACTGCGTGGTTTTTGACATCAATTTGATATCATATGCTATGAGGTGCTGGGCCGGCTGGGCTGCTGGACCTGCAAGCGGACTGGCCTCCATTGGGCCTACGGGTGAATTGGGCGAGCCGGCTAAGCCGAACCGGCCTAATCAATTTTTTTTTAATTTAATTTAATTTAATTTTTTCTTTAAATCATTGTATTGGAGTCAATTTATATTGGATTTATTCCAATCTTTTTTCATTTTAACCAAAAAATGAGCTCATTTTATTTATAATTATATTTTTTAAAAAATAAATCAAATTATTAATTCTTAAAATTAAAAATAAATTAATTTATAAAATAATATTTTAATTAATGTATTTATGAGAATTATCAGCAAGTCGGGGGACGTGGCTAGGGAGGTAGCAGACGATCGAGGGCTCAGGGAGGCAGCCATAAAGAGGCAAGCCAGGGGAAGGCAGGTCGGGGGGAGGTGGGGGATGGCCTGAGAGGTGGGAGGAGGGCTTGCGAAAGCGGTCGTAGAGAGGCTAGACTAGGGGAGGCGGGCCGGGGGGAGGTGGAGGGTGCAGGGAGGAGGTGGGAGGCTTGACTTAATTATCACTAATAATCATATTTTTTAAATTATATTTTAATATCAATTTTTTTCTTCTAGATAATTTTTTGGATGGTTAAAAATTAATATTAGGCTTTATTAAATTTTTAAACTTAATTAATTTATAGATCAAGTTCTAATTGATTTAAATTAGATTTAATTTAATTAGGCTTGACTTAATTTGATGCTAATTGAGTTTTAATATTTTAAGTAAGACTTCGATTCAAAGTCTAATTAAATTAGATTTGACAAGATTTTGAAATGGATTTGAATTGATTTGAATTGGATTCAAATTAAACTAAAATTGAAAACTATTTTATCTAGTTGATTTAAATTAAATTAAATTAAATTAGACTTGTCTTAATTCAAGGATAATTAGATTTTATAATCTAATTAGGACTTGGATTCAAAGTCTAATTGAATTATGTTTGACAAGATTTCGAATTAAATTTAAATTAAACTTAAATTAAGAATTATTTTTTAATTAATTTAAATTAAATTTAATTTACTTAATCTTGGCTTAATTTGAGGTTAGTTGGATTTTATAAGCTATATAGGACTTGGATTCAAAGCCTAATTGAATTAGCTTTGATAGGATTTTGAATTGGACTCCAATGGGTTCAAATTGGATTCGAATGGAATCATGGATCATGTCCTAATTGATTTAAATTAAATTTAATTTAAGTAGGCTTGATTTAATTTAAGATTAATTAAATTTTATAATCCAAGTAGAACTTAGATTTAAAGTCTAATTGAATTAAATTTGATAGAATTTTGAATTGGATTAGAATTAGATTTAAATTGAATTTGAATCGAACCCAAATTAAAAACTATTTTCTTCTAATTTAATTAAATTAGATTAAATTTAATTAAATTTGACTTAATTTGAAGTTACTTGGATTTTACGATCTAAATAGGATTTGGATTCCAAGTCTAATTAAATTAGGATTGATAGGATTTCAAATTGAACCCAAATTGAAAACTAATTTCTTATAATTGATATAAATCAAATTTAGTTTAATTAATCTTGACTTAATTTGATGCTAATTAGATTTTATAATCTAAGTAGGATTTGGATTCAAAGCCTCATTAAATTGGGTTTGGCAGAATTTTGAATTGGATTTAAATTAAATTTGAATAGATTTATTAGCAGTGGCAGAGCCTCACCATCTATAATTCTATTATTAATAATATTTTTAAATAAACTTATTTTTTTAATATGTTATTAAGATTTTTTATAAAAAAATTATTAGGGATGACATGATTTTTGTTGCTAATAAACAAAATCTATTATCGCTAATAATTATTTTATATTTAAATAATATAAAAAATTAAAATAATATTAGCGACGGCTTGTACCATCGCTAATAACTAAAGAGCTATCGCTAATAGTTTATTATTAGCAATGGCTTTTTGTATATCATTGATCAACCAAATCCACCATCACTAATATTTTTTTAATATTAAATATTTAAAAAATAATACTTTTAGAGATGGCATTTGCCGACTCTAATAATAAAATTTTCGTCGCTAATAGTATGAGCAACGACATTTTTTTCATTGATGTTGTGGTAGCAAAAAGGTACTATTAGCGATAAAAGTTTTTTTCATCGCTAATATTAAAAATTTTTGTAATGTTTGGAACCATTATTAGAAATCCTACATTTAATCTTAGGGCATACTTAGTGATGACCCCTTTTGAGGTAGCCAAAATTAAACTAGCCCTATTTTTCTTAACATTCAAGGCTCCATTGACATGCAAAAACCAGTAAGAATCTCCATTAATTTCTTTTAAAATTTTCAGATCTAATCCTTCTTTTAGGATGGAGTATTCCACCATGAAGTCGGCTAATACTTAAAAGGATGGTCCGATAATGAATGTCTAACTTACTAAGCTCAATGGCTCATTTTGCTAATGGATCAAATATGTCAAGTCACTGAAGAACCGATCTCAATGGTTAACCAATTAAGACTATAATAGAGTGGACTTGAAAATATGGTCGAAGCTACTTGGCTGACATAATCAGAGAATATATTGTTTTCTCAATCTTAGAATATCAAGTTTCAGTATTCTGCAATAACTCGCTAGTATAATAGATTAGCTTTTGTGTCCCTACATCATCTCAAACTAAAATCGAGCTAATAGCATTAGATAAAATAGATAGATATATAAACAAATCCTCACCTTCGATTGGCTTTGATAGTGACAAGACTCAGCCAAGATATTTCTTGAGATTGTTAAAGGCAGATTGACACTCTTTTGACCATTTGAAGTCTTTAATTATTTCAAAATCTTAAAGAAAGAGAAGCATTTTTTTAGTTGACCTAAATATAAACCTACTTAGCGACGCCACCCGTCCATTGAGGTGCTACACCTCTTTCACAGTGCTTGGGGGCTTCATTTCAAGCAATGCTCGAATATTCTAAAGTTTGGCCTCTATTCCTCTTTGAGTTACTAGAAAATCCAGAATTTTTCTCACCGTCACTCCAAAAACATACTTATTGGAGTAAAGTTTCATCCAATATTTACGGAGCTCCCCAAAAGCTTCTTTTAGATCAGTGATATGCCGATCTTGTTTTGTGCTTTTTATCGACATATCTTCAACATAGACCTCCATATTGCAACTAATTTGGTGCTTGAATACTTTGTTGATTAAGTGCTGATAAGTGGTACCTCCATTTTTCAAATCAAAGGGTATCATTTATTGTCCAAAGGTAGCAACCCAAGAGGGAGGATGAATTAAATTCTTATAAAATTTTAGCCAAATTTACTTTCTAAACAAATATGTGCTTTAATTTAAGTAAAATAGAAAGTTTATAAGGTGAAGGCTTTAAGCTACAGTGGAAGCAAGATAGTGTATGCAAACTAAGAATATAAATAATTCAAATCAGAAATAATAGCAAAGTAAAGAAAGCAAAGAAAGCACAACATAAACACACAAGATTTTATAGTGGTTCGATGCAACTAGCACTTACGTCCACTCTTCAAACTTTTCTTGGGATTTTCACTATAATCTACTCTTGATTATAGTGTGTTTGTTTTTTTCAACCTTACAAACAAACCTAGTTGGTTTTCATAGGAGCACCAACCAAAATTTTATACCATTAGTTTTTCAGATTCACTAACAATCCAGTTGGTTTTTTGAGCTCACCAACCAAAATCTACAATATCCAATTCCAAGCTTAGATGGGTCTAATCCCTAAGTTTCTTTCCCCCAAAAAAACTTAAAAAAATAAAAATTATAAATAAAAATTTCAGCATAATATAAGAAATAGAATTAAAGCTTTTTAGATCTCAAAGAAGAAGTCGATGATTTGCTTGATTGAAGCTTGGCTTTTCTTCAATTTGTACTTGAGAGGATGTGAAAGATATTGGAGAAGATAGCTTTGAAAGCTCGCTGAAAACTATGTACAACTTTCCTCTCTCTTTTTTTTCTTTGGATTTTTAATATTCCTCACCAAAACTGAAAGATTCTCTCTTTAAAACCCTTAATCTTACTTTCTAATTGATTCTCCATCTTTAAATACATTTGGAGATGGTTGGAGAGTGAGTTCTAGCCATTGGAAGCTCTGAAATAGTCATTGGAGGTGAAAAAGAGCCGTTGGAAAGGTTGCAAAAACTAGCCTTTGAAGGCTGCCAGACACCATCGAGCTGACTCAATTCTGGCTTACAGCTGGTTCGAACTATAGAACTCAAAAAATTAATTTTCTATCATCCTAAAAGAGCTGACTCAGATCCAAATCAAGCTAGCTCGACCAGTAGAATAGAAAAATATTTTTGCTACCATTTTGAGAGAGCTAACTTAGATCCAAATCGAGCTGGCTCAGCTCTAAACTTTTCAACTTTATTTTTCTTCATTGCTTGACCTTTCAAACTTGAATTTCTTGGTTCTAAATCTTTCAAATGATATTTATTTCTTCCTCTTTCATTTTCTTTATAATGAGTCATCCAAATTTGTAAAAATTTCTTCTTTTAAGTGCTTTGGCTTGGCATCTTAAGAGGATTTCTTTCAAAGATAATTTTTTCAGTGTGAATATTTAAAAAATCCTATATTCATTCTTGAAATACATGATTAGTAATATTTTTACTTAATATTTTATGATCATCAAAATCAATTATAAGATCAACAATCTCTTTCTTTTTGATGATCACAAAACTTTGAGTATATGCGCAATAAAAATAAATAATGTACTTCAATGTATTTTGCCAATATGTATTATGAAGTACTGGATCAAATGCATAAATGCACACTTCATGAAAGTTCTTAATTAGTCTTTAGTTTATTGCACATATGTAGTTCATCACACATATTTCATATACTCATTTCAAATTAATAAGTATTAAGATTTCAAGCATCAAATTAATAAGCATCTTAATAATTAATTTATTAAGCATATACTCAACATTCCTCTTTTCCTTTTTGATAACATCAAAAAGCTCAAGGAAAGATTGAATAAAAATCATCAAAATTAATAATATGTAAGAATGTATCAAAATGTGAGATATATCAAATTCAGAAAATTAATTCAAATGAATCCTCTCTACTTTGAAAACTTGTCTTTTGATTCAAAATATGCTTAAAATATTTCTTTCCTTTTCGAAACTTGGCTTGAAATTAAATATCAAAGGCTCTCCCTCTTTTTGAATGAATATGATTTTTTAATCATATTTTCAAAGATGCACTTGTAAGCTTTAAGAAGAATAGAATTTTTCAAAATATTTGAATACGAAATCAAGTATAATATGCACATCAATATTCAATCTTTTTTTTTCTTAATGAAAATTCATCTTTTAAATTCATAAAAGATATGTTCGATAATGTATCGAGCAAATCAATGATAGTATCAAAGCAAATAAGAGTTATTTTTTCAAATTCATTGCTTTAAGTAAAAATTACTTTAATATAAATAATTCAAAAAAATTTTGCAATGCATATCAAAAATTTAGTATCAAATTTGAATTATCAAATAAGTTTCAAGATTAAATTTAGAAATTTATTTCTTAGAGTAAGAATATATTTTTAAATTTAATTTAACTTCAACTAATTATCCAAAAATAAGATAGAGCAATCAAATTATATAAATTAAATTGGATAATCATATGAAAGCTCCACATAAGAAGATCATAAAGTAGTTAATTAAGAATTTAAGATTAAAATTTATTTTTCTTAATGCAAATTAGTCAAAATTTTTAATCAAATTAAGTTAGAAAATATCTCTCTCCCTATTTTTCATACTTATAGCAAGATTAATTTACTTTTCAACTTTCTCTCCCTTTTTATTTCAAAATAAGTATATTTTAAATTTAGATTATCAAATTAAAATATATATATTCATTTTTTAGCATTATCTTTTTTTCTAAATTTGCATGCTTAAGCTTTATAATTTTTGTTACTCCCTCTTTTTCTTTCATATTAAGCACCTTTAATTTGATACCATATTAAACTAAAATTTAGACTAAATTATGATTTTCTTGATAATTCAATATCTCTTAAAGGTCAATTTGCAAATTCAGCTTGATATCAATTATTTTAGTTTTGAATTAATAAAGATGAATAGAATCAAATCAAATAGTTTTAAGAATTTAGAATGATAAATAAATTTGAATTAATATCAAAAAATCAGTTAAGGCAAACCATAAAAAAAAAAATTTAGTTATTCTTCAAAAAGATCATATCTTTCTTTTCTTAAAAAATATCAAGTAACTAGTTCAGAGAAGGTATGTATTTTTGAGTTTGTCTCAAATGATATCAAATTAAAAATATAGCTATGCAAAACCAAATTTGAAACAAAAACATTCTTCTCTTTTTGCTAAAAGATAAATCAATCAAATACATGACAAATAGTAAGCTATTTGATACCAAATAGTTAAAACTAAAGTTCTCTTTAAATATTTAGCTTTAAAGATAAATGATAGTTTTCTTGAAATATTTTGCTTGATATCAACTTCAAAAGATACAAGAAGAGTATTTTTCAAATTCAATTGTTAAAATCAAATAATTAAAATAAAGTATAAATGTTCATCAATAAATTCTCTTTTAAGATCAAAGAGACAATCAAATCGATGATAAAAAAAGATATTCAAGTAAATTTAAGAGATCAAAAATTAATCAATTGGGTGGTATGATAATCAAACAAATCAAGTATGATCAAATCAAGGAGAATCTAGATAATATCTTATGAGATTTAGTTTAACTAGAAAATTTCAAACCCTTAAAATAAAACTAAGATGCAATGCACATTAATACTTCAAGCACTTGATTTGGTTAATTGAATGTCTTGTCTTCATGTACTTATTTCAAGCAAAATTTTAGTAGAATTTTGATAATTTAACATCTTATGGGAGAAATATCAGAAATTAGTTTTTTTTATAGATTTAGCAATTAAAATATTCATGCCCAATTAAGCATCTTTTAATTAAAATTCATTAACTATAAAATTGATATGGAAAGACTTAAAATATCATGCTGAATTTTAAAATAAAACTATTTCATTCATTGCATGATATATAGAGGAAGGCATATTAGTCGTTAAAATTAAAACATTCAAATCATAGTATAAATTCATTGCAAGCATCAAAATCAATCATACTTATCAAAACATGAAAGAAATTTTTATATGCATATATATTAACAAATCATTAAAGTCAATACATTCAATAAAATAATTATTGATAGTGTGATGTAAGAAAGATCTAAAGTTTACCAATCATCATCCATCCAATTTTATTTCCAAGAAATCCATTTATATTATTTTTCTCTTTTCATTCCATTTGATCCTTGGTATATCTGCAATATTATTTGCTAGTCTTTGGTACCCAAGTCATCTTGGATCCATGAATGTTAGAGCACATGATTTCTTTTGAAATCTAAATTTATTTAATTAAGGTTTGGTTGATTCTTTTGGTATTGTATTCTAAAATTTTGTGACTAACTTTATTACATTTGAAACATGTAATAGAATGATTTTCAAATAAAGTTTTTCTAAACATGTTCTTCATAAATTTTTATTTTCTTAAAGGATTATAGCCAATTTCAGCTTTATCAAAAATGGCTTTTTGATTATTCAAAATTAATTAAAGCTTTTGAGATCCGATAGTACACTTATTGAATATAGGCTTCAATATTTTAATCTTTTTTTTAATTTAGCATTTTCTTTCAAAAGAGATTTTTTAGATCTTATGAGTTTTTTTTTCTTTAATGTAAAGTTTTGATTTTTTAAATTTCTCTTTCAACTTAATATTTTCTTCAACTAAAAATTTTTTAGATTTAAAAAGTACATTCTTTTCTTTAGCCAAAGAATTCATTTCTTTCAAAACTTCTTTTTTTCACTCAAAAGATTATTCTTTTTATTAGCCAAAAGAAGGTTAGACTTTTTGAGCTCTTTATTTTTTAGTTTTAATTTTTTGAATTCATCCATTAAGTCATTAAAGGCTTCAAACAATTCATCAAATATAAACTTAGAGGAGTTTTCAGAATTTACCTCATTTTTAATGGCCTTAAGGCAAAGATTTGCCACCTTCTCTTTCTCATCCGAGCTTGAAGTGTCACTATTTTTCTGAATTTCTGGCATAATTCTTTTCTTAGATTTTTTGGGGTGCTTTTTGAGTAGAGGGCAATCTGGCTTGTATGTCCTATTTTATTGCAATTATAGCAAGTGACGCTCTTTCTTTCCTTTCTTCTTTCTTTTCTTCCTTCTTCATACTTTTCTTCATGAGGAACTTCTTGAATTTGCTTGTGAGTAGCTCTATGTTCTCATCATCATCTTCACTCTCTTCTTCATCTTCTTCTTCCTCCGACTCATCACCTTTTTTATATTGGGCAGTGGATTTGAAAGCAATGATCTTCATTTTTTCTTGGCTCTTCTTCTTCTTTTGTTTGAGCCATGTTCAATTCATGAGTCATGAGTAAACCCATCAATTCTTTTAGAGACAACTTGGTAAGATCTTTTGCTTCTTGTATAGCTGTCATCTTTACTTTTTCTTTTTTTGGCAAAGACCTTAAAATCTTGCAAACAAGTTCATAATTAGTATAGATTTTGCCAAGACCATTTAAAGCATTGATAATATCAGTAAACTTGGTAAACATTTCAGAAATAGACTCATGTTTATCAATTTTAAATATTTCATATTTATTAACAAGTAAATTAAATTTGGACTCCTTAACTTGGCTTGTTCCTTCATGAGTAACTTCTAATTTTTTTCAAATTTTTTTAGCAAATGTACATGTAGATATTCTATTAAATTCATGTGCATTAAGAGAGCAATAAAGAACATCGATGGCTTTAGCATTTAATTAAGCCATCTTCTTATTAAATTCATTTCAATCTTTTTCTAGTTTGGGAATAGACATACCATTAATTTCAATTATGGGTGTGTGTGGTCCTCTAGTTATGACTCCCCACATTTCATAATCTAAAGCTTGTATGAAAATTTTTATTCTAGCTTTCCAAAATATATCATTTATGTCATTAAATAGTAGTGGTCTAGATATAGATTGGCCTTCAGCAAATGATAAACCAAACGGGATTGCATGATCTTTTATTCTTTAATCGCTAGGTTAACAATCAAATATTAGAGCATCTGCTCTGATACCAATTATTGCCTAGAGATAGCAAACTAAAAAGGAGGATGAATTGGGTTTTTATAAAATTTTAGCCAAATTTACTTTCTAAATAAATATGTGCTTTAATTTAAGTAAAATAGAAAGTTTATGAGATGAAGGCATTAAGCTACAGTGGAAGCAAGATAATGTATGTGAACTAAGAATATAAACAAAGCAAATCAGAAATAATAGCCAAGTAAAGAAAGCACAACACATACACAAAAAATTTTATAGTGGTTCGGTGCAACTGACACCTACATTCACTCCCCAAGCTTTTCTTAGTATTTTCACTATAATCCACTTTTGATTATAGTGTGTTTATTTTTTTAAGCTCACAAACAAATCTAGTTGGTTTTCATAGGAGCACCAACCAAAATCTTACACCATTAGTTTTTCGGGTTCACTAACAATCCAGTAGATTTTTCGAGCTCACCAACCAAAACCTATAATATCTAATTCCAGGCTTAGACAGGCCTAATCCTCAAATTTCTTTCCCCCAAAGAAACTTGAAAAGAAATAAAAATTATAATTAAAAATTTCAGCATAATATACAGAATAGAATTAAAGCTTTTCATATCTCAAAGAAGAAGCTGAGGATTTGCTCGATTGAAGCTTGGCTTTTCTTCAATTTGTACTTGAGAGGATGTGAAAAATGTTGGAGAAGATATCTTTGAAAGCTCGCTAAAAACTATGCACAACTTTTTTCTCTTTCTTTTTCTTTGGATTTTCAATATTTCTTACCAAAATTGAAAGATTCTCTCTTTAAAACCTTTAATCTTACTTTCTAATTAATTCTCCATCTTTAAATATCTTTGGAGATGGTTAGAGAATGAGTTTTAGCCATTGAAAGCTCTAAAATAGCCATTGGAGGTAAAAAAAAGTCATTGAAAAGATTGTAGAAACTAGCCATTGAAGGCTGTTAGACACCATCGAGCTAACTCGATCCTGGCTTAGAGCTGGCTTGAGCTGATAGAACTGGCTTGATTCTATCTATAGCTGGCTTGAACTGTAGAACTCAAAAAATTAATTTTCTATCATCCTGAGAGAGCTGGCTTGGATCCAAATCGAGCTGGCTCGATCAGCAGAATAGAAAAATATCTTTTCTGCCATCCTGAGAGAGCTGATTTGGATCCAAATCAAACTGGCTTAGCTCTAAACTTTTCAACTTTAATTTTTTTCATTACTTGACCTTCCAAACTTGAATTTCTTGGCCCTAAATCTTCTAAATGATATTTGTATCTTCCTCTTTTATTTTCTTTATAATGAGTCATCTAAATTTATGAAAACTTCTTCTTTTAAGTGCTTTGGCTTGACATCTTGAAAAGATTTCTTCCAAAGATAATTTTTTCAATGTGAGCATTTGAAAAATCCTATATTCATTCTTGAAACATATGATTAGTAACATTTTTACTCAATATTTTATGATCATCAAAACTAATCATAGGATCAACATTATTTTATAATAATACAAACCTTTGTTAGTAACAAAAGCTATTTTTTTTTTTTATCTTCAAAAGTCATTCTGATTTGATTATAACTGGAGAAGGCATTCGTGAAACTCAGCAACTTGTGCGCCAAAGTGGTGTCGGCTAACTGGTCAATTTTTTGAAGAAAAAAACTATTCTTAGGATAAGCTTTATTAAGGCTGGTATAATCAATACAAATCTTTCATTTGCTATTTGCCTTTTTGACCATCATAATGTTGGCCATCCACTTTGGATATTGTGCTTCTCTAATGATTCAGCTTTTAAAAGTTTATCAACTTCTTCATCTATCGTCTTTTGCCTTTTTGGAGAAAGGCTTCTTTTCTTTTGCTTCACTGGTCATTTCTTGGGATCAATATTTAGTTTATGCATAATGATGTTAGCAGAAATTTTAGACATACCTGAAGCTGATCATACAAACACAGTGATATTTTTTCAAAGAAAAGGACATTAATCTATTCCTTAGATCGGGATTTAGTCGAGATCCTATTTGAACTATTTTTTTAGATCTTTGCCTAGCGAAATAGTGATGAGTGGTTCAACTGACTCACCTCGATTTTTTTCATCCTCATCTTTTTCTTCTTGATCAAGTACTTCAATTGGCAAAGCTTCAATAGGTTTCTTCATTTTTGAAGCTATCAAAAAATATTATCAAGCCATTACTTGATCTCCATGCATTTCTCAGATCCCGTCTTTGGTTGAGAATCGAACTAGTAGATGATAAGTGAAAACTACTGCCTTCAGGGTGTTGAGCCCAAGTTGGCCAAGGATGGCATTGTATGTGGATGGTATCTTGACAACTAGAAATTTAAGCTATATGGTCGACTGATAGAGATCTTTTTCTGCAATGACTAGTAGTGTGACTTCTCCTTTGACGGCCACCAAGTCTCCTAAGAACCCAATCAATAAAGTACCGACCTACTTCAGCTTATTCAAGAATTAATTTTGATGACTACAAAATATTTTAGGAGAGTACCAATGAAATTTTGTTTGAAAAAGAATAATTATGCATTTCAAGTTTTACAAAAATTTTGAAGTTTGACAAAGATGTTTAAAGAAGGGCAAAATTATAATTTCATCAAGTTGGAGACTAAGATAATATTTTTTGAAAGCCTCAAGAGTATTAGAGAGAATTCAGATCTTTCAGAGATAATTTCATAATTTTTAGAAATCAAAAATTGAAGAAAATGAAGGTTGTCAACTCCTTTTGAAATGGGTTAAATGGCACATCTCTTTCTGGCTAGCACACCAAAAAAGGATGATCCATGGATCGACCCCTATGCCAGGGGCTACTGATGGGTTGATCTCTGCTATTTTGCATGCCATTTTACAGAAAACTTATTTTCCTATTTCTACAATAGAGGCCGATCCATGGGTCGACCTCTATGCCAAAGGCTGACTCATGGATCGACCCCTGTGATGAAAAAAATCTATAATGGCTAGTTTTTTGATCCATTTTTGATGTATTTAATGTCTATTAATTACTCTCCAATGGCTACAGATGGCAACTGTTCATTCTCTAGCATTTATTGAAGATATAAAAGCATTCAAATGGAGAAAAAACTCAAAAAAATAAGAAAATATTCAATCCTAGAGAAAAACTCACTTCCAAGTTAAGAAGTATTCATTTCAAACTCAACCACCTCTTCAAAGCTCATTCAAGCTTTTATTCATCCTAAGAGAAATTTGAAAAGCTTCTTCCCTTTTGTGTAAAATATTTTTAAAGTCTTATTATGTTCATTAAGAGAGCTAAACTTGTTTTACATTATCATTAATCAATTATACTCTATTTTTATTATTTTATTTTAAGTTTTGGAGGTTTCAAAACTTGGAAAGATTGATCCAAACCTTGAACCAAAGTATATTGGGTTGTCTTGTATCAAAAAATAAGTATTCTAGATTGAAATAACTAGGGTCGGAGGTTACCGACATTATATTCAATTTGAATATGGATAGTGCATTTGAATTTTCAAGTAGAAGTTTGAAGAATGAATGTAGGTAGAAGGTTGGCACCGAATCACTATAAATCCTCTTTGTTTATGGTGTATTGATTTACTTTCATTTATCCTTACTATATTTTCTTGCTTACTTGCTTCATAATTCATTATCTTGCTCATAATAGCCACTGCACTTTATATTTAATATCTAACATATTTTTATGGTTCATACTTTACTTTAAAAATTTTAATTATCTAGTTCACCTTCCCTCTTAGATTGCATAGCTGGGCAACAAGTGGTATCAGAGTTTGATGCTCTAGCTCTTTCTTGATTTAATCATCAAGAGCTAAAAATTTGTGGCAACTTAAATTAATGCTTCACTAGCCGAGGGATAATCCACAAACCGACCTCCATTTTTCAATGGATCCAACTATACCTATTAAAAAGCTCGAATGAGAATTTTCATTCAAGCACTCAACTATGATATATGAAGTATCATAGTAAATGGACCATACACATCCACTAAGTTGATTGATGGTGTGGAGTCAACCAAATTTGAAAAAAAATGAGATGAGGTTGATAAGAAAATGGCTCAACTTAATGCTAAAGCCATAAATATTTTATATTATACATTAGATACAAATGAATTTAATCGTATTTCAACTTGCATGTCGATTAAAGAAATATGAGATAGGTTAGAAGTGACTCATGAAGGTACCAACCGAGTTAAAGAGTCAAAAATTAATATACTAATATGTAAATATGAGTTTTTTAAGATGAAATCTGATGAGTCTATAACTAAAATATTTACTTGCTTTATGAATATTATAAATGATCTTAAGTGTCTTAGTGAGTCTTATTCTAACAATGATTTTGTAAGAAAGGTTCTTAGGTCACTATCAAGAACATGGAAAGCAAAGATCACTATGATTTAAGAATTGAAAGATTTAAATGTCTTATCTTTGGAAGAGCTTCTAGGATCTCTTATGACACATGAATTGAGTATGAGACAACATAATGAAGAAGAAGTCAAGAAGAAGAAAATAATTGCCCTCAAATCCACTACTCGATAAGAAGAACTGTTCGATTAAACCAAAGAGGAAGATGAAGATAAGGAGTTAGCTCTCATTATTTACAAATTCAAGGGGTTCATAAAGAAAAGAAGGCAATGAGAAGGAGGCCTCAAAGCAAAGGAGAGCATAGTAAAGAAAATGACAAGGATCAACCCATCATATGCTATGAATGTAAAAGACTGGGGCACTTTAGATCAGATTGTCCATAGCTCAAAAAGGTCTCCAAGAAACTAAAGAAAAAGATCATGGTGGCTACATGAAGTGACAGTGATGACTCAAGCTTCGAAGAAAAATCCTATGAAAAAGCCAACTTATGCCCCATGGCATATGAAAATGAGATAACTGCTGAAACTTTAAATGAATTTACTTTTAAAGAACTCAAAGGAGCCTTTTATGATTTGGTAGATGATCTAAAGAAATGAGGACTAAAGAATAAAGAACTCACATCAAAGAATCAATCATTACTAAAGAAAAATGAGACTATTTGAAATAAGAAAATAGCTTTAACTCAAGAAAATATGAACCTAAAGAATGAAATAGCCAAACTAAAATTAATGATAGAAAAAATTTATCCTAAGCTCAAATAAGCTTCAAATGATTCTTGAAAATCAAAAAGTGGTATATGATAAAGTCGATCTTCGCTATAATCCTCCAAAGAAACAAAAATTTTTAAATAAAAATTTAGCTATAATCACTCATCACACTTGAAAACCATCACACTTGATGTAAAAAATGGAGGGATGGTCACTTTTGAAGATAATGGTAAAGAAAAGATCATTGGTATATAGGTAACGTTGGTATCACTCCATCTAAATATATTAAAAATATTTTATTAGTAGATGGTCTTAAATATAATATTTTGAGCATTAGTCAATTATGTGATAAAGATTACAAAATTATTTTTGAATCTACATTTTGTATTGTAACTAGTCCCAGTGATGATGACATCAGATTTTTTGGGTATAGGCATAATAATATTTACATGGTAGATTTGAATGATCTTTTCATAATAAACATGCAAAATCTAGTAGCCATGAATGCTAAAATTAATGAGATTAGTTGGCTTCGACAGCGTAAACTTGCACATATAAGCATGCATTTTTTTTAAAACTTATCAAAAATGATTTAGTTACTGATTTACCTAAATTAAATTTTGAAAAAGACAAGATTTATAATGCATGCCAACCAGGTAAGCAGACTAGAGTTTCATTAAAATCTATAAACATAGTTTCAACTTTTAGGCCATTAAAACTATTATATATTGATTTATTTGGACCTACCAAAACTACTAGCTTAGGTGACAAATGATATGATTTTGTAATTATCAATGATTTCTCATGTTTTACATGAGTTTTCTTTTTAGCACATAAGAATGAAACATTTCATATTTTCTTAAAGTTTTATTAAAAAGTTTCAAAATAAAAAAGATTTTTCAATTCAAAATATTCGAAGTAATCATGGAATCAAATTTGAAAATTAAGATTTTAAAAAAAATTATAATAAAAAAGATATCAATTATAACTTTTCAGCATCTAGGACATCCTAATAAAATGGGATGGTAGAAAGAAAAAATAAAATTCTTGAAGAAATGACTTGTACTATGCTATATGAAAATAACCTCCTAAAATACTTTTAGGCAGAAGCAATTAACACAGCATGTTATATTTTAAACTCTACCCTAATTAGATCGATTTTAAAGAAAATACTTTATGAACTTTGGAAAGAAAGAAAATCAAACATTTCATATTTTCATATTTTTGGTTGTTAATGTTTTGTTTTGAATGATGGTAAAGAAAGATTAAGAAAATTTGATATAAAATCCAGTGAGGCTATTCTTTTTAGTAATTTCTCTTCTAGTAAAGCTTTTAGAGTTTTTAACAAAAAAATCTTAGTAGTAGAAGAATCAATACATGTAGTCTTTAATGAAACTAATGATCTTTCATTAAGAAAGAGAGAAGGTATTGATGATACGGTTCACTTATAGAAGGAATGAATGAGCTCATCTTAAAGGACTTAACAATCCAAAATAAAAAAGAACATGAAGATAAATATAAGATTGATGGTGAAGAATAACAAGATCTACAAGAATAATCTCAAGGTGCAAATAATCTTCCAAGAGAATGAAGATCTGATCAAAATCATGCCAAAAAGCTAATTATTGATGATCCTACATATAGGATAAAAACTTGTTCTTCACCTAGAGATGCATGTAATCATTTTATCTTTATTTTACATTTTAAATCTAAAATCATAAATGAAGTTGAAAAAGATTATAATTGGATTAATGCAATGCAAGAAGAACTTAATCAATTTGAAAGAAATAATATATGGATCTTAGTGTCAAGACCTAAAAATCATTCAATAATTAAAACTAAATGGATATATAGAAATAAGTTAGATAAAAATGAAAATATAATAAGAAATAGAGCAAGATTAATAGAAAAAAGATATAACCAAGAAGAGGAAATTAATTTTAATGGAACTTTTGCACTAGTTGCTAGATTAGAAGCCATTAGACTCTTACTTGCTTATGTATGTTTTATAAACTTAAGGTTATTTTAAATAGATGTCAAAAGTACTTTTCTAAATAGATATATTACTAAAAAAGTAGATGTAGAGCAACCATTTGATTTTGAAAACTATGCCTTTCCTATCCATGTTTTTAAATTAAATAAAGCACTCTATGGTTTAAAACAAGCACCTAAAGCTTGGTATGAAAGACTAAGTAAGTTTTTACTAAATATTAGATTTTCAAGAGAAAATATTGATACTACTCTTTTCATTAAAAGAAATCATGATGGTATGTTAGTAATACAAATCTATATTGATGATATCATATTTGGATCTACTAATAAAATTTTATGTCAAGACTTTACTAAGCTTATGCAGGAAGAGTTCGAAATGAGTATGATGGGAGAACTTACATTTTTCTTTGGACTTCAAATCAAACAAATGAAGGAAGGAATTTCCATCAAGGTAAGTATACAAGAGAGTTACTAAAAAGATTTAGGATGGAGAGCTCCAAAATAATTGGCCCTTCCATAAGCCCTTAATGTAAGCTTGACAAGGATGAAGAAGATAAAAGTGTTGATTTAAAACTTTATAGAGGTTTGATTGGCTCTTTATTTTATCTTACTGCTAGTAGATCTGATATCATATTTAGTATTTATTTGTATACTCATTTTCAATCCAATCCTAAAGAATTAAATTTAAATGCTATTAAAAGAATCTTAAAATATCTAAAAGAAACTCAAACTTTAGGATTATGATTTTCTAAGAATTTATCAATTAACTTAATAGGATATTTAGATACAAACTTTGCTAGATGTAGGGTAGATAGAAAAAGTACTAGTAAAACTTATCAATTTTTAGGAGTAAATTTAATCTCATGATTTAGCAAAAAGCAAAATTTATTAGCATTGTCCACGATCGAGGTCGAATACATTATAGTCGGAAGTTGCTATGCATAAATCTTATGGATTAAGCAACAATTTAAGAACTTTGGCATCAAACTTAATAAAACTTCCATAAGATGTGATAATATTAATACAATAAATCTAACTAAGAATCCTATGCAACATTCAAAATTTAAATATATAGAAATTAAACACCATTTTATAAGAAAACATATTCAAAATAATAATGTGATACTTGATTATATTTGTACTGAAAAATAATTAATTGATAATTTTACTAAGGCTCTAAGTGAGGATAAATTTTATGAGATTAGGAGAAAACTAGAATTTTTTTATCCTTTAGCTTAAAACAACTTCTTGATTCCAACTTCTACTTGCCCAAATTTTCTTGGACTAATCTTTTAAGCTTATTTTCCTTTATTACCTCAAAAAGGGCTTAAATTTACTCATCCCTGTTGATCAATCTTTTAATTCCAATTTTTTCCTTTAACTCCTAAATTTTTGTCTTGATTTTTCTATTTTTTTGAATTTTTAACCAAATGAGATGACCCCAGGGTCAACCCATGAGCCAACCCTAGGGCATTTTTTATCATTTGGCTAAATTTTTTAGGTCAACCTATTGTCTTTTCTTTCCTTGAAAACCACTCTTCTCATTTTTGAGTGAAAAGAGGCCGACCTCCTTCCTTGTTCACCATCCTTCCCTTACTTATAAACACCCATTCAAACCATCATGCTTCATTACGTTGAAATCAATCTTTTTTTTCTTCAAATTCCATCTATCTCCATCTTAGAGAGGTCAGCTCTAGCTTCATTCTGCTAGATTTAGGACTAAACTCTTAGCTTTGAAAAACCCTAGCAGCCAAAACCCTTTACTCCTTTGTTCAGCCTTCTTTCCTCAAAATCCTCTCATCCACTTCAAAATCTCTTCCTTCCTTCTTCTCCATGAGTTTCTTGGCTAGGTTCTTACTCTTCATTGCTCTCAATGGCTTCGAGAATGAAGCTTTCACAAAGAAAAAAAATCCACTCGTAGGTTAGAAGAAGAAGAAAAAAGAAAGAGGTCTGCTCTGGCTCCTGCTCTAGTGCAAGCTCCATCTTGCTCACCTATTAGCCCTAGCAAGGTACCACTCTCTGCCAAAAAAATTGAATTAGAAAAAAATATAGATTTTCAATGTTTTGAGTGAGAGGGATTTACTGTTGGAACAAAAATTCAGAAACAAGGATGGGGCTTTTATTATTTACTGAAAGAAATAACCTACATTGATATAGTGAGAAAATTTTACCTAAATCTAGGGTATTAAAATGGAGTGGTTAAATCTCTGGTTAAAAGTATGAAATTATTCTAGATCAGTTCACTTAGGAGAGATACTTTATTTATCTAGTGAAAGATATTCTAACATTGAGCTTCCAAACCAAGAAGATAGGTTTAGAGCCATTTTGAGAAGTGGTTATATAGAAGATCTTAATAAGTTAGATGCCAAGCTTTTATCTATTGAAATGAGGCTCCTACATCATATGGTTACAAAATTATTTTCTCCTAGAGGAGGCGGACATGATTTTCTTTAAGATAAAGATATTTGCATGATGTACCATATTGTCAATGAGATCCCCCTAAACCTCCATGTTCTGATGATTGATGCTATGCATGAGATTCTAAATAGGTCTAAGGCTTATTTATCTTATGGTATGGCTCTTATGCTAGTTTTTAGGAGGTTTGAAATTAGTTTTAAAGGAGAGGCTACTAGTCATCTATCTTTTACTAATACGATTAATTGCCATACTCTATATCAGATGGGATTTACTAAAAGTGATGGTGATTAGTCTAAGGGGATAGAGGAGAAGGATGAGGACAGAGCTAAGGAGGAGGGACCTTCTTCACTACCTCATGAGCATAGAGCTTTACCGAACATCCAGTTTGTATCAGATCACGAGACAAGTCCTTCGAAGTCTACGAGGAGAGATATACCTATGCCTTAGTCTGGAAGCAGATTAGATCATACAATTATCAAACTAGTAGATAATCAACTCCAAATGATTTCTTAATAGGTTGCCACTATTTTACTTGCCAGTAGGAGCACCTCGATCTTTGCTTAGGGGTAAAGTTCCTAGGTGGATCCCTCAGCTAATTAGTCCATGGTTCCATATATTACTACAATTTTTCAAATGTTCACAGCCATGACTGCACGCTTTGAGGAGCTTGAGGGTTCAGTTCTGAGATTGAATGGTAAAGTTCAGGATCTACAGAGATAGGTGTTGGCTTTAGGACATCCCTAGTCGAGAGAGGACATTACTCTGATTTTAGTTTTATTTGCTGAGCTTGATAGTCTTCGTGGTGCTTTGAAGGTAGGGATTGAGATCTTAAGCGAGGAGATCAGAGGACTAGCGATGTTGTTTCTACTGGGATTACTTTTCTCATGCAGATCTTATCGAGAGTCTTGGGGCAGCTAGATTCCATCAAACTTTCCAGCCTTCCTCTTCCCTGACTATCGGGCCTTTTCATCCACCCACTCATGCTGGTTCTTCTATTTGAGATCAAGGCAAACATGGTCAGAGTCATGCTCGTGGTCTTGCTCCTGATACTCCATACAACATCACTGATTCTGATTCTAATATTGATTCTAGATCTAGCCAATTCTACCTCTAATCCTTGATTAGTCAACCTTATATATTTAGGATATGGCTTATGACCTATGCATCTTGGTTGTTCACGAATTTTGCATTTCTGGTTGTCTATGACATATGTTTTGATGGCTTATGACTTATGTACTTTGGTACTTTATGAGTAATGTATTTTGATTACATATGCTTATGACTTTTGAGTTGTATTTTGGATATATAACTTTGGCTTTTAATTATATGAAAGCTGTATGACTTATGGATCATGCTTTTCGTGATATCTTCTATCTTGTATAATTGTAGCATGTAAGTTGGTATCTAATGCTATATGACTGTATATATTCTTGATGAATTTTCAGTAGTAGATTAAGGAGAATAATTTAAGAGGGAGTCTTTACTTTTAAGGAAACTATTTAAGAGAATAATTGATGATGTTAAAAAGGAAGAGTAGCATGTAATGTTGGCATAAGCAAATTGTTCAGAATGTAAATTTTATTTTTTTTTATAGCATAAACAAAATTGTTCAATATAATAGTTTAAGCAAAATAGCTTACTTTGTTTTATATGTCTTAGCAAATTCTTATATATATATATATATATATAATGAATTGTAAACTTCTCTTCTAAAAAGGGCTAAGAGAGCTAATCAAAAATTTGCATCAATTGAATACTCTTATACATTGTTATACTCTTGTATACTGCTGTGGTTTAAAATTTGGAATCCTTAATGGCATTCTTTTTACTCTAACGCTTCATATATATCTTATTTTACTTATATTTAAATATTTTATCATCATCAAAAAAGAAAAGATTGTTATTCTAAGAATTAATTTTGATGATTATAAAATATTTAAGAAAAGTACTAATAATTTTTTATTTAAAAAAAATAATTATATATTTTAGTTTTTACAAGAATTTTTAAGTTTGATAAAGATGTTTGAAGAAGGACAAAATTATAATTTCATCAAGTTAGAGATGAAGATAATATTTTTTGGAAGCCTCAAAAGCATTAAAGAAGAATTCAGATATTTTGGAGGTAATTCCATAATTTTTGAAGATAAAAAATTAAAGAAAATCAAAGTTGAGCAAAAGGGTCGATCCTTAGATCAACTTCTTCTAAAATGAGCTAAATGGCATGCCTCTTTCTGACCGACATGCCAAAAGAGGACAACCTATGGGTCGACCCCCGTGCTAGGGGCCGACCCATAGGTCAACATCTACTATTCTACAGGCCATTTTATGGAAATCTTGTTTTTCAATTTCTGCCATAGAGGCCAACCTATGGGCCGACCTTTGTGCTAGAGGCCAACCCATGGGTCGACCCTTATAATGGAAAAAATTTATAATGGCAAGTTTTTCCATCCATTTTTTATGCATTTAATGCCTATTAATTGATCTCCAATGGCTATAAATAGCTATTGTTTACTCTCCAGCATTCATTAAAGATATAAAATTATTTAAATAGAGAAAAATTTAAAAAAAATCAAAAAAATATTCAGTCCTAGAGAAAAACTCATTTTCAAGTCAAGAAGCATTGATTTCAAGTTTAACCACCTCTTCAAAGCTCATTCAAGTCTTCATTCATTCTAAAAGAAATCTAAAAAACTTCTCTCCCTTTGTGTAAAGTATTTTTAAAATCTTATTATGCTCATTAAGGAAGCTAAACTTATTTTACATAGTCATTAATCAATTGTACTCTATTTTTATTATTTTATTTTAAGTTTTGGGGGTTCCAAAACTTAGAAAGGTTTATCTAAACCTTACATCAGAGTGTATTGGATTATCTTGTATCTAAAAAATAAGTGTTCTAGCTTAGGATAGCTAGGATCGAAGGTTACCAATATTGTATTCGATTTGAATATGGATAGTGGATTGAAATTTCTAAGTAGAAGCTTATAAAGTGGATATAGATGTAAGGTTGGTACCGAACCACTATAAATCCTCTTTGTTTATGGTGTGTTGATTTGCTTTTATTTATCCTTACTATATTTTCTTGCTTACTTGCTTCATAATTCATTACCTTACTCACAATAGCCACTACTTTTTGTATTTAATATCTTAACATATTTTTATGGTTCACACTTCATTTTAAAAATTTTAATTATCCAATTCACCCCTCCTCTTGAGTTGCATAGCTAGACAATAGTATCATAGAATAATACATCCACAGAGCTTTCATTATCTATCAAAAATTTTTTTGCATCATAGTTTGCTATTATTATGGAAATGATAATAATATCATTATGGAAAGTTTGAACTCCTTGAACATCATTATAAGAAAAGAAGACAATATTGTCAGTGCATTGTCTCTTCGAATGACTTTTAGATGCCCCTTGGGATCCATTGACATCAGAGATCATACTGATGACTCTAGCAATTAGCCAGTTATGTTCAGTGGCATCATCGAGCTTTTGGCATTGCTCAATGGCTTAGCTCGCCCGATCTCTAATGTATTTGCTAAGGTTGCCCTACGAATCAATACCTCAATCTCATCCTTGAGTTGATGGCTTGTTACTATCATGGCTGTAATCTTGATAAAAATGGCAGAATTTGCTTTTGTCCCTCTTCATAAATGGGGCTCTTATGGGATATTCGGGTGATGGAGATATCCTTGATTCACGATCTCCATTAAGATCTAGATTCGAGGGGTGGATAGGAAAGTGTAGCTATTAAATTTTCAAGATGGACTTGGAGATCTTGGATTTTTTCTGAGGTCAATCACTAACACTCCCTTAATTTCTGTGATTCTCTTCATGGGGCCATTTTTTCCTTCTATATTTTTCTTCTCCTTCTTGTTCAGCTTCTCTTTCTTCTCTATCTAGGTATACTTCTGGACTTGGGTTAGTATTCTCTCATAGATTTTTAAAAAATTCTTGCTAAGAAAGAAGGTCAAGCGGTAGCTTCTAAGTCCTCGCTTCAAGTAGACATAGCGATGGACTCACCCTCCTGCTTGACTATGGAGAAGAAGCTATCTATGTTCTTCAAGTGGAGGCGGTTGCTTCCAAAATAGACAACAAACAGCCTACCCAGCTAGTCAAAAGAAGAAATGGACTCCAGTTAGAGTCCAGAAAACTATACTCTCATAGACTTCTTGAGAGTGATGGGGAAGGCCATGCATAGCAAAGCATCAGAAGCTCCCAAAAGCCTTATAATGTCTCTGCATCCCTCAAGATGGTCTTGAGGGTCAGTGGAACCATTGAATGGCTTCAATGCAAGCATCTTGAATTGGGAAGGAACCAATTCATTCAAGATTTTAGTAGAGAAAGGGGATATAAGATGAAAATCCATCTTACTCCAAGAGGGACCCCCAAGCTATATTTTTTTCAATCTTTTCTCAAGATCTTGAAGCTTCTATTCGAGACCTTCCTCCCGCTATGGTCTTTTGCTGTAAAGGATTAATTCTGCTTCATAGGACCACTCTTCTTAATCAAGAAAATGCTCCTGGTAGGGTTCTTAAGGAACTAGCAGATGGCTATGTTGCAACACCACTTCTTGAGAAATTAGTTCTTGTTGTCACTTCATTGTATGCTGGAGCTATTGCACGGTGTTGGTGAGAGCATAGACTTACCGCACCAAAAGATTGAACTATTATAGATCAACCATCATCGGAGGAATTGGGGTTAAACTATCTCCGAGCTAACTCATGGAGAAGATGGAGTCGGATTCTATAGTTTTCTCACCATTTCCATAAAATTAGGATGAAATATCCTTCCTCTAGCATCAATCTATTGCAACAAAGCTTCAAATCATCGAAGAGCACTCACACTGGAGAGCTAATCTAGGTTGAGCCAATGTAGATCACAAATCAACCTAGAAAGAAGTCCATAGAATCAATGGAGGCCCCTCTAGTTTAGGACCCTCCAATGTCTAAGTTAGCTGAGGCCTTGAGAATAGATAGTAGAAATAAAAAACTAGAAGGCAAGAAAAGAGAATTTGAGTAGAAAAGATTGAGACTTGATCTTCCTTAAGTGAGAAAGTTGAGAGCAGATTTTAGTAGAGTATTGACTCTATGAACCTTATGCTTATCTCCAAAAGGATACCCTACCTCACTATTTATACAAGAATTTTGCTTAGGTTGTTAGTTTGTTGTAACGGATTTGCCAGCTTGGTGGTAGCGGTAGGCCGTTAACCCATATGAAAATTAACTATAGTATAACTGGAGGATAGCTATAACCTAGCTGAATGACAGCTGTATCAAAGTCAGAGAGTTCAAGACTCCTCTCGATACTAAGTCAAATACTACATTAGCAGGTTAGTTTTTAGCCAACCTCACCTTAACATAATGTTGACAGCTCCTTGAGGTAATGCTGATAGTTGCTGATTATTGGTGAAGTCGGTGATAACCCTACCTTGGCATAAAGGTGCTCTCGGACATGGTTGAAATCTTGAAACAGGATAAAGATAGCCAAGATAGTGTATTACCGATCTCCGCTTAAACTGTTAACCTATAGGATAGCTAAACCTATCCTTGTTTCATAACAGGACTTAAGCAAGCCATCAGGCCCACCAACTTGACTGTGAGGTCGGTAAATTATCGATATGGCCTATCTATAAAGCTATAATTCTATAGCTATAACTTGGTATCTTAGTAATGCGAATTAGTTAAAGTTCTAGATCGATATTCAACCAACCTAAAGCCAATAACCAGTAGTCATCATATATCAATGTATCATCAAATCAATGATCTCCCTGATGCCACGTGGCTAATAATTAGCTATACCAATAGAAAAATATAAGTTCTTAATGAAAATATTGGATATCCTCAAGCAAATCCAAGAGAGAGCATTTCAAAGCATTAATTGTATGAGCAATCAAAAGAGAATCTCTCATTCATTAAGTAAACAAGTCCAAGTTTCAAAGAGCAACCATTATCAACTTCATTGTGCTTCATTGAGTTTATGGTTTCTTGAGTTTTAGCTCATTTGGTATTTATTGTATTGTACCTTTTTATTTCTTTGCAAGTTTTTTAGGGTAGAAACTTATGGGATAGACTTGTCTAAGCCCGTAATTGAATATTATACTGACTAAGTCTAGGGGTGATTTACTTGAAAAGATTTAGTTGATTTCTTATGCAAAATTAATTGAGTTGGTTGTAAGCCCACTAAAACAATCAGTTGGGTTGACTATAAGCTCGATTAAATCCATCATACTGAAATTAAGAGAATTATGATGGAATTCTTAAATAGAGAGTGAGACTTGGGAGTGGATGTAGGTACTAGATTTCATACCAAACCACTATAAACTATGTATTCGTACTTGTTATTAATTTTTTTCTTCTTCCATCTAGTTTTATTACCTTCATACTTTGCATACATTTCACATTCAAATAATTAAGTAGTTCTTGAGCATATAATTATTTTTGTAAAAATTTTTGGGAACCCAACTCACCCCCTTCTTGGGTTGCTATATCTAAGCAACATGCTTCCATGGAGGAATAGAATAACCCAATCCCCCCAAACTCAATTCCTACTCTCCCCTAACACTCAAATCTCATTTCCAATTTCAATTATGATTTTGGTCATGAAACAAATGCATTGGAGAAGATGTCCATCCTAATTCCCATTCTGATTATGATTCTAGTTGGGAACCAAACACACCCTAAGTGTCATTATAGATAACTATTTTGTCTTCTGTGGCAACCAAGAATTAGTTAACATACTTGCATAAAGGAGTCATTTGGGGTTCGGATCATTTATTGGGAACCACATCAAAACTAAGTTGGATGGAGATTAGAGTGAAAAACGGAATTATGTCTAGTAATACTTTTCAAAAAAAAAAAATAGAGCTATGAGGCATGTAAACACCTTGATTGCTTTCCGCCTATCCCAAATTAATCTTAATTCAGCAAAAAAAATTGGTTTTTAACTTATCATTTAAACTATAGACATGGAAATTATTTAAGGACCATACAAGTTCTTTATTTAAAAAGTTATCATGTACTATAAACAAATTCATACAAGTTCTGCATTTAAAAGGTTATCATGTATTATAAACAAATTGTGAGTTTAAAAAAATTGCTAATAGATAAATTATGCATGGTAATATATGTAAATATTGTTGAGAATTATTAATTCCAAATCAGATGCCAGGGTCTTGATTGGTCATGTACTAATGAGCTAATGCAGGTCGGGAATATTTAACCTTATGATCCAAAAAGATCACTAGACTCAATATAGACTATTTTGACTTTTCTAGAGAAGATTGGATTGCATCCAATAGCAAGATCCACCATATTCAAAAATCGAATCACACGCCAAACTTTTACAAATTATAACTTGCTATACTATGCCTATGATTAAGTTGATATTTTGAAAAAAATCAAGTAACATTTTAGGATATATGATGTAGTGCCCTCTTTAAAGGATACAATGTATCAAGAAATCAAAGCCAAATTCTATTATTTGGCCTTAAATTTGGCTGGTCAAATCAAATTTTTTTGTTTGAAAAAGATTTTAACCAAACATTATCTTCCAACATGAGAAGAATCAAGTGAAGTGATTGAAGGCGAAATCAATATATGAGTCATAATCTATCTCCTATAGAATTTTAGTTTTTCATGATTATTTTTACTAGTTATATCTATTTCAAGAAAGTTGTATTCTCTTTAAATGAGAAAAAAAATCTGACTCGAATTGGACAAGGACGGACCTCACTAGTATAAATTGAGACTATATATCTTAACTTGTTATTCATTTACGAAAGAAAAAGAGATGTAGACCTACTTTTACTAAATTCTCTATTTTTTGCTAAATTATCTTTAGAGATTTAAATTGAATGGCTTCAGGGAATTACTTGTCAAATCACTTTATAAGAATTTCTTAGCCCCCGTCTTTTTTACATTTATATTCTATGATCAAAAATCTTAAAGCATACATTCTATGATTAAAATACCCAAAGCATTCAAATGAAGAGTTGAAACCACCAAGAGTCAAGGAGTTGCGATGGATTAGTCAAAAATTATGTTTCAATAAGATCAAAGGAAGAATCCAAACTCACTGCCATCACAAGGGCCTCACTAGACTCTTTTAAGACTAATTAGCGGGACACATTAAGTAATACTTGATTTTCAAATGTCTAATGAGCATTAATTTTGTAAAATAGGATCAAGTCAAAATCACAGCAGTCCAATGCACAAGCATCTGTAAGATTACTTTGCAATTGACATCATAGACTAAATTTGAAGCTCAAAATAACTCTGCTACATTTGGTATCAAGTGGTCTTTTGAAGACCACTTGAACCACTTCAATTGGTGCTTGAACAAAGAAGTTATAGCCAAATTACTGAAGCAGTGTAAGTGTAGTTTAGCAAGCCCTTCTGATGGTAGAGACCATCTTGAGTTCGACTTGAAGCAAGAGTCATTTGACGGTGAGTCAGTTAAATCCTATGATGCCCGGGTCACTAGCAGAAAAGCTTTAGCACCTAGAAGGCATTAACATCAACAAAAGCTTGTTTATCTTAACTGCATGTTAATTTGTATTTACTCTTAAATTATCTTTGCATGGTGGATTCCATGCTTGCTCTAACGGACTCTAGAGTGACAATGGTGAATTTTGGGAACAACCATGTCGAGCAGTTGGAGTCCTTGGTTGCAGCGCACTTGGAAAAGGCTTGGTAAATTCTAGATGATGGTGAAGCTTTCTCAGTAAAAGATTACTAGCTATTTACCGTTGGATCTACTGATATTTTTCTTCTTTCTTCTGGTACTTTTCTTTGAGCTTTCTAGTTTACTTAGAAATTAGTTTTTCTTTTCTACTTCGATTGTGTCGAAACTCATGTGAGTACCCTTCACAGCCTATCGGGGCTCCATCTTTTTGTTTATTTGATCTTTTAAATTATATTTTTAAATCATAATTTTGTCCTTTAAAAGTCGTCTTATATGGGAAACATAATCCCTTTCTCTATAAGCCAAAGTTTCTCTTGACTTATAACTAATGTAGGACTAATAATGCACTCTCTTCTACACTATAACATAGCCCTCCAGTCAAGAGAGAGTTTGTATACGGACGAGAAGTACTCTCCTTATTTTTATCATAGCCCTCCAATAAAAGAGTCTGTGTATAGATGGAAGGTGTCCTCCTCCTTATTTTTACCATAGGCTATATACGAGTGAGAGGAGCCCCACGATTGCTTTAAGTATCCCCCTTGATTGGAGGGGTATATTATGGTGTAGAATGAATGGCATCACTAGTATTACATTGATTGTGAGTCAAGAAAACTCTGGCTTATATAGGAAAAGACTATTCTTCCTACGTGGGCTTTTAAAGGACAAAATCATGAGACCTATAAGGCAAAGTAAATAATACCTCACGTGCTAAATCATAAACCTTTAGCCGCAATAGTAGTGCACCAAGAAGGGCATCACCCCTGCAACTATGGGGCTCCTCCTATTTGTATATAATCTATGATAAAAATAAAGAGGAGGGCACCTCCCAATCATACACAGACTCCTTTACTGGCAAATTATGGTAAAAATAAGAAGAAAAGCATCTCCTGTCCGTACATAGACTCATCCTTAACTAGAGAGTTTTGTTGTAGTGTAGAAGGAAGGGCATCATTAGTCTCATGTTATGTATAAGTCAAAGAGGGAGAAAACCATTATTTCTACATTAGTTATGAGTCAAGAAGAACTCTGACTTATATAAGAAGAAACTATCCTTTCCATATAAGGTGCTTGATAGGAAACATGCAGGATTTCATGCATAGATTTCAAAACTTTTTCGAAATATATTGCAGCGGAAGACATAGATTAAACTATTTAATCTACAACATGCATGTAATCAAATTATAAAACCCTACATCAAGGATCTATAATATCTTATGATTTAAATATAAATCTAAATTTAAATTAATCATAAGTGGTATTGATCATATCAATACCTAGATCTAGAGAAATTCTAGATCTAATCCTAGATCACATCTAGGTCACCAAGAGATCAGATCTCTTATCTTTGCACGGGTCGAGAACTCTACAGTTGATTCGGTTGTTGCCTTTGGAGCCGCACATGCATCCAGACTCTATAGGTGATCCACACGAACCTATAACATAGATCGAAGATTCATCGAACGAAGATCCGCTCGAAGTGTTAGCTTCTCATGGATCCCTCCTGATGGTTAATCAAATACATGTTCTTCGGATCTCTTGGACACTCCAAGAGATGAAGAACACAAGGAGGAATAAGGAAGAAATCCAACCTTTGGATCTCCCATAAATTAGAAATAAATACATATGAAAAAAACCCAGGAGAAGACAAATCTTTTTCTTCAGGACGTCAACGGTTGATGTCCCGAAAACATCTATTATGCTAAGTTCAGAGAAGACATTCTCCTCTAAATTTTTTTCTAATTTTTTAGATATCATACCCTCAGATTTTTCTCATAAAAATCTCATAAATAAAATTAAGAAGAAAGGGCTCTCAAGGAAACCCTTAAGAGAAGATCTTCTTCTCTTCTTCTTCTCACATCAGGATATGATCAGATCATGTCCAAAAATGATCACCATGCCCTAACACCTTGGAGCACAGATCCCATGCCATCTTCCTCTCTCTCTCTCAGATCTTTATCATATAAAAATCATAAAAAAATAGGAAGAGAGAAATATAAAAGAAAAATATAAGAGAAGACAATCTTCTCTTATCTTGTCTCTTCAAGATATCAACCTTTGATATCTTAATTGAGAGCTCTTCTTCATGAATCTTGGTGCCACAAATCCTCCATACCTTCTCCTCCTTTTTTTCTAATTTTTCATAATTTTTTTAGGATTTTTTACGTCCTCTATGGTCAAAGAAAGAGGCGTCCCCTTTATATTGTAAAACTAGATCAAAACCTAGTCAAAGGAGGACTTCTATGGGGCGTCCAACTCTTGGATACCCCTCCCTTGATTTTTGGCATGTGAAATAGAACAAAGGGAGAAAGGATGGAAATAATATTAGAGGTATGGAAAAAGTGGGCGCACAAGAGGAGGGAAGAGTTTAGATCAAAGAGGGCTCTTCCAAGAAGAAAACTAATCCTAACAACTTCCTGCTTTTGACCAAGTCAAAATTTATTCCAAATAATCTAATATGGGGCATGGAAAACCTTTTATTAGACATGGGAAAATATAAAAAAAATCTAAAATTAAAATATGGTGTGGGCTTTCTTAGGTGCAAGTGAAAGAGAGAGAGTCCCAATCCAACTGGGACTCCTCTTGTTTGATTAGGTTAAAATTATTTTAAATCTAATTTAAATTTTATTTAAATTAGATTAAATATAATCTAATTAAAAATGATCCTAGTCCAACTAGGAGTCCAATTAAATTAAATTAAATCATATTTAATTTTGATTTAAATCCAAAGTCAATATGAAATTAGATGCACTTAAATCCTAGTCCAACTAAGAATTGATTTTTTCTTGTTATTGGCTTATCCAGTAAACTAATTGGACTTAACCCAATTAAGTCTAAACTAAATCTAATTGAATCTAATTCAATTAGACTTGATCTCAGCCCAATTGCTTAATCAAATTGAGCCAATTAGCAATCCAATTGCTAATCGATCCTCCTGCAACACTTGCATTAGGTCAAACATCAATCGCATTGAATGTTTGACCTTGAGACGATTCTCAATCATCGATTAACCATTCGATCAGATTACAAGCTCTAATGTGTGTGACTCTATAGGTTCGAACCTAAGTCAGTAGTACAAAAATCAATTCCTATATCAATCGAAGTTACCATCTAGCAATGGTTTCCAACGTCCGGATAGGTCGAATGTATGCAAAGCAACATTCTTAGAACCCTAGCCCATGGTTACTGTATAATTCATCCCTATAACCAATAATGCTCAAGACGACTTCGAGTATGCTGTCAAACACTTATATAAGTTATCTCTATTATGTCTCAAAATTTTACAAATCTTGTGACACCTCACGAAGATTACCCAGGCCTAGGTTTTGCTAAATTGAAACACAGCGAGATATTCTCTTTCTGAAGTTAATCAAGAGTGGTGAATCGCATCTTGACTCACACACCGACTCTACAAGTACTTGACTGTACTCAAAAATCTTCCGTCACCTATATTAGAAATATAGACAGTCCAGCACTAAAGTATAGTGAGTTGCTCGTAAGTTACCATGGCGATATCAAGTCGGAGGGATACTTATACCCATTGGTCTTAGCTAGCTATTCTTGACAGTAGAGTACTACATTGATCACGTTCAGTATAGATATACTCCTACATCTCACCTGGATGCCATATCAGTATCTCCACACCACTTGGTTACGAGGATAACCAACGCATATGACATACAGCGATCTACACTCAATAAGTTATCATCCTTGTTAATAACTTATCATTTGATCGTGAACAATTTAAGAACCATCCGATAAATCCTTCTTATCGATTGATTGTGGTTCTAAGGACTTTATCATAATTTAGGAGTTCATTTAAGAAAGATAGAACTTTTATGATGAAATAGCCAAATTACTATTATTATTAGATAATTTATATACTAATTTCAATCATCTACTACTTAGATGATTGGTTTTAGGACACATTTTTCAATAGTGCTTTTTAAAAGATAAAATCATGAGGCTCGTAAGTTAGAGTGGATAATACCTTATGTACCGAACCATGAACTCTTAGCTGCAACAATATCAAAGCCTTAATCAGCCATTCCATCTTACCTACTACTGATACCTCTATGCTCTCAATTATGGTGCAACATGAATTTTTGGATTAGAATTTAATAAAGGAAAATTCAATGCTTACTATCAGATCTCTGATATATAAATTTAAGCATTGATAAGGTAAGCTGATCAAGCAACAGCATGTCAATTGTCGGCATGTAACGTAGAAGAAATGGAGTGCTTTGCTCATCCTTCTCTTTCTTCCTCCACACATCTCCTCTCTAATTGGTCAAGGTCACCATCTTCAAAGCAATCTCCCTCTCTCCATCATCTACTTATATCTTACTAACATGATAAATTACTACCTGCCGCATCCTTGAATTGCCTTGACGACTCTTGCTCGAATACCCCACTCCGTGGCCTTCAGTGTTCTACTGTAGGCCGCTAGAGATCGAAAGACGCAATCTTGGACTCTTAAGCAAAGACGACAATGGAGGTCTTGTAGAAGATACTCTTAAAGGAATATCTCTAGAGACTCTCTGATCATTTGAGAAAGAACATAAAGGGAGATATAACTATTGAACATGTTCAAGAAGGCCAGGATAAGGGTGCAGAGGAAGCAAGGGTCAGATTCTCGCTATCTATAGAAGAACAAATTATATCCTACATCATGTGCACTAATGTAGTTATGTACTATACTAATCAACTCATCTATTTTCCACAGACAAATCATTAAGAAGAGCAAATGATGAATAAAGACTATGGGAAGGAGACGAGATGATAAGTATGATATCCCACCATATGGTACATATGGTGTAGAGTATAATTTCTTCCAAAAAAGAAGAGACAAGTGGGAGAAAAAGAAATTATCATTTTTTCTTATTTAGAAAACTATCAATGTCAATAAGTAAATGATGCATGATGAATTTGGTTTGTTCTTGATATCCAATAACTGATTTTTTTGAACATCAAACTCATCCTGAATCCTAATAGAACCTTAACCTGATTATATACATAATATACATGTATATTATAAATTTTATAAAAACCTATATATTGAGAGGGACTTGAAATCCGAACCTTTTAACCATTGTTTTTGCCACTAAGCTACAAAATTTATTTATAATTAGACTATTTGCCAAGTTATTTATATTTATTTGTAGTTGATATTATTTTTTTATTTTCTTAGTAATTTCTAGTTGGATATTCGATAAATTTTCTGTATTTTGATGAGATAGGTTTGGGATTTTAGATAAATTTTTAATTAAATTTAAGATAGGTTCGTGTAGAATTTCAAACGGGTTCAGATATGGATAGCGCAAATTTTATAGGTATTTTATCCATTGTCATTCCTAGCCCGGTTTAATTGATTTATAATCAATTTATAATTATCAAATTGAATCAAGCAAGTTTATATTCTACTTGAATCATATCTAGCCTTGATAGGATTTGATTAGATAATTAACATGCCGAGTTTGTACAAATTTCGAGATTCAAAGAAATTTTGAGTCAAACTTGATGAGCCCCTTGAAGCTCAGTATGTCGGCTCGATTACTCGGTGTGGCCTTTGAAAAGTCTTGCCCTTTGGTGTTGTGCATGGAGAACAGTATGGCATGGGTTCGTCACGCATGCTAAAGTATTAAAAAAAGGGGGTGTGGAAAGCCTCGCTTTTTCTTTACGATGTACCGAATCGAGCGACAAGGAACTGAAGCGATGGAAGAAAAATGATATGGAACGGGCGGACATCATTTTTTATTTTATTATATTTTATTTATTATATTATATATATATATATATATATATATATATATATATATATATGAGTTAAAGATTTTTTTTTGTTAATCTTATAATTATAAAAAATAATATTCTCTTTCTTCTATATTTTTATAATATATTTTTTATTGATACATGCAATATAATCAAATACTATAAAAAATTAGAATATTAGCGAGGTTAATTATCGTTACTAATACTATTAGTAATGATATTCCATCGTTAATACTATTAATGATGGTAATTGATGGTTGGAAACAAGTTAGTTGCTAATTCTGGCTATGAGCGATGGATTCCTTATAGTTGTCACTATTACTTGTTATTAGTGATAGCATGAGCAATAGCTATATTCCATTGCTATTAATTTTTTAATTTTTAAATAATATATTAAAATAATTAGTGATAACTTTTTTATCGCTAATTTTATTGCTAATAATTATTAGCGACAACCTAAGCCATCTCTAATTTTATTCATAATAATTAATTTTATTTTTTTTAAAAATTCATAATGATATTTTGTTAAAGCCATCACTAATGCCGTAGGTAATAGTTAAATTTATTTTTTAAAAAATTATAATAAATTTTTAAAATATATTTTGATTAATCATGATCAATTATAGTTCCTAACATCTGTTATAATTAAAATCTAAAGATAATATGATAATTATAAATTAAAAAATTAATTATATTATATTAAAAATATAAATTATATAATTTTATAAGTATCAAAATAAAAAAAAATCAGGTCAGATCCTCCTCTTTGTCCTCCTCTTTATTCTTTTACTCCTTTTCAGCAGTTGGTGGATGAAAGCCGAATATTCCATCATACTGAAATAAAGAAAAATAAAATATTATTAATAAGTTTTGATATAAAGGCATATCTTTCGATACACTCCTCCGATTATCGAACAGATTATTCCTTCACATTACATTCGATGATACGGAGCTATAGACACTCCTATGGTTAGATTGAATTTGTAGCTCCTATATCCCCTTCCTCGATGTAAGCCTAAATATATGAAGTTTCTAAATATGAAAACTTAAAATAAATAAAAAAATTTATTATTAGAATTACTTAATGCGATGGGAAACAACGACTCCAACTAGTCGCACAATAATGGATCTCGAAGAATTTTCACAATCATACTGCAGACAACATCCCGAAAGCTCTGAGATTGCTGGCTCAGAAGTCTCTACACAACCTCCTCCATGTGCGCATCGCTCCAAGTGTGGAATGTCGAGGTCTGTAAGGATGCCAAAGAGTATCGAGCTACTGAAAAGTCAAAGTTGTGGCCGAATTCTATAATTCGACTCCTACTCACCCCTCCAACGATCTTGAGCTATCCCTTAAGGTCAATAAGAGGCTGAGTAGATGGGTCATCGTCGTACCATACAACAACATACTTCACGTAATCCATCTACATAGTTCAGAAATATATTAGTTCTAATATACATATCAAATCCTGTAACAACTTAATAAATATAGTTTGAAATTCTTATCGCGATCTGTCACGATCTAGAATTTAAGTAATCACCAATCCTCCTAAACTGATGTGTGGCCTCCCATAACCACAGCTAGCCTGGTGGATGACCCAGCTACCGTATCTATAATAAGTAAATAATAAAATTAAATTAATTAAAACATACATATAAGAGTTTTCACATGCAGTTCTAGTGAAGAATTTTAGTATAATTTCTTATCAGTCTATTGGCCACAACATATATGTTGATGGAGCCATCCATGTGTATGATTGGATCTTACTGGGCAGTTCGATACTGCCGAGACCTCTATCATTTACTAGAGTACTTCTCACTACTCTACTGGTCGCAAAGGGCCTCTCATATATCCACCCACATACAGTGATCTCTGTAGGACCTCCAACTAATGGTGACTGAGAATCAAAATACTCGATAGCAAACTATCGAAGGCTGTATAGACCATCCCAGAACCTCCACATGGCCACCTCCTTGAAGGTTCGATGGCCAGCCTCCTCATCCTCAAGAGTCTCAAATTGATAGTACTTCTGCAAGTAGAAGCAGCCATGTATTAATAAATAGAATACAAACCTACAGTAAATTTAAAAATTAAATATTTCTAACTTACCCAAAACATCTCTCAAGCTGCATCACAAGCTCTAGACGACTAGCTTGAGAACTTGTTCAGCAGCCCTAGCATCAAGCATCGGATGATGTCAGTAACCACACGAGATACTCCAGACTCTCTAAACATGCTGCAAAAATGATTTTAAAAAAAAATGTTAATCATAAAATGGCTAAATTCTAAACATATTAATTGAAATTGCACAGTACTTATGAGTGGCTCTGAATGTGGATAAGCTCTCTATCCTTCAGCCAAGTCGGAGGTGCCGCCAGCTGGATGGATCCTCAACTATGATTCTATATCTGAAAGTTGGTCGCTGCTGCATGTGACTATGAGGTCACTGATGACCCCCTGTCATCTAAACCTAAATGCAAAATATCTAATATAAAAAATATTATATTAGTTAGCAAAGGATAAAATAATATAAATAATAATATCTAAAGTATTAGAGTTTACCGTCCGGTAAGAGAGGTGCAGAACCATGTGAGCTGGCTACTTGATCACTCTCTCCTCGAAAGCTCTATCTTTGGCTGAAACGGCTTCGACCTCTAAAAGACATGATATATAATCTCTAAAAATAAAAATAAATAAATTTATCAAATTAATTATATAATTATGGATAGCAATACAAGATTTAAAATGACGTATTTTATTGGCCAATAAAGCTTATATGAAATAAGTTCTCAATAAAAATAAAAATCAAAGCAAGCAAAAAACTTAAAAATTAGTTCAAACAAAATATCTATCAAAATATAACAAGATGATCAAAATTTAACTCAAGTATAATAAAGATTGTTAGTTAACATTTATAATGTATCAGTAGATAAATGATTCTCATCTAGTTTAGTACATGATAATATGTTGGTCTGCCAATCCTTTGATTTAGGCGTTGTCTGATTCTTATCCAACAGTACACAATAATCTTAGTACATAAAAATGTGAAGAAGGCTCAGATCTGTCATGAAAAAATAAGGCATTACAAGCTCCTCTGCACCTTTAACCATGAGGTAGCTGTAAGCTATTGTCTATGATGGAATAGACCATCCAAGCTTTCCTACAACTATAACAACAAGAGCAGAAATGCATCACCTCTTTCTAGGAGCATCTCACACAGGCAGTTATCATAGCCTCTCCGAGCCCCTAGCCACCTCCTCGAGCTACAAACTAGGAGTAAAATTTTTTTAAAAAAATAAAATAATAACTTAAAAATGGCACTTAATTCATGTGCTCGCACAGCCTAGTCGTCTGGCATACTCCAAGTCCGCATGCACTGGATGAGCATCTTAACCATCCCTTTTTGCAATGATATCCTTTACTTCTATGATTGTACTTTTAGAAATGCTGCAATTTTAGTTCAAGGATGGGCTCATTGTCCTTTTAAGTGGTGCATTAATAGAGAAATTCTTAATAGAGATACAATACTTGCCCATTTATATAGAAATAGATTTATGCCAAACTACAAGTATTGTTACCTATATGGAAAGATGTGAGAGATAATTACAAGAGCTTCAGAGGCTCTATTTATCCAACACATTTGTTGATATGCAAGAGCTTAATGGTGATAGATTTGAGCAGATGATTAATACATTTGATAGGCCTGATCTAGTTATTGGTGGAAGTCTATGTAATAATCTTTTATGTAGCAACCACTATAGTCATAATGGACTATAGGATTATTATGGTTATAGCCTTGCTTACCCTTTAGGAGGTAGCAACCTTATAGAAGGTAAGCATGGCTATAACCATCACAACCCTATAATCCATCATAGCTATAATGATTACTACCTAAAAGATTATTACATGGACTTCCACCACTAACCAAATCAAACACACCAAATGTGTTAATCATTTGCTCAAGCCTATTACCATTAAGCTCTCAGAAGTGCTTGCATATATCTCCCACATCTTCCCATATAGGTACTAATGCTTATAGTTTGGTACAAATCCACTCCAATATAAATAGGCAACTATTGTATCCCTATCAAGCATTTCTCTATTGACACATCTCTTACAAGGATAATAAGCCCATCCTTGAACTAAGAGTATACCATTTCCAAAAGCATAGTCACAAAAGTAAGGAACATTATTGCAAATGGAACAATCAAGGTGTGCATCCCACGCATGCAGACTTAAAACGTGCCAAATAATTAGGCCGTGCGAGCATACCGAAATGGCATACAGATAAATTCCATCCTGAAGGTTCCAAATTAAATATCAAGCAGGATTGTAAATGGGATTGAAAACGAACCAAACTGGACTGGGCCACACCCCTCCTTGAGTCCGACCCAAAAATTTAAAACTTATTACATTAAATATTATTAATTTAAATTAATTAAATATTATTAATTTAAAACTAATTTAATTAAATTAGAATATGTATATTAATTAAAAGATAAGTCTATGGTTCCATGCAATGCAATTTTTTTTAAAAATTAACACCATCGGCCTGAGCATATGCAGGACTAGATGCCTTGGATATCTGTTGGGACCCGAGGCCCGAGCATGCAAGGCATGGTCCAGCTCCATGTTTGCAATGCTAACAGGCATCTTCCCTCAACCTGAGCATGCAAAGTATGCGAGGGCTAGATGTCTTGGATGCTAGCTAGGAGTAATAGCCTAAGCATGCAGAGCACGCCTCGACCACGTGTTTGCAATGCTACCTGGACCTTCCTTTAGTCCAAGCACTCTGCATATCAAGACCTAAGTCCTGTACTTCTAATTAATTAATTAAACATCTAACTAATTAATTAAATTATTATTTAATTACTTAGTTTTTTAATACTTAATTATACTTAATTAACATAATTTAAATAAAAAAATTAACTTTCATTGATGGTAGTAGCCATTGCTAATACTCACAACAGAAGTTTAGTTGCCGTGCAGGACTGAGGCGCAGGCTAGCACATAGGAAATGAGATGCGAGGAGGCACGGACTGGCAAGCAGGGACTGAGGCTCGAGGACGTGGCCTCGAAGATGAAAGCACATGAACGAGGCCGCAGGATCAGGCTGGCAAGGCAAGGACTGCAAGGTCGAGCCAACAGGGCAGGGGCTGCGGGCTAGGGGTGGTATAGGGTAGGGATTGTGAGGTGAGGCTGGTGAGGCCTAGGTGGTGGCTTAGGGATGCGGCCGTAGAAATGAAGGCATGGGGACGAGGCCATGGGAAGACGACACAGGTCGAGGTTGTGGGGTTGGGCTGAGTGCAGGTGGGAGATGGCCAGGGGATCGGGAAGGTGGGAGACGGCCAGGGGGATATGGAATGGGGGGAGCAGCCAAAGGAGGCAAGACGAGGAAGGCAGCTAGGCTCAGAGAGGTAGAAAGTGTCGGAGGCTCAGGGAGGTGGCTGGGGAGTCGCCGGGGTTGAGGAGGAGGTCGGAGGGAGGCGGCCAAGGGCTCGAGGAGACAAAAATCGGGGGAGATAGGGGCTGGCAAGGGAACTGGAGGGCAGGGGAGAGAGGGGTGGCGAGGGGACCGAAGGACACACGGTGGGGGATAAAGATGCTAGGTGGGGGGTGAGAAAATTAGGGTGCGGTGGGTTGGGGGAAAATGAGATCGCACGGTGGAAAAAATAAGGATGGAAAGATTATTAGTGATAACAAATTACTATCGCTAATAATTTTTTCCACTACTAATAATTATATTTTAAAATAAATTTATTAGCAATGGCAAACTACCATCGCTAATAATATTTTTTCATCCCTAATAATTATATTTTAATATAAACTTATTAGCAACAGCAAGATTCCTTCTCTAATAATTTTTTTTCATCGCTAATAATTATAAAATATATTAAAAAATAAAATTATTTATTAATGATGGCCATCATTAATAATCTTCTTTCATGGTTAATAATTATATTTTAAAATAAATTTATTAGCGATAGTAAGATACTATTGCTAATAATTTTCTTCCATTACTAATAATTTTAAAAATATATTTAAAAAAATAAAATTAGTAATTAGCAATAGAAAAATACCATCATTAATAATTTTCTTCCATCACTAATAATTATAAAAATATATAAAAAATAAAATTATTTTTATTAAAGATGATAATTTATTATTGCTAATAATCCTAAAAATATATTAAAAAATTTATTTTTTAATTTATTAACGATGATGTTTTGCCATCCCTAATAAGTATCCTACCATTGCTAATAATAATAAAATTAAATTAAAAAAATAATAATATTTTTTTTATGAGTGATGCGATTATCGTGGCTAAAATTTTTTAATTCCATTGCTAATAATTTTTTTAATTAAATAATTATTAATCAATAAAAAACTTAGAAAAAGTAATATCTATTCTAATAAGGATCATTGATTAAAAATCAATCATGCAAAATCTTCATTATAGTTAGGGTTGGAATTGGATCAGGTTGGGCCAAGCCCTACCCATACCTGAGTCTGATCCGAAAATACTACCACTGGTTAAAAATAGTACTTAAATCAAAGATCAACAAAATAAATAAGAAAAGAGGAAAAGAAGAAGGCTCAAATCTACTATTGGAAAATAAGGCCTTGCAAGTTCATCTACACCTTTAACCATTAGGTGGCTGCAAGCGATTGCCTATAATGTAACAGACCATCCAAGCATGCCCTATAACTATAAGAATGGAAATGCATCACTTCCATCTCTCTCTAGACTCTTTAGGTGCATGAAGCAGTCATTATAGCCTCTTTATGAATAGAGCACTACTGGTTTTGGATTGGATGCGAGCTGACAATATCAGGCCCACTCTCAAGCCAGGCTAAAGATATCTAGGCGAGAGGCAACCAAGGGCTCAAAAAGGCAGGAGGTGGTTGGGGCCTCGCATGGGGAGGCAACCTATGGCTCAGGGAAGTGGGATTTGATGGCTAGGGACTTAAGGAAGAAATAGGAATAGGTATTAGTGACGGTAAAAGTACAGTCTCTATAGTCGTCGCTAATGCTATTAATGATGGCAGTGCCATCACTAATAAAATTTTTTATCATTAATAAAGTTACCATCAAATTAAAAAAAAATTACTAGTTATTAGTGATGGTTGAACCTCCATCACTAAAGTCATTGCTAATAATATTAGCGATTGCAAAGCCATCTCTAATAACCAATTTAGCAGTCACTAATAATTAATAATTTTTAGCGATGAGATAAATTTTAGTCGTAATTAATTGTTGGTAAATAGATCTATTAGGGATAGCTTATCTATCATCACTAATAGCCATCACTAATACTTGATGTATTAGCAATGATGAAGTTGTCGTCGCTAATACCATCACTTATAATAACTATTAGTGATGGCTGTTCTTCCATCACCAAAGCTGTCGATAAAAACTTTTATTATAGATAATAATTTTGCCATCTCTAATTTCATCACTAATACTTAAGGCTATAAATGGGTCGGGTTGACCCGTGACCCAACCTGACCCAACCACGTAGATCCAACCTAAATTATTTAAAAAGATCCATGGTCCGGGTTAGATTCTAAAATTAGACCCATTCTATTTTTCGGATCTGATCTAGGTTTACTAAATTTTGACCCAATCTACTTAAATTTTTAAGTTTATATGGATCTTATACTTAACAACCCGATCAGACCCAAACTCATTATATGCTAGCATGGGCTGGGCACAAATTGCAGTGGGCTACCTAAGTATACAACATCATCTTCTTCTTTTTCCACTCCTATAATTAAGTGGCACTCATTGGTTCAAGCTAATGAAGTCCCCAACAAACATTATTTTCTTTTCTTTCCACCTTCACAAGAAATTCTTTACATCAAAACTACATAATATTTTCAACTCAAAAAATTTAGAAGATAAGTAGGAAATAAAAATTTCACTTCTAGTTTTATCCTCCAACCAACCTTGGGAGGTCACATCTATTTGTCTTTCATATATGTATATGAGGTACATCTTGGTATTTTTTCTTAGACATAATTATCATAGGTTAATGACAACTCTAAAAATCATTCTATGTCGCGAATATTATAGGATAGTTAACTTGTGAGATAAACTTTAACTACACTCATGAGAGTCGATTGAATTACTATGGTTGTTGCCTGTTGGTTAATTTAACTCATGATCCAATCCAAAACCAATCAAAATTCAAATTAGATCTATCTTCCATGGATTAGGAATGGGTTATACATGGACATGATCTGACCTGAATGATCCATTGGATCAAAAAATTTTATCATGGATCCGATCCAACCCAACCTAATCTTTTATTGGGTTGGATCTGGGTCCAATATCAAGACTTGATCAAAGAATTGGGTTGGGTTGGGGTCACTCATAATCTGATCCGACCCAACTCATTTTCACCCCTCACTACAAGAATTCTGACTATTAGCGATGGCTAAACACCATTGCTAATAGTCCATATGCCATCACTAATTATCTTGCCATCACTAATACAATCGCAAAATCATATCTGAAAAACCCTTATCACTAATTGTTATTATTAGTGATGGCAATAGTTGCCATCCCTAATAACTAATTGGCAACGGCATTAGCGACAAAGATGATGTCACTAAAAATTTTAATTTTTATTCATTAAATTGATAAAAATCTATTGGCGATGGCATTTTTGTCGCTAATGTCCTTGCAAATAATTTTTAATTTTTTAATAAAAAAACTCAAAAAATTATTAGCGATGATAATTTTATCGCTAATATTTTTTTATTTCTATAGATTTTAAGAAATTATTAGTGACGATAATCTACTATCATTAATGCCATTGCTAATATTTTTTATTTCTTAAAAAACTTATAGTTAAATAATTTAAAACTTGCTAATAAATAATAATATTTTTTAAAATTTATTAAAAAATAATAACTATTTAAAATAATCATAAATATATAATTAATTATATTATATTAAAAATATAAATTATATAATTTTATATTAAGATATTGCTTTATAAGTATCAAAATTATATATAAATAAAAAAAAAAGATAACATCCTCCTCGTTCTCCTGCTCCTCGTTCTCTTGCTCATCTTCTGCAGCTAGTGGATGAGAGTTGGATATCTTAGCATTCTGAAATAAAAAAAATATATTATTCATAAATTTTGATGTGGAAGTATATCTTTCGATACGGAGGTATATCTTTTGATACTCTCCTCCGATTCTCGAATAGATTATTTCTACACATTTCATTCTATGATACGGAACTATAGATATCTCTGGCCCATCAATTGAATGGTTATATTGAATTTTTAATCCTTAGATTCTCTTTTTTGACTTAATCCTAATCTAAATATGTGAAGCTTCTAAATATAAAAACTTAAAATAAATAAAAAGTTTACTAATTGAAGTACCTGATGAGATGGCTAAAACAATGAGCCCAGCTGGTTGCTCAGCCATGGATCCTAAAAATCCTCCATAATCACATCGTAGATGGCATTCCGGATGCTTTAAGGTCACTGGCTCAAAAGCCTTAATGTAACCTCCTCCACATGGGCATCGCTCCAAATCTGGGACGTCAAGGCCTGTGAGGATGTCAAAGAGGATTGAGTCACTGGAGGGTTGAAGCTACGGTCGAGTCCTATGACCCAGCTCTTACTCACCCCTCTGATGATTCTGAGCCATTCCTTAAGATCAAGGATGGGCTAAGTGGATGGGTCATCATCATATCGCACAATGACGTACTTCATGTAATCTGTCTACATAGTTCAAAAATATATTAGTTCTAATATACATATCAGATCTTATAACAACTTAATAAATATAGTTTAAAATTCTTATCGTGATCTATCATAACCTAGAATCTAAATAATCACCAGTCCTTCTAGATCGATGTCTGGCCTTCCATAACTATAGCTAGCTTAGTGAATGATCCAATTACCATGTCTACAATAAGTAAATAATAAAATTAAATTAATTAAAGCATACGTATAAGAATTTTTATAGTTCTAGTGAAGAGTTTTGGTATAGATTTTTTAATACTCTATCAGTCACAATATGTGTGCCGATGGAGCCACCCATATGCCTGATCAGATTCTACTGAATAGTCTGATTCTATCAGGCCCTCTACCATCTACTGGCGTACTCCTCGCTGCTCCACTAGGATATATAAAATAATGATGTATCAAAATTATATACAAATCAAAAAAAAATTAAGTAACATTCTCCTCGTCCTCTTGCTCATCTCCAGCAGCTGGTGGATGAGAGCCAGATGTTTCAACAACCTGAATCGAAGAAAAATAAAATATTATTCATAAGTTTCAATGCAAAGACATATCCTTCGATATGAAAGCGTATCTTTCAATATCTTCCTTCATTTCTCGAATAGATTATTTCTACATATTTCATTCGATGATACGGAACTATAGATACCTCCGATCCATTAATTGGATGATAGCCCCTAAATCTTCTTTTTCGACTCATGCTTAGTCTAAATATGTGAAGCTTCTAAATATGAAAACTTAAAATAAGTAAAAAAATTTACTAATAGAATTACTTGATATGATGACTGAAATAACGAGCCCAGCAAGTCATATAACTACGAGTCCTGATATATGATATATAATATTACTTTAGAAACTTATACATTGATTAACTTTTTCATAACTTTTTTCATTGCTTGTACTGAAAATTAAAATATAAATATATATTTTTATATTATAAACTTACATATATATTATAATTAAATAAAATAATTATTATAATAAAAAAATAAGTTTCTTAAAGTTAAATTATCTAATATGCATTTTTTTCTTTGATGATGATACTATCTTATCTCTATATAAGAAAAGAGAAGTTAGTTTTTTTCAAAAAAATAATGAGAGAATAAAAATATAATGAATGATTAAATAAATAAATAAATAGATGGAGTAGAATTCACTACAAGAAAATAGGATTTTAGCGATCGAAAAATCCATAGCTAAAAATTAAAAATTAATCGCTATTAATTTAGCAACCAATTTTGCGATCGAATATTATCAACTTATGATTTATCAATTACCAATATACCATTACTTATCAATTATTGATTTTTAATATAAAAAATTATCAATCAATAAATTTAACAAATCTTGAATTTAATTAAATATAATATAACAAACTAACAATGAATTGATAATAATTATTTTAATATATTTTATCAAAAATAGATAATTAAAAATGAATAAAATTATAAAAATTTTGAAAAACCAAATCGAACCGAATCAAAATTCTTAGTTTGATTTCGATTTGGTTCCTTTCATATTTGGGTCATTTTTTTATTTTTATTTTTTTGTTATTCAATTTTTTGGTCAAGCCAACTCAGGTCGGTTAAAATTAAATGAATAGCCCGAGTCCAAATACAAAATACGCTTAATAAAAAAAAAATAGTTCACAAATTTAGCTTTTCGCTGGAGGGGGTGACGAGACAGGGGAGGAGAGTTCTCGGATAAGCTCAAGAAGGATCGACAGAGCAAGGAGGATGCACCATGGATCGGGAGCCAGGAGGGGGCCATTAGCCTTTGCGCGGGGGATGATTGGCGATGGGAGGGAGGACTCCGACAGTGTTAGGATGGAGGAAAGGAGGGGAGGGAGAGCTCCAATGGTGGCAGGATGGAGGAGAGGGATGGCTCTGGCGATGTTGATGGTGGCGGGTTGGAGGAGAGGGAGGGCTCCAACGATGGCAGGATGGAGAAGAGGGAGGACTTCGATGGTGTTGGGATGGAGGAGAGGAGGGGAGGGAGGGCTCCGGCGATGGCGGGATGGAGGAAGAGAGGAGAGGGAGGGCTCCAGCAGTGGCGAGACGAAGGAAGGGAGGAGAGGGAGAGCTCGGTGCGCGAAGAAAATAAATGATGGTGACAGGTGGCAGGATGGAGGAACTAAGGGAGGGGAGGGAGGGCTCGGTGCATGGGGTTGGGCCGACGGATGCGAGCATGGAGGAACGTGGGCTCAGGGCTGTGGGGTTGGGTCGACGGTGTTGGAGTGGCAAATTTGGGGTGGCCACAGGATTAGGCCAAGGATATTGGGGCCGATGGGTTGGGGCAGCCACAGAGTTAGACTAGCATCGTCGGGGCCGGCAGGGTCAGAGTGGCCGTGGGATGCTGGAGGGATAGGGTGATGCAGGAAGGGAGCAAAGGAGAGGTGGGGGGGTGGGGGGGTTTGGGCACCGACGAAAGGACGAAGGGCGAGAATGAGAGAGGATGAGCACGGGCAGGTGAAAATTTTTTCCTCGTGATGGTTTTAAGGTTACAGACTATTAGTGACGGAAAATTTGTCGTCGCTAATGCCTTCGATAAAAGCATTAGCGATGGAAATCCATCGCTAAAAATAAAAATCCATCACTAATATTTTTATCAAAAAAAAATTTCATAATTTTTATTTACGATGGCAAACTTATCGTCGCTAATACTATCGATAAAAAATTCATCATTAATACTTTTTTAAATTTTTTTTTGAATATGATATAATTTTAGAATTTAAAGCTCATCTTCACTATTCATGATCTAAATAATTATTATTAGAGTGTCATCACAAAAGACTACCTCAATCCGATAGTCCTAGCTATATCAATCAATAAAATTTAATTTTGATGGCTACAAACTATCGCTTGATGATCTGATAGATAGAGACCACCGATGAATTTAAAAACTAGCAACAATAATTTTGGTGATATTTTTAGCATACGATCAAAATTTCACTTCAATCGGATATCACTATCATGATCAATTTAGCATAGAATGATTTTGGCCGTTAAATAAAAAATGAGTGATCAAAATATCAAACAGCATTTGATTAAGGTAATTTTTTAGATAAATGATCTTTGCTACTACTTTAATCACTAATATGGTAATGATTCTAAAATTTAAACTGTATATTTATGAACCATCCATGTTAAGTAGATCTTATAAAAGTATAAGTATAATTACTTAAGAACTTCAAAAATAAGTATCAAGAGTCCTATAGTTTTGAATCATTCATATACACATAGTACTTTGAATTTTACGATCACCACCGTATAAATGATCAAAGTAGTAGCAAAAATTATTTATCTAAAAGATTATCTTATAATCGATCATCATTTAGCCTTTTGATCATTCATTTTTTATTTAGTGGCTCAAATCATTCCGTGCTAAATTAATCATAATAATGACGTCCGATTGAAGTAAAATTTTGATAGTATGCTATAAATATCATCAAGATTATCGTTATAAATTTTCAAATCCATCAGTGGTCTCTATCTATCAAATCATTAAGCGATTATTCATGGCCATCGAAATTAAATTTTATTGACCAACATAGCTAGAACTTTTGGTAGTATTTTATGACAATACTCTAACAATAATTATTTAGATAATGAATGATGAAAATGGACTTTAAATTTTAAAATTATACCATATTCAAAAAAAATTAAAAATTAGCAATGGTATTTAGTGGTGGCATTTTTGCCATCATTAACACATATTAGCAATGAATTTCTGACTATTAATGATGGAAAAGCCATCTCTAATAAATTTAATTTTTTAAAAAAATTATAATTATAATTAAATTAATTAATTATCAATAGCTATTAGCAGTAGTTCAATTTATCATCACTAATAATTTAAAATATATTTAAATATTTTTAAAAATTATTAATATTAGTAGTGGCTTTTTTCATTGTTAATAACATAATTTCATCGCTAATAATCCTACAATCAAATTTAAAAAAAATAAAAATATATTTTACTAGTGACAGCAAAAGATCATCACTAATAATTATCTATCATCGCTAATAATAATAAAATTTAATTAAAAAAATAAAATTACTTAGTATTAGAGATGGCTAACTATCGTCGCTAATATTATTGCTAATACATATAGCGATGGCATAGCCGTCGCCACTACCATCGCTAATAATAATTAGTGACATTCCATTGTTAAAGCTGTCGATAAAAAAGATTTTTAGCGATGGTAATTTTACTGTTGCTAATATCCATTATTAACGATGATAAAAATATCATCGCTAATATCCATCGCTAATATTCTATTTTCTTATAGTGCTTGCTAATACTTGTTATCAGCATCAACGATATAAAAGCCATCACTAATATTCATCGTTAATACTCTATTTTATTTTAGTAAAATAATAAATATTAAATAAATAAATCATCATGCATATCAATATACATCTTCAAATAAATTAATATATAGATAATTTTGGAACGTGAAGTTTACAAATACATAATATATGGTCAAATGATACATACTAATAAATTAGTCATTTAGCAATCCAATACATATATAATGATACAGTTTTTAAAATATTATGTTTCTCATTACACATTACATGGTATAGTAATATACACTCATCAATTTTCTGATACATACTGCAAATTTTTTTAATACATATCGATTAGTGATCCAAATACATCCCTAGATACAGCTTTTTTTAGAACATAGAGTTTACTAATATATAGTATAGAACTAGATGATACATATTTTGTGAATTAGTTATCTAGAAACCTAATATACATCTTTTAGTAAATTGATACGCGGTTTTCAGAATATTATCTTCACTACCCTATATAATATGATATGGTGATACATACTCATTGACATTTTGATATGTACTATAAATTTTTTTGACACATATATCGTAATAATTTAATATATACCTCCAGATAAATCAATACATAGCTTTTAGGATATACTTTTTATCTGAGAATATTGATTGAACCACTATTTGATGTATATCAAATCAGCTTATAATATGTATCAGAAAGTTGATGAGTGTGTATGTAAGTTATATAGTATATATTAATAAATATAATTTTTTGAAAATTATATATCAATTTATTTGGAGATATGTATTAGATTGTTAGATAACTAATTTGCTAAGCATAAATCATATGACAGTATATATATATCGCCGAACTTCATATTTTAAAAATTATATATTGATTTATTTATAAATATATATTAACTTGTTTGATAATTAATTTATTTAGTATGTATCATATAATTATATATTATATATTAATAAAAAATATATATTAAAAATGAGAATAGGAGCAAACGTCATTTTTTTTTTTTAACCACAAAACTAATAACTATATTAGTAGAAAAAAATTTTAATTTTTAAATTTATTTTTTAAAATTAATATTAAAAAAATATGATAAATTATGAAGTCTGTACTATAGAGCTCGACTCTACATGATTTTTACCCGATCCTCATGGTTGTTCGATTTAAATCAAACAGCTGTCCTCTTCCATGACAGTCCCGCATATGGGGAGATACACGGATCCAAGCTGGGCCCCATCTTTATACACCAAAACATGGTTGCATATAAATTTCTGTGCAACCAAGGTACTATATAACTGCAAAAGGCATTAAACATACCTCCAGCTAAACCTTAACAACGGTAATAACGGCAGTTATGTGCAGAAAAAGGGCATTTCCGATTTTTTAATTAAAATAATCACTATCATCATGGATATCATGAATAGTATTATAATTAGTTTTGAGCCTGAATGTTACCGGCAAGTTCTGATCATTTTTTAAAATTATTTATAAATAATAAAATAATATTTATTTAAATTTTTAATTATATTTAAATGAATATTAATTACTATAATACAATAATATCATATTTTAATAATATAATTTAATTCATATAAATAAAATTTAATATAATTTTTTAATAATCAAGATCAGACTTTAATGCTTTAAAGATTGATAGATAGAAGAGTCGCATACAAAAATTGATGTACATCAATATTACTATAAGCAGAAAGAATAAATAAAATAGAAGACAATCAAGTATGTAAATCAGTCCAAAGGCTCGCCTTCATGGGGCATGCAAAGCTTTGCTATAAGAAAAAAATAAATACAAGAGAAAAATTATCCATTCTCAATATTTATGTACAGTCCTTTCAACTAGAAGCTATCCTTATAAAGCTCTCTCTTGGAGACCTCCTGAAACGACCACAGTCTACTACCTAACAATCTACTCGAAGTCTTTACTTTTGCTCTCTATTGGTGCTTTCTAGTCTCTTAGTTTTGCTGCCTCGCTGCTACAATCGTATGGCTCTCAGTCTACTAAAGGCCTCTTAAAGACCTCAGTCGAGCCTAGATCAGAATACTATCTCCGATTACAACTCAAAGAAGCTCCTGCCTGTCAGATCTTCACCGCAAGCAACACCAACCGCTTGATTGCATTTTTGGTGCTTGTACACTACAAGTGAAATGAGTGCAGCATCAACCAACGCCAACCTCTGCTCGCCATGCACTGCGCCAACCCTTTTTCATGCATACACTGCGTGAAAACGAGCGTGAGCCACTAAGGGTCCATGGTAGACTGCATGTGATGCCGGTCCACCATTGATCGCATCCAACTGGCACATGCATCTCCTTCGTCTGGACTCTATTTGGACTATTCTTGGGTTCGTCAGACTCCGTTCATCGTTCTGGACTTTACTGTAGGCTTATTATGAAAGAATTTGAGGCATTTTTCTCAACAATCTCTACATTGACTCGACATTCGATCTTCACATATTTGAGAGCTCTGTCTCACACCCTCATACCCTAGGGTAATCACCTACTATCTCATGGATGGACAAACATGGGAATCAAGCCAGGCCGCTCAATCTTACCTCCGTTAATAGCTATGATCTTTTTAACATAAGACCTACTCGAGGAAGTCTCCATAGCAATAGGAACTTCACTCTGCGACGTCGTCTTTCATATTCCTGAGTCTCCCATCTCATGTCTGATCCACCTCCATCTAAAGCTCCATCTTGCACTATGCTTCCTATTATAAGGTATTGTCCTTTATATTTTTTTGCTCTTGTTGATTCTAGATTGATTTTGATGATAACAAAAGCAATATGAGTATAGATTGTTAAATTACTAACATTATTTGTAAAGATGTGTAGTTGTATATCTCAAAAGCTCACAAATTACACCTTTCAAGAGGTTACAACGAAGATTAAATCAAGATAAAAAGATAAATCTAATCTACAAATTAATTTAAAAAAGAAAGGATCAAAACAGTCTTTGGCATATATGGCACGCAAACTGAGCCGACCCAGTCTGGAACTGAGCCGACCTAGTCTTAGTGGAAGCAAAAGATAGAAAGAATAGAAAATAAGATTTTTCATGACCTAGGAGACTGAGCCGATCTAGTTTTCAACTAAGCCAATCCAGTTACAACAAGGCCGACCCAGTCAGAACGGTAGCCATCCCAATCTCAGAAGATAGCAAAAGATAAAAGCAAAAATTTTAAATCACTAAGACTGAGCCGATCCAGCTGAAAACTAAGCCAATCTAGTTTAGACTGAGCCGACCCAGTGACCATAACGACTAGTTTTCTACATTTCTTCAAACGGTTAGTTTTTTATTTCAATAGCTATTTCAGCCCTTCCAATGGCCGAAACCTTTTCTCAAGCTACTTTCAAGCATATAAAAGATTAGAAAAATATTTGGGATGTAAGATTAAGAGATTTTAAAGTAAAAGTTATTTTGGATTTAAGAGATTTTTATTGCACATCAAAAAGTAAAGAAAAAAAAGAAACTAAGCTTTGATTTTAGAGGGCATTTAAGAGTTATCTTCCACAACATCTCAAGCAACCTCTCAGCATCATTTGAAGAGAAGTGAAGCTTCGAAAGAGCACATATTCAGCCACTTCTTTGAGCTCCAAAAGAGTTTCTTTTTTGTGCTGAATTTAATACTTTGTATTTTTGTTTGTCTACAAATTTCTTTGGGAGAAAGAAACTTGAAGATTAGTTCCATTCAAGCCCAAAATTGGACTTTGTAGATTTTGATTGGTGAGCCCGTAAAATCAATTGGATCGATAATGAACCTAAAAAAACCATCGATGTAGGATTATGGTTGGTAAGCCTGATAAAACCAACTAAATTTATTTATAATCCTGAGTTAAAATAAATGTACTGTAATCTAGAATTATAGTAAAATTCTCAAGAAGAGCTTAGGGAGTGGACATAGGTGCGGGGTTGCACCAAACTCCTATAAAATTTTTGTGCGTTTATATTATATTTTCTTTTCTATTGCTTTACATATCTTACATAGTTTAAATTACTAATTACTTACTAATATAGATTAACTTTTACTTAAGTTCATTTACACTTGATTCCACTGCATTAACTAATTAATTTTATTAAATTAAATTAAGTTAAGCACATACTTGTGTAGAGTTAAATTTGGCCAAAAATTTTATAAACTCAATTCATCCCTCCTCTTAGGTAGCCATCCTTTGGCAATAAGTGATATCAGAGCAGGTACTCTAATATTTATTTGTTGACCTAGTGGTCAAAAGGCAAAAGATCAATGGCAACCTAAATGGACTCTTTATTTAATGAATGTTATTCCATAGATAGACCACCACTATTAAATGAATTAAATTATATACATTAAAAAATTAGAATAAAAATCTTCATTCAAATATATGACTATAATTTATGAAAAATTATAATCAATGACCTACACACACCCGATGCATTGATTCATAATAAAGAAGTGATTCAAATGAATGCTAAGATAATGAATATACTTTATTTCTCCTTAGATATTAATAAGTTTAATAAAATTTCTTCATATATTTCATTGAATCAAATATGAGAGAAATTGAAAATGGTTTATGAAAGAGTAAATCAAGAAGAAGAATCAAGCTCTCAAAAAATTAAGGAAGCTTATCCCAACCTATGCCTCATGGCTCATGAGGATGAAAAGAAGAAGAAGAAGAAGAAGAAATAAAAGAAAAAAAAAGCATTAATTAAGGAGAGCAAAGCAAAGAAATGAAAAATAAAGAGAAAGAAAATGCTACAAATCTTTGCCTCATTACCAATGAAGATGAGATAAATTCAAAAAAAAATTAATTTATATTTAATAAATTATATAAAGCCTTTAATGAATTAATGGATGAATTTAAAAAATTAAGACTGAAAAATAAAAAATTTAAAAAGTCAAATCTTCTTTTAGCTAATGAAAAGAGTAAGGTCTTGTTAGAAAAGAAAGATATTTAAAAAAAAAATAATGCTTTGGCTAAAGAAAAGAAAGTATTTCTTAAATCTAACAAATCTTTAGTTGAAAAAATATTAAGCTCAAAATAAAATTAGAAAAATTAAAATTTCATATTGAAGAAAAAACATATTAAAAAAATATCTTTTGGAAGAAAATACCAAACTAGGAAAGGAGATTGAAAACTTGAAGCGTATGCTTGAAAAATTTATAATTGGATTTCAAAAGCTTCAAGCAATTTTAAATAATCAAAAGACCATTTTTGATAAAGCAGGAATTGGTTATAATTCTTTGAGAAAATAGAAATTTATCAAAAATATGTTTAGCAAAGCTTCATTTGAAAATCATTCAATTATATTTTAAATGTAATAAAGTAGGCCGTAAAATTTTAGAATGTAATTTTAAAAGAATTGACCAGGTTAGGCAAATTTAAGTTTCAAAAGAAACCTTGAGCACTAACTCCTATGGACCCAAGATGACTTGGGTATCAAAAATCATGAAATAATTTTGCAGGTATACTAAGGATGCAATGAAACTAAAGAAAGAAAATTTTTATGGATGCCTTGAAAATGAAAATGGATGGATGATACTATTTGGTAAAATCTAAATTTTTTTCACATCATGCCATCATTATTTGTTAAATATATTTTGATTATTAATTAGTATAATTATTGAATATGTTTGATTGATTTTGATGATTCATCATTGCTTATAATGATCATACTCTATAACTTGAATGTTTTGATATATTGCTTAAAACTAGTATATCATGTTGATTATTTATTTTAAGATCTTTATTTTATTTTAAATTCAGCATGCTGGTTCAATCCTCTGTATCATGCTATATTGATCTTCAATTATTTAAAAAATCTAAATTGCTATGAGCTTGATTGTATATGAAACTATTTGGATGGTTAACTTACAAATTAAATAAATTTTAACATTTTTCTATAAGATATTTAATTATCAAAATTCTCAAAAAAAAATTATGATCTAAGTACTTGAAGATTATACATTCAATCATACAAGATCAAATACTTAAAGTGTTAATTTACATTGCATCTTAGTTTTATCTTAAGGATTTGAAATTTTCTAAGTTAAACCAAATCCTGTAGAAGTATTATCTAGACTCTTCTTGATTTGATGATATTAGATTTGTTTGATTTTCATACCCTCCAATTGATTAATTTTTAATCTCCTAAATTTACTTGAATATCTTTCTTGATCATCAATTTGATTAACTCTTTGATCTTAAAAGAAAATTTATTAATGAACATTCTTATTTTATTTTAACTGATTGACTTTAAAAATTGAATTAGAAAAATGCTCATCTTGAATCTTTTAAAGTTGATATCAAGCAAAATATTTTAAAACTATTGTTATTTATCTTTAAAGCTGAATATTTAAAATGAACTTCAGTTTAAGTAATTAGTATCAAACAACTCACTATTTGCCATGCATTTATTTGATTTATCTTTTTGCAAAAAGAAAAGAATATCTTTGTTTCAAATCTAGTTTTGCATAGCTATATCTTTTGATATAATATCATTTGAGATAAATTCAAAAATATATATCCTCTCTAAACGTAATTACTTGATATTTCTTGAGAAAAGGACGAGATGATCATTTTGAAGAATAACTAAAAATTTCTATATGATTTGCCCTGATTGTTTTGTTGATATCAATTCAAATTGATTCATCATTCAAAATTCTTAAAACTATTTGATTTGAATCAATTCATCTTTATCATTTCAAAACTAAAATGATTGGTATCAAACTGAACTTGAAAGATTTTAACTCTGATAAATAAATTTGATTATTGTAGAGAAATAAATTTAACAAATGTTCCTTTTAAATCTTTAATTAGTATCAAGAATTTTTTTTTAGAAAATTATCAATTGATTTGAATTTTAAAGCAATTGGTATCATTATTCTCATAATTGGTATCAAATAGACCATTCTTGCCTTGCACTTTATTGCATTACTTTTGACAAAAGAATTGAATATCATATCTTAAATTTATTTTATATTGATATACTTTTGATGTGATACCATTTGAGATAAATTCAAAAAATATATACCTCTTCTAAACTTAATGGATTGGTATCTCTTAAAAAAAAAAAGAAAAGATATTTTCTAAAAAATTGAACATATCTTATGCTTGGTTTTGATATAAAAATTCTTAATAGTGAAAAGTACTATCTCTTTTAAATCTTTAAAGCTCTAAGTATTTTTCTATCTTAGTTTAAAAAATTATTTTTACATTTTGGTTTTATCTTAAGGATTCAAAACTTTCCTAGCTAAAATAAATAAATAAATATATATATATATATATATATATATAGAGAGAGAGAGAGAGAGAACCTACATCTAGATTATTTTCTCTTGATACTCTTGATTATCTTACTCTAATTGACCAAATTTTTGATTCTAGAATTTGATTTGAATATTATCTTTGATTTCTAACTTGTTTGCATATTAATTTCTATCTAAATTGATTAAATTTTCTTGAATTGAAACTTCTTGAACTATTGATTTAACCATTTGATTTCTATGCTCATTTAATTGATTTAATATGTGCTCATTTTATAAAACTAAGAAAAAGATATTAATGATTAATTAATTTTTTTTTAAAAAATGATGGGAGAAAATTAAAAAGATTAAATTTTCTGGCATGGAAAATATCATTAAAATATTAAAGATAAATTATTTTTGAAACTTAAAAATTATTTAATATTTTCTAAGAAAAAGGATGGAATGATTTGTTAATAGCAATTCAAATTGATTTTTCTTCAATTTTTAAGTGGTATCAAACTTTTAAGAAAATCATTAATTAGTCTAAATTTTACTTCTATTAATATCATTAAAACTTCTAAGCAAATTATCTTTAATTCAAAATTATTACTTAATCTGAATTTTAGTTTAATTGGTATCATAATTTATATCAAAAAGTCTATTTCTACCTTGAATTCTATCATATTATCTTTTGACAAAAAGAAAAAAAATGTTTTGTCTCAAATCTGATTTTCCATAGCTTATATGATATCATTTGAGATAAAATTAAAAATTTTATATTTTTTCTAAATTTGATTAAATTATATTTCTTAAGTAAAGAAAGATCTAAGTTTAAACAAAATATCTTTCTATGATTTATTTTGTATGATTTGATGATATCAATTCAAATTAACCTATCAAGATAATTTGATTTGAATTTAAATTGATTTATCATTTTCGATCAAAAATTTTAATGATTGATATCAAATAGATCATTATTATCTTGTATTCTATTACTTTATCTTTAACAAAAAGGAGAAAATATCCTTGGATATAATCTGGTTTGCATGAATATATTTTTGATATTATACCTTGAATCAATTATAAGATTAGTACAAGTTGAAGTTTCTAATCGCCAAATCAAGATGATTTTAGAAAAGATAGTAAGCACCAATAGAAAAGATTGGTCTTTGAAGCTCATAGATGCACTTTAGGCATATCACCCAGCACTTAAAACCAACTTAGGGATATCTCCTTATAGGCTTGTATTAGGTAAAGCATATCACTTGCCAGTAGAACAAGAACATAGGATGATGTGGGCCATTAAATAATTAAACATGGACTTGGACGTAGCAGGAGACCAAAGAAAATTATAGATTAATAAACTCAAGGAAATAAGGAATGAAGCATACGAAAATGCCAAAATTTATAAAAAAAGAACTAAAGCTTTTCATAATCAAGCAATCAAATTTTTTGTGCCATTGCCATTGACAATGAAAATTAAGTTGGAAGGGAAGGAATTAAATAAAAATAAGTAAGTCCTCGAATATAGTAATAATTAGTCATATGTATCTATTTTCATGTTAATTTAATATTTTTCAAGCATTTTAATCGATGATTGATTAATGATTTAGAAAATTTTTGAAATACTAAGGATCAAATTATTAAGAAAACCTAATAAATGGTCAGGTTTAAAATAGAAAAAATTTATAAGTGATTCTAAAATCTTCTTCCAGCCTATATTCAATAAAAAATCTATTTTATATGCATATAAATTAAAAAAATATAATAAATATAATAAATAAATAAATAAATAAATAGTAAATTCTAAATATTGATTTTTCATCGAGTAATCGGATTTCGTTGCCTAAATAAGCAATGCTATTTACGTCAAAAAGTGGGCAATATGAAGAAGCTTGTTATATAGTTAGTTTTAATCTATAGTCTATTTAACTCAAGTCAGTAAGTCCAAGGGGTATTGTACATCTAGCACCCTAAAATCAACTAATTTAGAAGTCATTAGTCTAAAGCTCACTACAAGGGTCAGATAGAAAGCTTAAGAGGTTAAAATATTTCAATAGCTGTAAAAATCAAAAAAAAAAAACTCTAAACCATACTAAAGATAGAAGATTTAAAGAATAAAAATGAAGAATTGATCAAAAAAAAGCTTTAAAATTTTATGTTCTTCACTTAACCACTATTTAGGATAGAATTAATAATCTAATGATATATTTCTTAAATCTCTAATTAGATATCAACTGACTTTAGGATGATCTGAAGAAAGTTTTCTATCTTATCGAGTCAATATATACTTCTAATTTTTGTCTTTTACTCGAGGATAAGTAAAGCTCAAGTTGAAAGGTCTGATAACTATCATAAATTTATAAATAAAAATATTTAAAAAATATAATATTTAATATTTATTTAAAAAATTAATATTTTTATTGATGTTTTGTAGGAAAGAAACTGGCCAATATGAAGAGCTTGATTTATGGATTCAAATGGATCAAATTTGACTCAAATCAAGGCTAAAACGAGGAAAAAATGGAAGCAGAAAGTTTAAACTAAAATAATAATAATAATTTAGACCGGCCAGCCAGCCCAACCAGTCGGTCCAGCAAACCTAATTCGATCCAGAGAAAATTGGCTCGACTGCCCAGTCCACCAGGAACCATCGAAGCCAGCCCAAGCATGCAAAAAATAGCTCGGTCCAGCTCCACTATTCGACAGACGTCGGGATGACATTAATTCCTATGCAATCAATGGTAGACCGGAACCCAGCATGCCACACCGTGGATCCTTAAAGGATCCATAGCGAAAAAACACGATCCAAGGGGCAAAATCATTAATTCATCTAACATGGCACGTCCTGATTGGTGCAGGTCTTCATAATGCTTGATTTACAAGATCCACAAGTGAGGGATGTGCACGATCCAATGGTTGTCATTGCTATCAGTCGGGATCCGATGGTCGTAAGCAATCTTTGATTTAATCTAGGATTCCAGCCCTCTTTCTAGCACAATCCAATAATGCAGCACATGTTGGGAATATTGTCCCAAAGCCAATTATCAGCCTATTTATGATTGAGCTGTCTGTTGTAATTATTATGAATTATTAATAAATAAAATTTATTTTAATATTTTTTTATAATAAATTCTCATATCTTTTAATAAACTCCTATATTGTGGTGAAGTTCTTAGGATTATTTAGAATCGACGAAGAAGGATTTGTCAGTTAGTCCTTAAACCTATCCATGATCAAATGATGCATTGTTACTAAGGACGATAATATTTATCAAGTGTAGATCATTGTGTACCATATGGATTGATTGTCCTCTTAACCAAGAAGTGTGGAGATACTAGTATGGCATACAGATGAGATGTAGGGTATATCTACACTAAACATGATCAACTTTGGAGCTTTTCTACTGTCAAGATTTGCTCCGATGGAATAGAGGTATAAATATCCCTATGACCTGAGATTATCATGGTGCTTCCAAGCAACTCACTATGCTTTGGTATCGAACCATCTGAATTTTTAATTCAGTGATGGAAGATTTTTGGGCACAGTCAAGTACTTATGGAGTCGATGTGTAAGTCAAGATGGGATTGACTACTCTAGCTCAGAAGCTGTGTTTAATTATATTTTAATTTAGCAAATCCTTGGCCAGAATAGTCCTAGTGAGAGGTCAAAGGATTGATTGCTTTGAGATACAATTTGGATGTACTTTTTAGGGTTGACAGTTTAACTCTGAATCATCCTAATACACAAGGGTCAAAGGGATAAATTATATGATAACCATATTCACATAGATTCTGAATATTATGATTGTGACTATTCGATCTATCCAGACATTAAGTATCTAGATGGTCATTTTGATTAGTATAGAAAGTGGTTCCTATGCTACCGACTTAGATTCGAACCTGTAGGGTCACACACATTAGAGCTTCCTATCTGATCTAATGGCTGGTGAAGAGTCCCACTAGACTAACACTCTATGATCAAGAGTCCCACTAAACTGAAACTCTTCAATCGAGAGTCTTACTAGGTTGGGACTCTAAGTCCTGACAGTCCAAAACTCTGAGATCAGGAGTTCCACTAGACTGAGATTCTATAGTCAAGAATCCCACTAGATTAGGACTCTTAGACCAAGAGTGACTCTAAGTCCTACTACTCTGAAACTCTGAGTCCTACTTATCTGAGACTCTATGATTAAGAGTCTGGACTCTATGATCATGAGTTCCACTCATTTCAGACATCGAGATCAAGAGTCCCGTTGGTTTGGAACTCTTCAATCCAAAGTTTTATTTTGATGGGACTCTATTGCCCGAACATCCATTAGATTTAGACTCTATATTTATGAAAAATTTAATTAGTAATTTGATAGTTAATTAACTTAATTTAATTGAATAATTATTTTTGGATCAAGTCCAATTGAATTGGATTTAGTTGGGTTTGACCCAATTAGGTTATGAGATGACCTAATCACCAAGGAGGTTTGATCCCTAATTTGATCAAGGATTGGACTTAATTAATTTTTAATTTAATTAAGATTTAACTGAGTTCTAGTTAAGTCTAAATAAGTTGGATTTAATTTGGTCTAATTGGGCCTATCCAATTTGCATTGGATTGGTCTAATTGGATGAGATAATTTGAGACTAGTTTGACCTAGTCTTTCCTTGCGCCACTCTTATCTTTGCACCATATTTTTCTCCATGAGAAAGATGTTCTCATGAATGATTTTCCATGCAAAAGAAGGCTTGCGCCCTCCCTTCTCATGCCCCAAAAGGATATGTTTTATTTGATTAGAATTTGAATTCAAATGGGATTTGAATTCAAGTGGCTAACTTCTTATCTAAACTTCTTCCTCACACCACCTTATTTCTATACTCTATATTAAATTATGTGAATTTTTTTGGGGTGCACAAAACTTCTAAGACTCCTCCCTCTAGTGTGAGCCCCTTCCCAGTGTGAGAAAAATAAGAAAAAAAGTCAAAGAAAGAAAAATTCAGATAGAAAAGTAGGTGCTAGAGGTTTTGTTGTGCTGCCCTAGTTCCTAATCTAGGGTTTCTGATTTGATTTCATAAGATCTGAGCATCAGATCTTCATGAGATTTTTTGGAGTACTTTCTTATCCTCTCTTCTACCCCTTCTATTGATTTGGAGTATCCAAAGTTTTGGTGGAGGAAAATTAAAATTATTCGATTAGATCTAGCTATCAAGAGCCTCCATCATCAAGCTAGCACTCGAGAGGAGCCAATCGGGATCAGGATCTCATGTGGACCATCCATAGAGGCCAGATGCATATGTAGCTGTGTTGTGATGATCATATCTTTCTAGTGATCAGATCGATGGTGACTCGATTGCGAAGATCATCTACCCATGCAAGACAACGTGTTCTGAACACGTAGCATAGTAAAAGTATTTTACTGCTCATAGACTTTTATTTTCAGATTTCATTGCATGCACGTATATCATATTAGATCCTAATAATATAGGATTTGTAGATCAGATCTATAGCTCTTTATAAATTAATTAGATTAATTTTTATTTCTGCTATGATTAATTTTTAAAAAAAAATAAAAATAGAGCTAGAAATCCTGCATGCATCTCAGCAATGATATCAAAGCATCCAAGTTATTTAATGTGATTTATATACATGCTTAGATTATTTTTTAGATTAGATCTAAATAATAATCTAATTTTTAAACTTAAAAATAAAATCTTGATCGCACAGACTGAAGGTTGTCCTACTGTAAGGTTTATCTCTTACAGTGAAAAGGTTGTCTTGGTACGTTGCTGATCTAAAATATTAATCATAAAATATTAAATCCGATCTAATATTTTTATGATTTGATTAAATTAGCTTTAATCTATTTTTTATTCATAAATATATATTTAGATTAGATCTACATTGATTCATGATTTTTTTTTTATGTAGTGTACATAGATTTGATTAAACCTTATAACTAGTACCATTTATGAAATGAGCTGGCCCAATTTTTGAAATGGGTCCACCCATTTGGTGAACAGTGCTAGATTGTAAAGAATTTTTTAAAATTTTAAAAAATATTTTTAAAATACCGAATCCCAATCCTCAACTCAAAACTTAATTAAGAATTAAGTATGATGAATTAGGATCTAGAATTATGAATTAAAGATCCTAAATCATTGATCATAAAATTTTGATTATTGGGTTAGATGAATTAGGTCCATTAATTGGGTTAGACCTAAGATTAGTTAAAGAATGGACTAAATTAAAGTAATTGATCAAATCTAACTAAATGTTGATTTAGATTAGGTCAACGACTCTTTAGACTCAATTACAATAGTTGTAGTTGGTCAAGTTCATGCCTTTAACAAAAATCAAATGGACTTGATTCATGACTATGCGATCGAACCCGAGATTATTAGGTTAGTCAAAGTGAAACTAATGAATCGGATGGTGTCTAAGGTAAGTTTGGCAATTCAGACTAATAGTTTTTAATTGGAAGCTACATGCATTGATTTCGATCTTTGACGACTTAATGGCATATCCCTTCAACTGATCTCACTTACTTGGCCATCCTGATGAATTAGATTTTGATTAGATCATTTGGTGATTTAGGCTCATCCATGTCAATTAGGTAAATCAGTATGACTGATTTAGGTACTCCTAATCCCAACTTTAATTAGGTTCTTTTTTATCCGACTAAGTGAAGTTAATGGGAGGATCAAAATTGGCTAGTTAATTCTTCTCTTTCCTTCTTAAAATCAATTAATAAAATCCTCTAAAATTATTAGGTTCTTAAAAATGATAAAGTTATGGTGATAACTAAGTCATAGCCTCCCGTTAAGTTTAGTGATAATGGGTTCATTAGTTTAATAATCATTAGAGGCCCAAAGATTTGGCACTTATTGACTAATGAAATTATCATTCATAATATGATGATTTGGTCGTGTCTTTCTAATGGTGGTCAGGTTGGTTGGCCAAAATCGGGCCTGATCATTTGTTGGTCAAATGCATCAAATATGGTCATATTAATGATTGAACCTAATCGAATCTTTTCAATGGAGGCCAAAGCCTATTGATTAGATTTTTGAGATAAAATTAAAATTACTAAAAGTTATTTAAAAAAATAATTGATTATGAACCTACACATAGGTGCACATGAGTTGACTAACCAAAGTTTGGCTTGTGTGTAATCTGTGTGGATTCTAGTACCCACTAAGAAATTAAAATAATTTCTCAGTTCGTATAAAATAATGGAAGAACCTTTAGATTAAAGTTCAAATCTTTAGGATAATTAATTCATATACTAATTAGGTTTGATTTTTCTTAATGCAGATATGGCCACTATCTTGTTGCTCTGATCAATGTTGGATAATGACAAACTCATTGGACCAAACTTTGATAGCTGGTATCGAAAGTTAAAAATCATTCTAGAGCATGAATGGATCTTGTATGTTTTGAATGATCCGGCATCTAAGTAGCTAGCTCGAAATGCTAGAGAGGCGGTCAGAGATACTTACCAAAAGTGGCTCAATAACTGCATCACCATTCGGTGCATTATACTAGTGATGATAAATGATGAGTTCAACCATAGGTTCAAAAATATCCAGCCATAGGAGATGCTTCAAATGTTGAATGACTTCTTTAGCACACTTGACAACATTGAGAGATACAAAACTAGTTGTGCCATTTTCAACACCCGGATAAAGGATGGGACGTCAGTCACCGATAATGTATTATACATGATCGAGATGATTGAATGCTTGAGTAAGCTAGGCTTTTTTTTGCACGAGTAGCTCGAGAAGGATGCAATCCTGAATTTCTTGCCCAAGTCCTTCCTCCCCTTTCTTACTCATTTTTGAATGATAAAGCCTACAGTAAACTACCACGACTTATTGGGATTACTGCAAAACTTTAAGAAGGATCACCAGCTCCATAAGAAGTCAATAAATATTATGGGAGGGTCTTCTTCTACTAGTCGATCCTTTAAGAAAAGGAAGAAGAAGAAGAAGAAGAAGAAGGTGCAATCACATGCTGGAACGTCTACACAGGGTCAGACTAAGAAGTGCAAGCCCGACCAGAGTCAAGCAAAGTTCTTCTTTTATAAGAAGCAAGGGTATTGGAAGAGGAACTATCCTCAGTATATTATCTCCCTGGATCCGAACAGGTCAAGGAAGAAGCAAGTTGTTGCTGGGTAAGATAATTATACAATAATACCTTACAACTTCTCTATATGTTATACTATTGTCTGGGTATTAGATACCAAAAGCCCTTATCATATTTATAAATCGATGCAGGATTTACAAGTCAGTAAGAGATTTGATGAAGGTGAGAGGTTCCTGAACATTGAAGATGGAAAATAAGTTTCAGCTCTAGCTTTAGGAATTATGAACCTTGTAATCAATTCTCATAGAGTTATTCTTAGTGATTATCATTTTTGTCCAAATTTTTTTATTGAATGTTATTTTTGTAGGCCTTTTGACCAAGAACAGTTATCAATTTTCAATAAAAAAATTTATAATATCATTTTGAATGATGTTACGATTTGTATTGGACAATTGAATAATGATATTTACTTACTATCACAACCTGTTAACGTGGTCCAATCCTCTGGTAAACGTCCTAGATTAGATGATGTATCAAAAATCTATCTTTAGCACTATAGGCTAGGTCATATCAATAAGAACAGAATAAACAGGTTGGCTTAAGAAGGAATTCTTGAAGTAATTATGAATCACTTCCGACTTGTGAGTTCTATCTTCTTGGTAAGATGACCAAGTCACCTTTTATTGGAAAGGATGTGCGAGCTAGTGAACTCTTAAGTCTAGTACATATCGATGTATATGGATCCATGAGCTCAAGTGCTAAAGATGGATATCTCTACTTCATAATCTTCACGGATGACCTATCGAGGTATGGGTATGTCTATTTGATGAAACATAAGTCAAAGTAGTTTGAAATATTCAAACTATTCTATAATGAGGTGAAAAAGCAAACTAAAAAGAGTATTAAAACTCTTCGATCTGATCGAGAGGGTGAGTACATTTTCAACAAATTTTTGATATATCTAGAGAAGAATGAGATTCTCTCTCAATAGACTCCTCCTAGAACACCGTAGCATAATGGTGTGTCTGAAAGAAGGAATCGAATCCTGTTGGACATGATTCGATCCATGATGAGGTTTGCTGATCTGCCAATCTTCTTATAAGGATATGTGCTTAAGTCAGCTTATTACATTTTGAATAGGATTTTGAGTAAGTCTATTTCCAATACACCATATGAGATGTGGATATGGCGTAAGCCGGTACTATCGCACCTTAAGATTTGGGGATGTCTGGTTTATATCAAATATTTAGTAATGAATAAGCTTGGACCTAGGTGTAACAAGTATAGTTTTATAGGGTACCCAAAAGAGATCAAAGAATATTATTTCCACCTCACTGGTGAGTAAAAAGTATTTGTCAACCTTAAGACAATCTTTTTAGAAAAGAAGTTTCTTGGAGAAGAAATTAATGCCTCTAAGATCGAACTTGAGAAAGTTCAGTAGGTGAAAAAATCGACATAAGTAGCTGAACCTAAATCGAATTTGATTAGATCAAACCCAGAGCCTGATGAATCTGCACCCTTAAGGCGGTCTGGTAAAGTATCACGTCAGCCAGATAAATGCTATGATTTCTTGGTTTGGGATGGTGATCCTGTCGAACTCGATGAGAATGACAAGGATCTGATCACTTATATGGATACAATGTAGAGATCCAATTCTGAAAAATGGCTTAAAGTCATGAAATCCAAAATGGAGCTCATGAAAGTCAACGATGTATGGATATTGGTTGATCCACCCAAAGGGATAAAATCCATAAGATGTAAGTGGGTCTTCAAAAGAAAAAGAAGCACAGACAGAAAGGTGGAGACCTATAAGGCCCATCTGGTTGCTAAGGGATATCGTCAATATTATGGTATAGACTATAATGAGACGTTTTCTCCTATAGCAATGCTCAAATTTATTTGGATCATGCTTGCGATAGCTATCCATCTGGATCATGAAATCTGACAGATGGATGTGAAGATAGATTTTCTGAATGGAGAGCTAGACAAAGAGATGTATATGATACAACCTAAAGAGTTCACATCCATAGATGAGTCTAAGATGTGCAAGCTTCAAAGGTCCATTTATGAAATGAAGTAGACATCTCGAAGTTAGAACATACATTTTGATAGGACGATCAAGACGTATGGCTTCATTAAGAATGGAGAAGAATCCTACATATATAAGTGGGCTAATGGTCCAGTAGTAGTATTTCAAGTATTGTATGTGGATGACATTCTCTTAATCGAAAATGATGTCTTTCCATTATAAGGAAATAAAGATTTGACTATCATCACAATTTTCCATGAAGGATCTGATAGAAGCTTCCCACATCATAGGGATGAAGATCTATAGAGATAGATCTAAAAGGTTGCTTGGGTTATCCTAGTCCACGTACATTGATACTATACTGAAGAGATTCAGCATGAAAAATTTCAAGAAGGACTATCTACCGATAGGCCATGAAATTTTTCTTTCAAAAGAGGAATTTTTTGACAATACCTCAAGAGAAAGAGCGTATGAGTAGAATTTCATATGCTTCAGCAGTGGATTCTATTATATATGCCATGACATGTACGAGACTAGATGTGGTATACTCACTAGGGGTAGTGAGTAGATACCAATCCGATCAAGGAGAGAACCATTGGAAGGTTGTTAGAACTATCCTGAAGTATTTAAAAAATACCAAGAATTAGTGGTTTGTTTATGGTAAGTCAAACTTGAGACTTATAAGATTTATATACTTTAGTTTCCAATCTGACCATGATAATAGCAAAAGTGTCCCCTTAGAATTTAAAATCATATAGTTAGATCAATACATAGAGCCAATATCTAAGTTCTTTTCATTTTAATTTCAATCGATTTTGTCCCCCAACTTGAAGAATGCTTTTTATACTTGGTATCAAATTAAATTTGAAATATGCTTTCATATGTTATTTATATTATTTTTAAGCAATAAATTTGGAAATTAGTTTTTCTTCAATCTTAAAGTGATATCAAATCTTTTAAGAAAATCTTGATTTATTTCAACATGGATATCAAACTAGAGATCTTTCATTGATGTTACTTTTTCTCTTCAAAATATTGGATATCCAAAATTAAATTATTTTTCATATTTGATATTAAGAAATTTGTTGTTTGAACTAATTTTTAAAACAATCAGTATTATAATTTTTATAATTAGTAACAAATAGTCTATTCTTATCTTTAATTTTCTTATTTTTTTAATAAAAAATATTTTATCTCAAATTTGATTTTACATATCTTATATGATATCATTTGAGATAAAATCAAGAATTTCATATCTTTTCTAAACTTAATTAAATTATATTTCTTAAGAAAAAAAATATCTAAGTTTAAACAGAATATCTCTTTATAATTTATTTTGCATGATCTATTGTGTCAATTCAAATTAACTTATCAAAATAATATGATCTATATTTAATTGATTCATCTTTTTTTAATCAAAGACTTTAATAATTGATATCAAATAGATCATTATTATCTTACACTCTATTACTTTATCTTTGATTAAAAAAAAGGAGGAAAAATATCTTTATCAATAATCTATTTTGCATGAATATATCAAGATAAAATAATATATATATCATATTATACCTTGAGATAAATTACAAGATTGATATCTTTATGCTTCAAATTGATTGATACTACTTTAAAAAAAAAGATATTTTCTAAAAAATTAAACATATTTTTTTAAGATTTGCTTTAAATGATATATCCAAATTTCTAATTTTGAAAGGATTTGTATATCTTAGATTTGTAAAGTTCAAAAAAATAAATAAAAACTTCTTTCAAATAATATAAATAAATAATTTATAAATTTATTATAATTAATATCATAATTTCTTTCAAATATTCTATTTTTATCTTAAATTCTATTGCATTATCTTTTAGTAAAAAAAAGTCTCAAATTTAAATTTTCATGATTATATTCTTACTATTATATTATTCAAGATAAATTCTTATGATATATTTTTGAATGATCTACTTTAATATTAAAAAAAGAAAAATATTTTTGGTTATATTCTTACTATTATATTATTTAAGATAAATTCTTATGATATATTTTTGAATGATATGCTTTAACATTACAAGAAGACAAGTATTTTTAAGACTATATTATTCAAAATTTTTAAAGTCTAGAGTTCTTTTAATTAAAATTGAGAAGTATATATGCATCTATGTTTTTAAGAAAAGAAAAAACTCTTGATCTAAATTTAAAAGTTAAATAATCTAAATTTTTAAAAGTTAAGTTTATATCAAATGTGCTTAATTTAAAAGATAAGAAGAGAGAGTATAAAAAGCTACTTGATTGAAAATATCCTGACATAAAGAGAAGAATTTATTCAAAATGAATTGATTACTAACTTGGTATTAATTAAAGTTTAATATGGTATCAAATTAAAGATACTTAACTTGAAAGAAAAAGGAGTAACAAAAATTGTAAAGCTTAAGCATGCAAATTTTAAGAAAGAAAAGAAGGAGATAATGCTAAAGAATGAATATATATATATATATATATATATATATATATATATATATATATATATATATATATATATATTAATTTAGTAATTTAAATTTAAAATATGCTTATTTTGAAATAAAAAGAGGGAAAAATTTAAAAAATAAATTAATCTATCTATTAATATAAAAAATAGGGAAAGAGATATTTTTTAATTTAATCTAATTGAAAATATTAATAAACTTTGATCTAAAATTCTCAATCAATTATCTTATTTTGAGCTTTATTGTATTAATTTTAAATTTTTAATCAAATATCTTATAGTTTTTTCAATTTATGCTTTCATATATTTATTCAATTTGATTTACTTGATTTAAAGTACTATTAGCTTAAGATAGTATAAGATAAATAAATTATTCTTCAATGTTGAAACTTTTTTAAGATGGTATCATTTATATGCTGATTTTATAATTTAATTTGTCTGAACATTCTTGACATTCTTAGAGTTTGAATTAAAAACTCTTCTTACTCCTAAAAATAAATTTATAAAATTTTTAATATACAATGTAAGATCTTTATGAAATTATTTTCAACTCTCATACTATCTTTCATACTATTTTGATACATACTTTTTCAAAATTTAATTAACTAATTTTTTTTAAAAAAAATAAAAAATAAATATTAAAATTAATTCAATTTTTTTTACATATTGTACTTATTTTATTTAAATTTTTTTATTTTTAAAAATTAAATTAAAAATCTAAATTGGTGGTATCAAAAAAAAATTAAGCATCGAACATACTTTACTTAGAATCAAATATGCTAAAATATCTTAAAAAGTTCTGTCCCTCAATATTGACTTAAAAATCTAAATTTAATTCTTTTAGAAAGGGAGAGAGTGATATCAATATAAATTTGATATCAAATATACTTATTTTTATATTAAATATTTTATAAAATTTAAATATAGTATTCTTTTAAAATTAAATTAGTTTTTTTAAATTTAATATATTTTTTTAAAATTTTGATTGATTTTGATGATATATTTCAATGATTTATTTAATATACAAAGATTAAAAAAATATATTATGCTTGATTTTTTTGTTCAAATCTTTATAAAGTTCTATTTCTCTTAAAGCTTAAAAGTATATATTTGAAAATATGATCAAAGAGTTATACCTATTCAAACTTTGATATTTAAATTTAACAAATTTCTGAAAAAGAAGTGATGTCTTAAGCATATTTTAAATCAAAAGACAAGTTTTCAAAAGAAAGATATGATTCATTTAACTTTATTTTTTGAATTTGTTACATCCCTCATTTGATAAGATAAGTTTTTAAAGAGTAGATGATTCATTTGATTTTATTTTTTGAATTTGATACATCTCTTATTTGATACACTCTTACATCTTATTGATTTTGATGATTTTTCTTAATCCTTTTGATAAGCTTTTTAATACTGTTAAAAATGAAAAGAAGAATATTGAGTATATGCTTAATAAATTGATACTTAAAATATTAAATAATTTGATGTTTGAAATCTTAATACTCATTGATTTGAATTGAGACATTATAGTGTAATGCGTATATGAAAAATATACAATGAACTAAAGATAAATTGAGAATATTCATAAAATATGCATTCATATGTTTAACCAACTACTTTATGATACATGTTGGCCAATTTTAATTATATGTGGTGCTTATATTGTATGGCTAACTATTTGTACTTCTAATATGTAATATAAACTCCATTTCATATCTTTATGTAATTTGGCTAAAACTATTTATTTAATATATGACTCTTATGACTCTTTTGATATATTGGCATCTTATTTTATCATGAATATGAAATATGTTTTCTATATATAGTATCAATTATATTATGAATCATATTTTAAGGAGCAGATTCTTTCTTCTTATTAGAAAAGAGGAGTAAATTTTATTCACAATAAGAAAAGAGTACTATTTTTTTATATTGATGATGTCAAAAGGGAAGAGTAAATACATTATTTGGTATAAGCAATAATTATTAATTGATGATGTTAAAATTACATGCTTGATGATTGGCAATTTTTTTTTAGCCCCTAACCTTTCTTCTAAAAGAACAAAATTATTTTGTAGAAAATGAGGTTTATACTATGATTTCTCTATCCTTTATTATAATGATCCATTATAATCATCTACCTATAGGTATTGATATTATATTTTAATACTATAAAGCTCATGCCTTAAAAAATTTGCATCAATTAAATATACTTATATATTATCTTGGTTTAAATTTAAAATCCTTAATGGCACTACTTTACTCCAATATTTTATATATGCCTTATTTTGCTTATACTCAAATATTTTATCATCATCAGAAAGGGAGAGATTATTGCCCTAAGGATTGATTTTGATGGCTACAAAATATTTGAGAAAAGTACTAATGATTTTTATCTTTAGAAAAGTTTAATTGTATATTTCAGGTTATACAAGAATTTTTAGATTGATAAAAATATTTAAAAAAATATTAAATCTTTAATTTCATCAAGTTAGAGATCAAAATAATGTTATTCAGAAGTCTCAAGAGCATTAGAGAAGAATTTGGAACCTTTGAAGGCAATTTGGAAGATTTCGAAAGTTGAATTGATAAAGATGCTTGAAGAAAATCAAAGCTATCATTTCATTAAGTTGGATATCAAGACAATATTTTTTGGAAGCCTCAAGAGCATTAGAGAAGAGTTTGAAACTTTTGGAGGCAATTTAGAAAGATTCAAAAGTTAAAAAATGAAGAAAAATATGTTTGAGCAAAAAGGATCGACCCCTAGGATGACCCTTTTTAAAAAAGACTGCTGGCATGCTTATTTTTGAGTGGCATACAAAAAAGGTTGACCCTGGGGTCAACCCCTTTGCTAGAGGTTGATTCATGGGTCAACCCTATGCCATCTAAAAATAGAAACAGGCTATTTTTGTTTTGCCATAAAGGTCTGGGGTTGACCCCTGCAATGGAAACTTTCAGAATAGCTAGTTCTTTTGCCCATTTTTAGTGCATTAAATATCTAATAAATGCTCTTCAATAGCTCTAAATAGCTACTAATCATTCTTCAACTTTGATTGAAGGTTTAAAAGCATTCAAAAGGAAGGGAAGTGAACTGAGAAAGAAATATTCAAAAAATTTGTAAGCTCTATTGAATACCTAAGAAAAAGAAAAAAAAGAGAGAAATTAAGCTTCAAAATTAGAGGGCTTTCAATTGGAACTATCTCCATCATCTTTTACATTCTCTTAAGCATCAAGAAGAGAAGTTGAAATATCATTTGAGCAATCTAATAGCAACTTCTTCGAGTTTCAAAGAGTTCTAATTTTTATTTTCTATTTGGTGCTGAAACTTATATCTTATATTTTCATTTCTTTACAAGTTATTTTGGAGAAAGAAACTTGGGATGTAGGCTAGTCCAAGCCAATAATTAGATGGTGTAAAGGTTATGGTTGGTGCTCTTTATTTTAAAATCAATTAGATTGATAGTGAAAAACTATCAATATAGGGTTATGGTTGGTGAGCCCGATAAAATCAACTGGATTTGTATGTGATCCTGGATCAAAATAAATGTACTATAATCTAAGAATTATAGTGAAACTTCAAAGAAAAACTTGGAGAGTGGATGTAGGAGTGGGTTGCTTCGAACCACTATAAATTTTATATGTTTGTATTGTGATTTTTTTGCTTGCATTACTTGCTTATAATTTTTGCTTAGCTTAGTTTTTTATTCTTATTTAGCAACATATATGTTTTAATTCCACTACTACAAATTGCTTTCATGATATAATCTCTTAAGTTGATCCAATTAGAAGCACATAATTGATGTAGAGTTTAATTTGACCAAAATTTTATAAGAACCTAATTCACCCTCCCCCCTCTTGGATTGCTACCTCTGGGAAACAATAAGTCACTGGTCCTTAGTATTTCTTAAATACTTAAAAATGATTTTTGTAACTTTCTAATGGTTCTCCCCTGGATTAGATCGATATTTACTCACTATTCCTAGTAAGTATGCCACATCTAATTTTGTATATATCATGGCATATATAATAGAATCCACTACTGAGGCATATAGAATCCTACTTATATGCTTTCTCTCTTGAGGTGTTATCAGACAATCTCTCTTTGAGAGAAAAATTTTATGGCCTATCGAAAGATAGCCCTTCTTGAAATTCTCCATGCTGAATCTCTTCAGCATAATATCTATGTACATGGACTGGGATAATCCAAGCAATCTTTTAAATCTATTTATATAGATCTTCATTCCTAGGATATATGATACTTCTCTCAAGTTCTTTATGAAAAACTGAGATGATAGCCAAACCTTTATTTCCTACAATATTGGAGTGTCATTTTCGATTAAGAGAATATCATCCATATATAATACAAGAAATACAACTACAGAATGATTAGTCCATTTATAAATGCACCTCTTTATTCTTAATGAAGTCATATGTTTCGATTGTTTTATCAAAATACATATTCCAACTTCAAGATGCCTACTTCAATCTATAAATAGATCTATGAGGCTTACATAACTTAAACTCATCTATGGATGTAAATTCTTCAGGTTGTATCATATAATCTTTTTCAAACTCTTTATTTAGGAAAACTATCTTCATATTCATTTTTCAGATTTTATAGTCCAAATGCGCAGCTATCATAAGCACAATTCGAATAAACTTGAGCATTGCCATAGCAAAGAATGACTTATCATAGTCTATACCATAACATTGATGATATCTCTTTGCAACCAGATGGGCTTTATAAGTCTCCACCTTCCCACTTGCATCCTTTTTCCTTCTGAAGACTTACTTACTGAAGGAACCAGATCTAGAATTTCATGAGTAGATCTTGAAACTTTTTTAAGATCAAGCAGCAAAAAATTTAAATAAATTAAATATTTATTTAAATAAATATAAAAATATTTTAGATCTAAGATTTATTACATGATCAAAATATGATATTAAATTAAAAATTAAAAACACAAAGGAAAGATTAACATGTTGATCTCATCAACATGCTACAATACTACATCTAATGTAGCTATAGAATAATAGATTAGATCTGATATCCGAGCAAGTTAGATATTCTAACTTGCTGATCCAGGCTTAAGGATGAAGTCACGAGCCACACACGCGTCCGGTCTCTAGGAGTCATCCACACGAACCCATGAATACGATCTGAGATTTTGATGTAGGAAATCAGCATAATATGCTAATACTGTGCTAATCTCTCTTCGACGGTCGATTCGATGCTTTCTTCTTTGAGACTTGGACTCTCCAAAATATTAAAAGAAAAAGAAGAGATTTCAAATATGAGACTCTCTTAAAAAAAAAAATCTCAAAAGAAGGAGGAGAAGAGAAAATCAAAACAACCCTAGAAGAAGACCCTCTTCTTCTTCTCTTTTCTCTCACCTAGACACCTAGTTTGGTGTCTATGAAACCCTAATGCCCAAGGACCCTCTCCCTTTGATTTTTGCACACCCCAAAACTCTTCTAAAGGTCTATATTTCATAAAAAAATTAGGCTAAAATTTATCCTAAATTTATAAAAAAAGAAGAGTGTTTATCTAGATCAAAAACCAAACAAGGAAGGACCAGTTTTGGCAAGAGGTTGGGATGCCCAACTCTTAGGCGCCCCTCCTCTGATTTTTTCGATGAATCCAGTAAGAATACATGAACAAAATTCCTTCTTTCTCACATGGAATAAGGGAGAAAAATAGGAGAGGAGCGACACACTTAGAAGGAGGTGTTTTGGTTTATAAGGATTCTATCTCATAGAATCCTAAATCAAAACTAACTTCTCCTTTTGACTTGGTCAACCACCAAATTACCATATAAGTAATAGAGGGAGAGAAGGAGCGTGCATGAAGATTAGAGAGAGACTCTCTATCACACAAAAAATAGAGAGAGTGGGCATGGGGAGTGGGATATATGTGGCACAAGGATAGGGAGTCCTAGTCACACTAGGACTCTTATTTTGACTTGATCAAAAATTGGTTTCTCAAATCAAATTAAATCAGAAGTAAACCAATCTAATTAAATTAGACTCTAATCTAATTAAAAACTTAATTAAATTTAATTTAATTAGATTTAATTCTAATTTAATTTTTTAATCAAATTAAAAAATTGGATTGACCGGAGTTCTAGTTGAACTAGGACTAGTTCTTTTCTACATTTGACTTATCCAATAAGCCAATTAGACTTGATCCAATCAAGCCCAAACTAAATCTAATTAAATTATATTTAATTAGACTTAATCTTAATTCTTTGATTTAATCAAATTAAGTTAATTAGCAATCTAATTGCTAATCGATCCTCCTGCAATGCTTACACTAGGTTAAACATCAATCGTATTAATTATTTAACCCTAGAATGATTCTCAATCATTGATCAACCATCCGATCAGATTGTGAGCTCTACTATGTATAACCTCATAGATTTTAATCTAAGTCGATAGCATAGAAATAGATTTTTATACCAATCAAAGTAACCATCTAGCAATGATTTTCTATGGCTGGATAGGTCGAATGTGTAGAGCAACATCCTTAGAATCCATGCGGATATAGTTTCCATATAATTCATCTCCTTGACCAAAATGCTCGTAGGATACCTCAGAGTTCAACTGTCAACTCTAATCAGGTTATCTATATTATATTTCAAAATATCAAATCCATCTGATGGATTATCCTGACCAAGGTTTTACTATATTAAAATATAGTGATATATTATTCTCCAACTCTTAAAGTGGTCAATCCCATCTTGATCACACTCTAACTTTGCAAGTACTTGACTGTGCTCAGAAGTCTTCTATTACTGAATTAGAAATTTAGTTAGTCCGGTACCAAAGCACAGTGAGTTGTTTGCAAGTCACTGAGGTGATCTCAAGTCTAAGGGACACTTATACCTATATCCCATCAAAGATTTTCTTGACAGTAGAATGCTCTGAACTTGGTCATGTTCAATAATGATGTACCTATATATCTTACCTATATACTATATCAGTGTCTCCATACTCTTTGGTTAAGAGGACAACCAATCCATATGGCATACAACGATCTATGCTCGATAGATGCTATCATCCTAATTAATAATCTATCATTTGGTCGTAAATAAATTTAAGGACTAATCAATTAATTCTCTCTTTATCAAAGCTAAATAGTCCTCAGGACTTCATCATAATAATGAAGTTCGTTAGAAGATGAATATTTTATAATAAAAAATGCTATAAATATATTTTATTTATTAATAAATTAATTATAAATATAATGTAGCTCAATCGTCAACAGACTGACGATTAGCTTTGGGATATATTTTTCAACAACTTTCACTTATCCTAAAGCTACTTGGCATAGTATCTAATACCCATCTTTGACTTGTGGTTATCGAACTTGTTTATTATCAGGGCTTTAGTAAAGGGGTCGGCCAGGTTTTCTTTTTCATCGATCTGTTGAAGGTCAACGTCATCTCTATCTATGATCTTCCGAACCACGTGAAAGTAGCGTAGAATGTGCTTTGTTTGCTGGTGTGCCTTTGGTTCCTTCGCTTGAGCTGTGACACCAGTGTTGTCATAGTAGAGCAGGATCGAACCATCAAGGAAGAGTGCTACTCCAAGCTCGGTGATAAATTTTCTCAGCCACACAGCTTTCTTCATGGCATCTGATGCTGCGATGTTCTCTGCTTCGTAAATAGAGTCTACCATAGTATGCTGCTTGGAACTCTTCCAGCAGATGGCTCCACCATTTAGAGTAAAAAATATATCTTACATGCTTCTACTATCATCATGATCAGATTGAAAGCTGGAGTCGGTAAACTCCATAAGTTTCAGATTTGACTCATCATAAACCAACCATTGGTCCTTAGTATTTCTTAAATACTTAAGGATGGTTTTAACCACTTTTCAATAGTTTTCTTCAGGGTCAGACTGGTATCTACTCACTACTCCTAATGAGTATGTCACGTCTGGTCTCATACATATCATGGCATACATAATAGATCCCATTATCAAAGTATATGAAACTCTACTCATATGCTCTCTCTCTTTAAGAGTTATCGAACAATCCTTCTTAGAGAGAAAAATTTTATGGCCTATCGAGGGATAGCCCTTTTTAAAATTTTTCATGCTGAACCTCTTCAGCATAGTATCTATGTATGTGGACTGAGATAATCCAAGCATCCTTTTAGATCTATCCCTATAGATCTTGATCCCTAGGATGTAAGATGCTTCACCCAAGTCCTTCATGAAGAACTGTGATGGCAACCAAACTTTTATTCCCTGCAGTGCAGAGATGTCATTTCTGATTAAGAGAATGTCATCCATGTATAAGATAAGAAATACTACTATCGGACCATTTGTCTATTTATAAATGTAGGATTCTTCGCCATTCTTAACGAAGCCATACGTTTTGATCACCTTATCAAAATGCATGTTCCAACTCCGAGATGCTTGCTTCAATCTATAAATAAATCTTTGAAGTCTACACACCTTGAACTCATTTATGGATGTGAATCCCTCAGGTTGTATCATATACACCTCTTCAATCAGCTCTTCATTTAGGAAAACTATCTTCACATCCATCTATCATATCTCATAGTCCAGATGGATAGTTATCGTAAGCATTATCCGAATAGATTTGAGCATTACCACAGAAGAGAACGTCTCATCATAGTCAATACCATAACATTGACGATACCTCTTGGCAACTAGATGGATTTTATAGATCTCCATGTTTTCATCTACGCCCCTTTTCCTTTGAAGATCCATTTATACCCAATGGGTTTAATCCCTTCGGGTGGGTCAACCAATATTCACACATCATTGATCTTCATGGATTCTATTTTGGATTTCATGGCCTCAAGCCAGTTCTCATAATAGGATCTCTGCATAGCATCCATATAAGTGATTGGATCCTTATCATTCTTATCAAGTTCGATGGAATCACCATCCTAAACCAAGAAATCATAATATCTATCCGGATGATGGATACTCTACTAGATCATCTTAATGGTGCAAGTACACTAGGCTCTAGATCTAATCTAATCAAATTTGACTTAGGTTCAGCTATAGATCTCAATTTTTCTACCTATTGAGCTTCATCAAGTTCAATCTTAGAGGCAACAGTTTCTTCACCAAGGAACTCCTTTTCCAAAAAAATTATCTTAAAACTGAAGAACATCTTTTGTTCTTTAGCATGGTAGAAATAGTAATCCTTACTTTTTTGGGATATTCTATAAATACACACTTATCAGACTAAGATCCAAGCTTATCTATATAAAACGTTTGACATAGGCCAAACAATTCCAAACCCATAGGTGATAGAGTGTAGGCCTACGCCCAATCCATATCTTATATAAAATCTTTATGACAGATTTACTCAGTATATTGTTCAATATATAACATGCAGTCTCAAAAGCATAACCTCAAAATGAAACAGGCAGACTAGCAAACCCCATCATGGATCAAATCATGTCCAACAAGATTCGATTTCTCCTTTTTGATATACCATTATGCTGTGGTGTGCCAGGAGGAGTCCACTATGAAAGAATCTCATTCTCTCCTAAATATGTCAAGAACTCACTAGATAGATATTCATCTCCTCGATCTGATCAAAGAGTTTTAATACTCTTTATAGTTTATTTTTCTACTTCACTTCAAAATCTTTTGAATATTTCAAATGAATCTGACTTATGTTTCATCAGATAAATATATCCATACCTGAATAGATCATCTGTGAAAGTGATGAAGTAGAAATATCCATCTCTGACATCAGTGCTCATTGGTCTACATACATCAGTATGTACTAGACCTAAGAGCTCAATAGCTATCTCATCTTTTTCAGTAAAAGATGACTTGGTCATTTTACCAAGAAGGCAAGATTCACAGATTGGAAGTGATTCATAATCACTGACTTCAAGGATTTTTACTTGAGTCAATCTATTTATTCTGTTCTTGTTTATGTGATCTAACCTACAGTGTCATAGGTAGATATAAAAGATATTATCTAATCTAGAATATTTTTTAGAAGTATATATTACACTCATAGACTATGATAAAATATAAATATCATTTCTCCATTGTTCTTACATTATTGTAATGTTATTCATAATAATATCATAATAATCTTCTTTTATTGATAAATGATAACTATCTTTGACCAAAAGGCCAATAGAGATTATATTCATCAGAAAGGAAGGACAATAATGACATTCTTTTAAAAAAATGATATTAGTATTAAAAATGAGTTGAACTATTTTCATAGCTAGAATTGGAACAAACCTTCCATCTCCAATATTTAGGAATTGCTTATTATTTTTAAATTTTCTACTAACTTGAAGTCCTTCCAACGTATTGCAAATATAGATTAGACTTTCGATATCCAATACCCAAGTAGAAATATCATAAATAGAAAAATTATAAGCTATTATCATATAACATCCTTGATTAGCAACTACTTGCTTATCTCTCTTATTCAACCTGTTGGGATCTTAGAAATCATGATATTAAGGACAATTCCTCTTTCAATACCCCTATTTCTTATAGTGGAAGCATTTTACCTAATCTAGGTTATTCTTAGATCTTATGTTTAAATTGGGCATAGAGGCCCCAGCATGAACCACTTCGTGCTGCTGAACAATATTCAACTTTCGATACTTATTATCGAAGTTGGGTCCTATAAGTTAATCACTGTCTAATAGTGAATGGAGCAACTGTGGTTTGGGTTTAACTGCACAAAGAAGAACCAAAAGCCTAATTAGTAATTGATTCATTAAATCTAAAGATTTAGATTTTAATTAAAAGATTTTTTTTACTATTTTATTTGAATTGATAGCCTCTACCTTCAATTTAAGAAATTATCCTAATTTTTAAATGGGTACTAGAATCTACAGACTACACACAAGCCCAACTATGGTTGGTAAATCCATGTACATCTAAGGCTAGGTTCATAATCAATTATTTTTCTAAATAATTTTTAGCCATTTAATTTTGCCTCAGATATTTTTTTAGTAGGCTAGGGCCTCCATTGAAAGTTTCGATTAGGTCCAACCATTAACATAATCATACTTGGTCCATCTAACTAATGAATGATTAAGTCTAACTATGGTTGATTAACCTAACCATCATTTAGAGAGATGCATCCAAGAAATCATATTATGAATGATAATTCTATTAGCGGATAAGCACCAGGCCTATGGGCCTCTAATGATTATCCAACTAATGGATCCATTATCATCCACTTAATGGAAGGCTATGATCAAGTTATCACCATAACTATTTTATTTTAGAAACCTAATAATTTTAGAAGATTTAATTTAAAAAAAAGAGTAGATCAGATGAACCAGCTTATCATGATCCTCCCATTGACTTTACTAAGTCAACTTAAGGGAGACCACTAATAGACTGGTCTAAGAGCACCTAAATCAATCATACTGATTTATCTAGCTGATTAGGACAATCTTTCCACTATAAGGGATAAATCTTACAGTCGGACAATCTTATAGCAGTCCGTGCAATCTAAAATCTTTATTTTTAGATCTAAAACTATTTAAAATCTATTAAATTATAAATAAAATTATATCAAATCTAATAAATTTATGATTAGGAGCAGATTATTATAAACTAAGACAACCTTTTCACTGTAAGGGATAAACCTTACAGCAGGACAATCTTATGATAGTTTATGAGATCTAAATTTTTAATTTTAAATTTAATAATTAGATTATAAATCAGATCTAATTCAATAAATAATCTAAATATGCTCAAAAAAATCATATAATAAGAACCTAATTTTGATACCAATTGAAGGAACTAGATCTAGGATTTCACGGATAGATCTTGAAACTTTTTCAAGATCAGATAGTAAAAAATTTAAATAAATTAAATATTTATTTAAATAAATATAAAAATATTCTAGATCTAAGATTTATTATATGATCAAGATATGATATTAAATTAAAAATTAAAAATTAAAAATATAAAGAAAAGATTAACATGTTGATCTCATCAACATGCTACAATACTACTTCTAATGTAGCTATAGAATAATAGATTAGATCTGATACCTGAGCAAGTTAGACATTCTAACTTGCTGATCCAGGATTGAGAATAAAGTCATGAGCCACACACGTATTCGGCCTCTAGGAGTCATCCACACGAGCTCACGAACATGATTTGAGATCCTGATGCAAGAAATCAGTATAGTATACTAGTACTATACTGATCTCTCTTCGATGGTCGATTCGATGCTTTCTTTTTTAAGACTTGGAGTCTCTAAAATATCAAAAGAAAGAGAAGAAATTTTAGATCTGAGATTCTCTCAAAAAAAATCTCAAAGGAGGAGGAGAAGAGAAAATCAAAACAGCCCTAGAAGAAAATCCTCTTCTTCTTCTCTTTTCTCTCACCTAGACACCTAGTTTGGTGTCTATAGAACCCCAACACCCAAGAACCCTCTCTCTCTGATTTTTACACACCCCAAAACTCTCCTAAAGATCTATGTTTTATAAAAAAGTCAGACTAAAATTCATCATAAATTTATAGAAAAAGAAAAGCCCTTGTCTAGATTCAAAACTAGATAAGAAAGGACTAGTTTTGACAAGAGGTTGGGGCACCCAACTCTTGGGCGCCCCTCTTTTGATTTTTTTGATGAATCCAGCAAGAATAAATGCACAAAATTCCTTCTTTCTCACATGGAATAAGGAAGAAAAATAGGAGAGGGGTGGCACACCTAGAAGGAGGTGCTTTGATTTATAAGGATTCTATCTCGTAGAATCCTAAATCAAAACTAACTTCTCCTTTTGACTTGGTCAACCACCAAATTACCATATAAGTAATAGAGAGAGAGAGAGAGAAGGAGCATGTGTGAAGAATAGAGAGAGACTCTCTATCGCATAAAAAATAGAGAGAGTGGGTATGGGACATGGGATATAGGTGGCGCAAGAATAGGGAGTCCTAGTCATACTATGACTCCTATTTTGACTTGGTCAAAAATTGGTTTCTCAAATCAAATTAAATCAGAAGTAAACTAAATTAATTAAATTAAATCATAATCTAATTAAAAAATTAATTAAATTAGATTAAATTAAATTTAATTTTAATTTAATTTTTTAATTAAATTAGAAAATTGGATTGATCGGAGTCCTAGTTGAACTAGGACTAGTTCTTTCCTGCACTTGGCTTATCTAATAAGCCAATTAGACTTGATCCAATCAAGTTCAAACTAAATTTAATTAAATTATATTTAATTAGATTTAATCTCAATTCTCTAGCTTAATCAAATTAAAATAATTAGCAATCTAATTGCTAATCGATCCTCCTGCAATGCTTGCACTAGGTTAAACATCAATTATATTGATTATTTAACCCTAGAATGATTCTTAATCATTGATCAACCATCCGATCATATCATGAGCTCTAATGTGTGTGATCTCATAGATCCAAATCTAAGTCGGTAGCATAGAAATATATTTCTATATCAATCGAAGTAACCATCTAGTAATAGTACCTGACGGTCGGATAGATCGAATGTGTAGAATAACATTCTTAGAATCCATGCAGATATAGGTTCCATATAATTCATCTCCTTGACCAAAATGCTCATAGAATATCTTAAAGTTCAACTATTAACTTTGATCAAGTTGTCCATATTATATTTCAAAATACCAAATTCATCTAATGGATATCCTGACCAAGATTTTGCTATATTGAAATATAGTGATATATTATTCTCAAACTCTTGAAGTGGTCAATTTCATCTTAATCACGCTCTGACTTTATAAGTACTTGACTGTGCTCAGAAGTCTTTCATTACTGAATTAAAAATTTAGTTAGTTTGATACCAAAGCACAGTGAGTTGCTTGCAAGTCACTGAGATGGTCTCAGGTCTAAGGGACACTTATACCTATATCCCATCAGAGACATTCTTGATAATAGAATATTCTAGAGTTGATTACGTTCAATGATGATGTACCCATACATCTCACCTGAATGCCATACCAGTATCTTCATACTTCTTGGTTAAGAGGACAATCAATCTATATGACATACAGCGATCTATGCTCGATAGATGCTATCGTCCTAATTAATAGTCTATCATTTGATCATGAATAAATTTAAAGACTAATCGATAAATTCTCTCTTTATTGAAGCTAAATAGTCCTAAGGACTTCATTACAATAATGGAATTCGTTAAAAGATGAATACTTTATGATGAAAAATATCAAAAATATATAGATACAATGTAGCTCAACCATCAACAGACTAATGATTGGCTTTGGGATACATTTTCCAATACTTACACCCTATGGATTTTATCCTTTCAGGTGGATCAACTAATGTCCATACATCATTGACCTTCATGGACTTTATTTCAGATTTCATAGCTTCAAGCCACTTATCAAAGTTAAATCTCTATATTACATCCATATATAAGTGATCGGATCCTCATCATTCTCATTGAACTCGATAAGATCTCCATCTCAGATCAGAAAATCATAGTATCTATCCGCTTGATATGGTACTCTACTGGATCATCTTAAAGGTGCCTCGATAATAGGCTCTAGGTTTGATCTTATCAAATTTAGTTTTGTAGATTCACTAGAATGTACTAGCCCTTCTACCTATCGAACTTCACCAAGTTCAACTTTAGAGGTAGCAGTTTCTTCCTTAAGAAACTTTTTTTTCAAAAAGACTATCCTATTGCTAACGAATATCTTTTATTCTTTAGTAAGATAAAAGTAATATCCTCTAGTTTTCTTATGATTTTCTATAAATAAGCATCTATCAGACCTGGGTCCAAGCTTATCTATTTACAAATATTTGACATAAGCCAGACAATACCAAATTCTAAGATGAGAGAGTGTTGGCCTATGTCCAGTCCATATCTCATATGGAATCTTTGTAACAAATTTACTTGGAATGTTGTTTAGAACAAAACAAGCAGTCTTAAGTGCATAACCCCAAAATAAAATTAGCAGACTTGCAAATCCCATCATGGACCGAACCATGTCCAAGAGGGTTTGATTTCTCCTTTCTAACACCCCATTATAATGTGGTGTTTCAGGAGTAATACATTGAAAGAGAATCTTATTCTTTTCTAGATATGTCAAAAATTTATTGAAAAGGTATCTACCTCCTCGATCTGATTGAAAAGTTTTAATACTCTTTCTAAGTTATTTTTCTACCTCATTACGATGTCATTTGAATATTTCAAATGAATCAAATTTATTCTTCATAAGATAGACATGCCCATATCTAGATAGGTTGTCAGTAAAAGTAATGAAGTAGTAATACCCATCTCTAGCACACATGTTCATAGGTCCATATATATCAGTATATACTAGACCCAAAACATCACTAGCTCGTTCACCCTTTCCAATAAAGGATGACTTAGTCATCTTTCCAAAAAGATAGGATTCACAGGTCATCAATGATTTACAATCATTGATGTTGAGGATTCTCTCCTTGATTAACATGTTTATCCTATTCTTATTTATATGACCGAGCCGATAGCACCAAAGATAGGCATCGATGATATTATCTAGTTTTGGATATTTATTAAACGTGTACATTATATTAACAGGCTATGATAAAATATAAATATTATTTCTTAATCATCCTCACATTATTGTAACATCATTCATGATAATATCATGATAATCTTTTTTTATTAATAAGCTATAACCATTTTGAGCCAAAGTCCTATAGATATTATGTTCATCATAAAGGATGAACAATAGTGACAATCACTCAAAATGATATTATATGTTTTAAAAACAAGCTCAATAATTCCTAACGCTAGGACTGGAACATTATTTCCATCTCCAATATTCATGAATCTTTTGCCATTGTCAAACTTTCTACTGACTTAAAGTCCATGCAACAAATTGCATATATGAATTGAACTTTTGATATCCTAAATCTAGATAGTAGTATCATAAATAGAGTAATTACAAAGTATTATCATGTAACAACCTTGACTAGTAACTAGTTGTTTTCTCCCATTCAATCTATTTGGGTCATGAGGACAACTCCTCTTCCAGTCTGCTAGACTATGGTTAGTAATGGACTTTTCATTCTGAAGACACTGAGACACCTCAACACGATGCACCATTTCTCTAGGAGTGCCAAAAGACTCATTCACCACTTAAATCATTTTCTCTGGCTCAGCATCCTCAAACTTGTGACTGAACTCTTCATTCATTGCTGCTCACATAATGCAATGCATTATGGTATGATCATTAAGTCACTTCTGATAAGTATCTTGGATTGCATCATGAGTGTTCAGAGCAGACTTCTAGGTACTGGATCCATAAGAACATACAGGATCCACTCATGCTTCAAAACAATTCTTAATTTTTGATATCAATTACTGAAATTAGATCCTATAAGTTTGTCACTGTTCAATAATAAATGAAGCAACAAAATACTAGTCATTCTATTTAATTGAAAGAAAAGTAAAGATCTGATTAGTATGTGAATTAATTAACCCTAAAGATTTGGACTTTAATCTAAAGATCCTCTCATTATTTTCTACGAATTGGTAGTCTCTACCTCTAATTTAAAAAATTACATTAACTCCTTAGTAGGTACTAGAATCTACATAGACTATAAATAGATCCGAGAAAAGTTCTGACCAACCCGTGTGCACCTACGATAAGTTCTTAACCAATTATTTCTCTAAATAATTTCTAACATTTAGTTTTGCCCTAGGCACCAATTCAATAGGCTTTGGCCTCCACTGAAAAGGTTTAGTTAGGTCTAATCATTAACATGATTGAGTTTGGTGCATCAAACGAACGATGACTAAACTCGAGGAAAGCTCTGGCTAACCTGATTGTTATTTAAAGAGTGCAACATAATCATTATATGATGGACAGTAATTTCAATATCAAGATAAATACCAGGCATAAGGCACCTTCAATATTTATCTAGATAATTGGACATATTGTCATCCACCTTAATGGGAGGTTATCACTCCGTTATCGCCATAACTTTATTATTTTAAAGATCTAATAATTTAGAAAATTTAAGTTACATATGTTTTAAGGACAGAGAAAATATTGACCAAATTACTCCCATTGACTTCACTAAGTCATAACCTCCCACTAATTTCTCTAAGTTATTGATGAGGACTAGGATCAATTTCGGTCCAAGGATACCTAAATCAGTATTACTGATCAAAATTAATCATATTAATTTTTTTAATTGACATAGATTAGCATAAATTATCAAGTGATCTAATTAAAATCTAATCCACCATATCAGTCAGGTAAGTGAGATTGATGGGAGGGATATGCTATTAACTTATCAGAGATCGAATCAATGCGAGTAGCTTCTAATTAAAAACCATTGATCAAGACTGCCAAACTTACTTAGACACCAACTGGTTTATTAGTTTCGAGTCGATCAATCTAATAATCCAAGCTCGACCACTGAGCCAAAATCAAGTCCATGTGGTTCTTATTAAAGACATAGACTTGACCAACTATAACTATTGCAATTGATTTAGAGCATCCTTGACCTAATCTAAGATAATATTTAGTTAGATTTGATCAACTACTCTTAGTTAGTCCATTCTTTAATTTTAACCTTAACTCTAATCCAATTAAATGATCTGATATGCTAACCCATTAACCCATGAGTTATGAATATGTTTTAGGATCTTCAATTCATAATTCTAGATTCTAATAAAACAAATCTTAACTCTTAATTAAGTTCAAGGCTGATAGGTTAGGATTTGGTACCTTAAATATTTGCATGTAAATTTTAGAAATTAATTTTATAAATAAATTTTAGAAATAAACTTTAAAAATAAATCATAAATTATTTAGATCTAATCTAATAATATTTATGGTTTATATTCTTAGATAAGCATATACTATGACAACCTCTTTACTATAAGAGATAAATCTTATAGCAGAACAACCTAAAGAATCAGTATGTGTGATTTATTATTTTTAAATTTTTATTGAAGGGTTCATTTAGATCTAATCTAAATAATCAAAATTAGATCCAAACATGCATATAAATCATGTTATAAAGAATCTAGCTTTGATACTATTGTGGAAAAACCAGCAAGTGTTCTAAGTATATTTTAAAAAATTTTTAATATAGAAATAAAAGATAAATATTTTAATCTATTTTATATGCTTAGGATCAAATCTGAAATACCTATCTAAGAATCTATAAAATGAAAAATAGCATGCATAAAAATCTAAAAAAAATAAAAAGATCTGATATCGATCACATCGATGTAGAAACCTATATCTAACTTTTAGATCTAAGAGCTAAGGTTCGAAACCTTATACATGATCATAGGTCACTGATCTCCACTGATGTAACTTTCAGATATGAAGATCTAAAGATTATTTGTAGTCACATAGGATGTCTAGCCTTTACGAATCGTTCACTCGAAGTCTTGCACTGATCTGATCTCCTGAGACTGCTAAATCGCACGAAAATCATATGACAAGCTGATCTAAACTCTTCTCGTTCTTCGAATCTTTTGGACTTTCCAAAGTTGAAGATGAGTCTCTGGAGGATGTGGGAAGAGGAAAAAGAATAAAGAAAATAACATTTCTCTCTAGTTTTTCTTTCTCCCAAAACCAAAACCCTAGTTCAAGATTTGAACTCTCACCCTTGAGAAGATTATTTTCTTCTCTCTTTCTCTCATGCCTTAGAGGCTTCCCACCCAGGTTCCTCACACCGCCTGATGTCTTTTGGCCCCTCTCTCTTTGGTTTTCATGTGGAAAAGCATTCTAGAGTTGGTGCACAAAAGAAAGAACCTTAAATAGAAGTGGGCGGCAGCATAGGGTAAGGTTGAAACTCTATTTCTCATCAATCCAAACTCTTTTGGATTAGAATTTGAAATCAATAAAATTCTATCCATAAGGGGTGTGGGAAAGGCTGGGCTTGGACCTTCTCTCACATACAATTCAATATTTATGTGAGAAAAATAAAAGGCATGAGGAAAGATGGCACAAAAGGGAGTTGGCGCATGGACTAGTCTAACTAGTTTGGATTTTTCTTTCTTCATTTGATTCCAAGCATATTAAAATCAAATTAGTAAAATTAAATCCAATCCAATTAGGTTTTAAATTGACTTAATCAAATGCTTATCAAATCAAAATTTGATTGAGTCAAAGTTCTGATCAAATCAAGAATCAATCTTCCTTAGCGATTAGATCATCTTATAATCTAATCGGATCAAACCAAATTGAATCTAATTTAATTAAATGTGATCCAAACTTCATTGCTCAATCAAATTGAGCTAATTAGCAATCTTATTGCTTACTAATCCTTCAATTAAAGAGTTTCAGTCGAGTAGGACTCTTGATCATAGTATTTTCGTGCAATAAAACTTTTGACCATAGAGTTTCAGTCTACTGGGATACTTGATCATAGAGTTCTAACTTAGTGAAACTTCTGATCATAAAATCCTAGCTCAGTAGGACTCTGATCATAGAATCTTAGTCTGATGAGATTTGATGAGCCACATGATCAGACAAGTACTTCTTATGAGTGTGATCTCATAGGTTTGAACCTAAGCCAGTCAGACCAAGTAAAGATTTCTGAGTGAGTTCAAAGATATTTGACTCAATCGAGATAAGCTTTAATGATTATTAAAGAAGAACATTAGGCTCAATCATATACTAGCATGATTTTTTTGAATCTAATTGAATCTTATTCAAATCAATTGAACTGGGTTAATTCAAGTGATGATATCTAAATCCAAATTCTTGTTTGTGTGATCCAGTTAGGCTTGGTTCCATATGGTAATGGGATATGTCGTGATCTTTATCATCGACATCATCGAAACACCTTTCGATGGATCAAAACTTTTTTGATTCAGACAACTAGTATGATCGATCATCTAAATCATTCTAATTGCTCCCAAAATCCATCAGTGACACCTAGCAGCATATGGTGGCAATCCATCAGAACTGAATACGAACCTCTCGGTGCAGTTACCTATGTGATTAAGTTTCTCTATCCTGAGCCCCGACCGAATTAGGGTTAAGGTGATCTCGTCAAATTCTAATTTTTGTCATATAAATTAATCATTTGATTCAAGTCCAATATGAAAATCCTAATAGAAATTCTTTCTATTATTTTACTCTGCCATGGCCATGGACTTATAGACTTGATTCTCATGATCATCATAGGACTGCTCCTTATCTACCGAGGTAGATAGATCTCCTATTGGTGCAATCAAATTTCTACAATGAACATGCTATAGCCAACATACACCTCAGAATTTTGAATGACTAGGAGACCAAGTTATGATGTAGTCAAACTATAACACCCTCAAGATGAACTATCGATGCACCTCAGATCAAAGAATCAGACACACCACTGCAACTTCGAGCCAGTCATCGACGAGAATATAGACTTTTTCATGACTGCTTGAGGTGGTCATGCTCAGTGCCCTCATTTTCTAATGAGTATCTGTACTCTCACTTCGGTGTCTCTACACCGTAGACTCAAGACTCATCTATCCAAAAGAAATGATCATACACCAACCTTCCAGATCAATCACCATCCTCATGATGCTCCTATGGTTGAAAGCATTTTATGAGTTAATAATAAAAATTTATGTCTTAAATTTTTAACTTTTAAAAATATGAACTATCATTACCATTAACTCAAGAGATGTATTACAGACACTTTCAAATATACATTATGATAGAAAATAATTTATTTTATTATTTATAGTCAAAATTATGATTTTGTCCTTAGAAGTGTATTACAAGTGTCAGCCAATCTAGCTTCTATGGCACACCTATCTAACATGTTGGTGAGCACGACTTTGCCATGTACAATTCTTCAAGCTTCAACCATATTACTGTCGAAAAAGTCTCACTAAGTACATGGATCACCACGTTATCTGCTAAGTACAAGTAGATCATGCTCACTGCCTGCATCTGAAGCCGCTTCCAATCCTTCATCTTCATGATCCAGACATCTCCTCATACAAGAGAGTATGGATCAATTCATATTAGATGAGCACGTCCTTCACCCTCGTTTGCCATAAGGAGAAATTACTCTTTCCATTATATCGGTTGATCTTTATCTTGATTAAGCTTGTCTTCTCTATATTCTTCAATCTTAATCATCACTACCATAATCTATGCTCTAATAGTGCTTAGCTTTGATACCAATTGTTAGATATCTCATATCGAAATATTGTAACAAGAAGAAAGAAGAACTAAAATATAAAACAATCAAGTACATGGAACAGTCCAAAGGCTTACCTCCACGGGATATGCAAAGCTTCACTATGAGAAAAAAATAAATACAAGAGAAGATTATCCACTTTCAACACTCGTATACAATTCTCTTAATTAGAAGCTATCCTTACAAATATCTTTCTTGAAGACTTTCTAAAATGACCACAGTCCACTGTCTGACAGTCTGTCCGAAGCTCCTACTTCTGCTTTCTATCGGCGCTCTCTAATCTCTCAGGTTTGCTCCCTTGCTACTACCATCGTATGGCTCTTGGTCTGCTATAGGCCTTTTAAAGGCCTCGGTCCAAGCTCATATCAAAGTATTGTCTCCAATTATAACTCAAAGAAGCTCCTGTCCATCAGATCTTCACCGCAAGCAACATCAGCTGCTTGATCATGCGTTTGGTGCCTGTAGACCCTAAGTGAAATAAGTGTAGCATGAACTAGTGTCAACCTCTACTCGCCACGCACCCCACCAACTCTTTTTCGTGCATATAGCATATGAAAATGGGCGTGAGCCACTAAGGGTCCATGGTGAACCACGTATGATGCCAATCCACCATGGATTGCATCCAACTGGCGTGCACTGCATGCACACATCTGCGACCTACTCATGAGCACCCGTGCTAGGCTACGTCGTGCACTGGGCCATGGCGGCCCATTGGATTGTGGGCCTCTTCCGACACCCCATTGACCATATACCCTCCTCCTAGCATTCTCTCATATGCATCTCCTCCGTCTAGACTCCATTTGGACTATTCTTAGGCTTGTTGGACTCCGTTCATCATCCTAGATCTTGAAAGAATTTGAGACATTTTTTCAACATACACATACATATATATATTAAAATAAAAGCATCAATCTCTATATGCCATGTCAGAATAACATATAGGCCTTCGTCCATCATGTTGCAACTCTCATATGGAAGTGTGTTCACCTGAGATCGTTAGCAGATTAAGTCAATTTAAAATCAATCTTAATTTCCTGCTAGTGCCCCTTCACTGCTAACTTCTCTTGCTCTTCATTTTTTCTCTATTTCTCATCATCGATCCTAGGAGCCAGAGAGGACAAACTATCCATCGAAGGAGAGGATCATATCCTAGAAGACGTGGGAGTGGCCAATGAGTCAGCAGTAGGGGATGCCATAGGCAAAGGAGTCGGGTTCGTCAATGGCAATAGGGGAGTTGTTAGTGAGGTGCCAGCTCTCGAACCTTCCCAAGCTCTCATAGATGCCCATCTCCTTGTTACTCTTCTCGCTGTCACCTTTCACTGTCTCCACTATCACCTTCCTTCCCATCATCACCGACATAAAAAAATACCGAACATAAAACCCCAGCCATCATTTAAGCTTCCCTATTCAACCGCTCCAAGCCTCCCACCTAATTGGAAATCTTGAGGATGAAAAAAATAAAGAAACAAGGAAGCAAAACATAGGAAAAATCAAGAAAAATAGAGAAAATTTGAAAAAAAAAAATTAAGAGTAAGACTCTTCCCCTCATATATAGATGATTATTTTTTTTGCTTTTTTTTCTTTTTATTTTATAGTTTTTTTTAGATATATATATATATGGGAAAAAAGAGAGGTTTCTTAGGTTCCGTTGGTTGAGTTTCTCAATCTTCTCGAGCCCTCCCTCTTTCAAACACTCTCAGATCGAATCTTCACAAGATAAATAAAATTAAATATTATTTTAAAAATATCATATTCTATGCACCATATTGTATTTAGAAATGGCAATTGGGTCAAGTCAAGTCGAATACGGATCGGATCAATGCAGGTCGGATCAGAAAATCATCAATTCAAATCCGATTTATCTATTAAATGGATTAAAAATTTAACTTTAAATCCAATCTTTTTATTAAACAGATAATCTAATTCGATCCATTTAATCTATTTATTAAATAAATTAAATAAGTTAAATAAATTAAATTAGTTAAATAAATCAAATTAAATAGATCAAAAATAGATTGATCAGATTTTAAATATGTTAAATAGATCTTAAATGAGTTAAATATATTAAATAAATTAAACAGGTTTTATTTGATGCAATCTAATTTAAATATTAAATAGATTAAATATGTGAGATATCTAAAATTTAAATTTAATTTAAATATTAAATAAATCACTATATTTATAATTTAAATATATTTATTTTAAATTTAAATATATTTATGATGGGAACATGAATTGAATTGATGGGTCGAAATATATTTTGTCGGCTCTAAATTTGTATTATAAGCTGGTTTATATATATAACGGAGAGGTACCAAACCGTTATGGCGGCTTTATAATTGTGTTATTTAATACATCGGTCTGCAAGCCGTAGCATCTTCTGTTTAATCCCGTGAAACAAATTCCGTCGAGGCGTCCTCATACGAGTTTCTGTGCTCGCATCCTCGCGGCAGTAGTGGGGATCCGACGTGGAGCAGCCCACGTGGGGTGTGGGACCCAAGGGCCAAAAGGGAGGCCATCTTTGATGGGCACCCGTGGGTGGGCCGCACGCAAGTTGGAGCCATTCAGGTGGTCCCACGCCACGCGGCCCGCGAGGGTGAAACGATGAGAGGGAAAGAGGGCTGATTACGGGGAAAGACGGACGAGGCGACGGGGCCCACCTCCCGAGTTCTTACTGCGGTCACATCAGTGGGTCGTGTGATGCTCGAGTCACCGTCACAACTTTATTCCCCAGACCGGCCTCTGAAGTCCATGATTTTATGGCAAAATCTTACGTTCATCAGCAGAAGATTTAAAAAAAGAGAATGGGTGTCATTCCACCAATCAAGAACACCTTTTTAAAAAAAACTAGGTCGTGTACGAAATGATGCGGGGAGATTTGGAGCGTGGCAAAGCTTCTTGGAGGCATGGGTTGATATATTATGTTGGTTCTAATAACAACAATCTTTTGGGACCCCAAAATGGCCATAACTTATATGAATCATCATTCTCATCATTATGAGATGAATATTATTTTAAAAATATTTTTGAGGGTATCAATTAATTAAAGTTGCAATCGCTTGTTTTCTAATTCCTACATAGTCTAGATTTTCTCATCTTAAAAAAAAAAAAAGAAAAATTGTTTATGTAGTTTGCTTAGATGTCAACTACTCAGGTGTTTTCTGCTGGTTGTTATACAAGCCATGAGTTGATATTTGTGGATGATAGGTTAGACCTAGAAATGTAGTTTATAATGACAATATTTTCTAAGTTATAAAAAATAAATTATTATGCATTTTTTTCACTAGTGAAGGATTCTCTTGGTTATTCTAATTGGCAAATGAATTGATTCAAAATGATAGCTTATACTCAATTTATTCAAAAAAAATGATTGATGAATAACAACTATATTCTCAAGGAATAATCAGTATTTTGTTATTGGATTTTAATTTTTTATTATTTGTTACTCATACCTTTTCAATATTATCATCATAAAAATATTTCAATGACATCATCTTCCTTATTTTTGTTACACTATAGGAACTAGGAGAAACACTGGCTGAATTTTGCCAATGTTAGAAGAAAGCATTGGTAAAATTCAAATTGCATCCCAATGTTTTTTTTAAGAATGTGGGCAGGTTACAATAATTTATAGCATTGGCATGTTATAATGCAAAAAAAGTATCGATAAAAGCTATAAAACATCGATAAAATTCATCCACTTATCCCGCCTCCATCTTCAAATTGATATCTTAGACTGTGCTTCATCCTAATTCTTTTTCTTGAGATAACTCCCTCTCATTCTTCTAATCTATCCTCTTCGCCTCATCTCCGAGAGTCAATACTAAGCTAAGTCACCCTCTCCTTTTAATCCGGCCTCTCCTTCTCATCCTCTTTGGTGATTCTCCTATCTCTGAGTCAACTCTCCATCTCTTACTCCATCAAGAAATAGCAGCTATTTGCAACAACAATGGTCCTGAGAACTATAGTATCATATTTTTTATTCAATCATCTATCATTTAATAGTCACTTCAACTAATTAACGGTGGATGACTAAACAAAGAAAATTAATTTCTCAATCACTTCTCTCCATCAAATAAATCACAAACTATTGGTTGCTAAATAAATGATGATGGGCCAATTTAAAAGATTAATTTGCAACAAAAGTCTAGACCATAAGAGTCTAAGTTTGGAGATTCTTTATTGATTTTCATTATTTATTGCACCAGTTGTAGCATGGTATCAGATAATCTCCTCTTCCCTATACAAATTGCTAAGGTCTAAAATTTGAAATTATTATTAGGAAAAGCCTGGCGTCCCAAAGCAAACTCCAATTATTTGGATGTGATGTCATGCAATTTAAATTTTTTAAGATTCATACTTGGCAAGATCACTTTCACATTTGCTTATCAATAGCGTCTTTGCATTGGATATTGAAAAGAAATGTTAAAAAGTTTGACATGTATAATGTGAATATTATATATGGAGTTTTATAATATACTAAATTTAAGCCACAATACAATTCTTGACAACCGATGATGAAATTGCAAGAACTTATTAAGAAAGGTGATAATCATAAGGTGGGTCAACAAAGCCACACAAAATTAAATTCTTTACCTCTATTGGTTTGATAAATTTTTATGATTGTTTAAGTAAGTGGACAGAAATGGTTTTCTTAAAATAGCTAATTAACATCATTGTTCGACGCAAAATACATACGGATGCAAATGGAATGGGTGCTATATATATATTAGCATTTGTCAGAAAAAAACAAGAATCTCTTATGAATAATATTCTCACCCTCAACGTGCAAGCTAGGAAAAGCATGGTATACTTGGGACCAGCATATCTAGCTTTAGAGTTTGCATGTGATCTAAGCTAAACTAGTTAATGAAAAAATTCTCTTTCTCTTCATTTTATCTTAGAATAATGGAGAGAATTAATTTCTTTTTTTAAAAAAGAAAAGTGGTTCAGCATGCTTGGTAATACATAAAGATAGATGGTATTGTATATAGAATCATAATACTGTACTTCTCTATGTAACCTCTGACAAAATTCTAATGCTAAGCTTTTACATATTAAACCCTAGAATTACAAAGCATAAGTTTGTTGAAACCAGTCAAAATAAACTAATTTATCATAGGATCTAACTACCATTGATATCTAGTTTACAAGATACTTCTCCTGAGAAAGAATTGAGGAACAAATTAATTGTCTTCAAAATTTATTTAACGATTACTTTAGAGTAAGTTGATAAGCTTAGACTTTTATATTGATTAGCATTGAGTTAGATATATTCGAGATATATTCACTTATATATTATTATTATTATAAACTTTATTAAATATATGCTTCCACTATTAAGTTATTTTTTTAACTGGCCCATACATTACACATGTATATACATCTACGAAGGATGTACATTAAAAAAGAAAAAAAGCTAGCATTCACACATTGTTGATGAAGAACCATCTATTTTCATAATTTGTTAAGTTTCTTATAAATAAATAATTTCAAGTCAAGTTATTTTATTTAGTATGCTAAATGTATTATATTTACAATACAATCCAAAATAAACCAAAATATGGGAAAGAAGGAGAACAGGAGATATTCTTCCATGCTATCACTTAAGTTGCTTTATTTTCATGTTGAACTCAAATTTTAACTCTTTATTCATGGTCATGTTTTACCTTTATCTTGCTTTATCTTACTTGGACCATTGGAAAAAATAGCTCTATAGATAGAGATAGAGAGATAGAAATAGAAAGATGGATATCTCATCACTATTATATTTATAAGTTAATATAAAAAATGAAAGTCATGGAGGAGTAATAGTATATATAAACTAGTACAAAAGAAAAATATAGACGGTGCTAGAGTGACATTGTCTTCTATAATATGATTTAGGTTGCTATATGTAAATAAAAATATAAAATAGTCAATGTTATCCAAAAAATCTTGGACATAAAAGGACAAAATTAAATAGTTGATATGTAACTCATGTTGTTTCTTTTCTCATGGATATTGCAGGTTATACAAATTATAAAACTACAACCATCTAAAGAAATATGATATAATCATTAACAACTATTATGATAATTTCACGACAGAACTCTATTAAAAAGAAACTTTATAGATCTAATGATTCTTCACTTGCAAAAATATGTTTAATTGTTTTCTTTTAGCACATTACTAGGGATAACATATAAAAGATTTTTATTGTTTATGCCTTACAAAATTATAATTTTAAATATTTATTTTAAAATTTTATTATATAAATACCTATAATTTTTTTGAAGTATTAGTTTGCAATTAAAATTCCCCAGTCTACCATGTTACAATCTTACTTGGAACTTGAATATCCTTTTACAATATTTCTTTTTCAAAACTTTTAAATGATACAAGTATTAATTTTTCTTTTTTACTCAAAGATTTATTGAAATTCCAAGCATGGATCTATAATTTAATTAAGTTTGTTTTTGTTCTAAATGTTTATAATGCGATTAGAGGAAGAAAGCAAACTGATTCATGAGATCATGAATGATATTAGAATAAATGTTGGAACAAAATTCAAGTATCAGAGTTATGCATGCAATTATAAATTATAAATATATTTATGTATAAATTAATTTTACAAAGCTCTTTGTAGTAGATGTTAAACAAATAATAGGTCTGCATAGGTTACTTGTTATACGTGTTTGTTAGCATGGTAGCATTACTTTAATATAAAAATTATGCATTATATATATATATATATATATGAGATTTAAATATTAAAATTTATTAAAGAAGATTAATATTTTTAATTTAATTTTTATTTAGAGAACTAGAGTAAAAGAAAGCCTGATAGGGATCAAATAAGAACTCGCTTTGAATTTAGATTTCAATTATCATAATACAGATATGATTTGAACCTAGAAGACAAACAAGGGTGTTTGATAACTTTAGCAACCAAGTTAGGTAACATCCTAAAAAAGATTTGCATGTTATAATCTAGGTTAAAATAATATCAATGTAATCATTATGATAGTTGTGATAATGATTTTAATGCCTCCTTGTTATACATACATACATACATACATACATACATACATACATACATACATACATACATATATATATATATATATAGATAATGATTATTGTAACATATTATTAATTAGAATTATAAAGATCAGTTATAATGTAGTAGCTATTAGACTTGCATTCTTTTTCTTTAACAAAATGTTATTTTTATTTTTTTGAATTTGCCTCAAAAGATGATATTTTAATTCAACAAAAGGTGAATGGAAAGATAATATTATTATTTTCGCATCATATCCTTATATTTTATGATGGTACTTTTACAATAGCTATTATAACAAAAAATCATCTTAATAGAGAAAATAATTAAATGCTATTTTTGATGTAATAAAGGTTGATATCACTATAAACAAAAAAGAAAAAGCATTTCCTATGCTTTTATCCTGTGTTTAGTTGGGGTCATTAAAACAAAAGGCATAGATGAGACTAAAAAGATAGATGTAATGATGGATGAAAAGAAAAGATTATTCATCCATCCTATCCGATTAATTTACATCTTCCTAATAATTTGGAAGGATCCAAGAAAAGATGGATAGAGCATATAAGGTATGGATTTCTAAGTTAATAAAATAATTCCTTTTTTTTTTTTTTGACAAAACTATAAAACTTCTTTTCTTTTTTATTCATTATATATATATATATATGTATGTATGTATGTATATGTATGTATATATGTATGTATGTATGTATATATATATTTATCTATACTATTAATGCTTATTAATTATTTTAATTTTAATACATAATTTTCATAATTATAAGTAAATAATTAGAATTATCTTCTATTTTTCTAATAAGAACTATCTTTTATTTATTTTTTATATTTATTATTTTTAGTTTACTATTTGTATAAAATTAATTAACTATGTAAATTAGATTAAATATTTATTTAATTTAATAAGTTAAATTAAAATTAATTATTTATTTAATTTTTTATATAATTATAAATTATAAAGATTTTAAGTTTATATATTATCTTATTTCTTTATTATAAATAAGTATTATAAATTGATAAAAATAATAATATGTTTATAAGAGGATAGTGTAATAAAAATATCATATAAATATCATTTTTTCTTCATTTCATTTCTTCTATATCAAACAAAAAGAAAAATTATTTTCATCCATCCTTTTATTTCATCAAATACATAGAAAAATGGATGGAAGTCCATCTATCATCTCTATCATCTATCCTTCCTTTAATCCGGTCTATACACTAAATAGAAGGTTAAAATCACATGTCGATAATTAATTGTTACCATCACAAGAGAATGCCCTAATGCCACAACAAGCATCAAAGAAGCATTGTCTTTGCAAGTGTGGAAAAGAAAAAAAAATGATGCTTTTATATCACATTATTTTTTTGTGCTAGCGATGTTCTTAAACATCACTGCAGGTTGATGCTTTTAAAAGTGTCATGAGATTAGTGCATAATAATCCCATTTGTAGATGTTAATTAGAGAGTGGCTTTGGATGATGCTTTTTAGCATTCCTAATTGGCAGCGCTTCCTATGTCAACAACACTTCTTACTATTGCTAATTAATGATGCTTCCTAGTGTTGCTAATTAACCATGATAATAAGCATCTCTAATTAACAATGTTAAGAAGTATTGATATAAGATCTTTGGACAATGCTTTAAAGCACTATCTTATAATGATTATATATAATCACAATGACAATTGTAATGGCCAGTAAGATTTTAGCTAAGATCCTTTATAATAGCAATAAGGTGTTGTTCTAATGGCCAATAAGGATTTAGAGAGGATCCTTTATAATGGCATTATGTGTTGTTTAGGATATTGGTTATAGATAGTTTTAAACATCATGATGACATTAGAAGTAGGGTCCAAATGGGTTGAATCAGTTTAGGTTATATTTGATCCTGATCCGACCAATTTTATAATCATATTATGCTTTTGAACTTGGAACTAACCCATTAGGAAATTAGGTCAGAATGTGTTAAGTCCATGGAAAGAACTTTAAACATGATGGATCATTTGGATCCAGTTGGGATCATGTATGATCTTAACCTTATCCAAAAAATTCGTACTTGGACGTGAACCAGGTCAAATTAGTTTTGCCATTTGAGTCAAGTATCTAACTACCGTTTCTTAGCTAAAATATAATAATTAATAATAAATTATAAAATCATAAAAAAATAAAATAAAATAAGCCAACTTAGATTTGAAATTTTATTCAGAAATATTTTAATTTCATTCAAAAAATTTTCATTCTTAAATTTATGAGCTGTATTTTTTAAAAAATATATTGATATATCTGAGAAAATTATAAATAAAAATCCACAAAAATAGATAATAAAATATGAATATTTAAATATAATTAAATAAAAATAAATGAGAGATATAGTTATTGAAATAAAAAAAGAGGAATTAGTTTAAATAAAAATTTATTCAACTAATAGAGAAAAATATTCGGAGTGAAGGAGAAGGAGGTTTAAATGATTTAGGCTTTTGGATTAGTCTCGATCGGCCCGCGTTGGGTCGGATCTAATTTTTTGGTTTAACCGGCGTGGGTAGGATTGGGTCAAATCAAAGAACACAACATCCAGGCCTGATGTGGAATTTAGAACGGATTTAATTTTTGAATCCAATTCAATTCATAAGTCATCAATTAGAGATTGGATCGAGTCTAATCCGATCGGGACGGAATTAGTCACCCGTGGACCTGACCCATTTGCAGCATTGTGTTTGTCCACCGAGGGCGCGCGCATTAAATGCGGGACAGTGCACTGACGTGGCAGCATGGGGTTGCAGCCCCCCCTCAGGTATGAGAAATGACACCCCAACGAAGCGGAGACGCCGCGGGCAAACCCCATCCCCTTAATTTTTTATTTCTTTATTCTCTTTTCCTCTCCCCTTTGGCGTCCCCGGCCGTCTCCCCACTGACATACCCTCCCATATATTATACCAAAATTAAGGGGAAAAAAAAAAGCACAGGCCGAGAGCCAGACACCGAGAGAGCGAGCGAGAGAGAGAGAGAGAGGAGAGACGATGAGATCTCCCTCCTATCTCTTTCTGAGCTCTCATCTCCCCTAAGCTCCCAATCCTCAGGCCCTACCCGCCAGAATCCGAGGCGATGGAGGGGGACCTCAGGCCGGAATCCAGCGGCGCTGTCAAGAACGCCGCCGAGACGGCTGTCCGGTCGCCGCTTGACAAGCCCCTCAGCGAGCTCACCGAGGAGGATATTGCCCAGCTCACCCGCGAGGACTGCCGCCGATTCCTCAAAGAGAAAGGTATCTTTCCCCTAGTTTTAAGGTTTATCTCTTCCACACCAGGGAATCTCCGGGGGGCTGACCGGTACGTGCCGGTTCCGTGCAGGCATGCGACGGCCGTCCTGGAACAAGTCGCAGGCGATCCAACAGGTCATCTCCCTTAAGGCCCTCCTCGAGGGACGACCGGAGTTCGGCGACCCCCCCGTCGGCGCCGGCTACCGCCAGAAGGCTCCCCCTCCGCGGCCAGTAACCCACCTCCCACATCAGCCTACTCCCCGATCTCCTCCCCCTTTGTTCACCTTTTCCAGCGCCAAACATTCCCTTTTCCAAATCCTGAACTCATACTCTTTTTTTAAAAAAATTAATATTTTATTGTTTTATTTATTTATTGTTTGTAGGCCGCTCTTCCTTCGCCACAGGAGGCAGGCGGCGACTCGACGGCGCCGCCGAAGGAGCCATCACCGTCGCCGTCTCCGTACCGGAGAAGAGATCCGATCCCGCCATTCTTCGCCCCAGGCGAGCCGTCCTGCCGGTTCCCGGTCGCCAGAAGGGACCAGCAAGTGCCAGAGACTCCCTCCCCCTCGCCCAGGTTTTTTCGCATCTCTCTAACCCTTGTAGCCTTTGCTAACCTGCGCCGGTTGTTCTGTCGTACCGCGCTGCCCCTCCGATGGCTTTGATCGCCGCATCGCCGAGTTTCTGCTTTTAGATATTTTGTTTCTATAGTCGATTGTCTCCTTAAATAGTATCTTTTGATCCGACGGCTTGAAGTCCCCCATCGAACTGAAACTTACCCAAATTAGCGTTGCTTTCATTGATCTGGACCATTCGTTGGACTTCCCACTCGTAAAGCAATTTCTTTTCCCGTCACCTTTTTACCTTCATCTGATATGCAACGCTCGGGCTACGTAAACAATTTTCTATGCGGAAGCCTGATCTGCCGTCGATTTCTTCTGCGAAGCCATCCCTTCCGCCCGTTCATGACGTCATTCCCTTACTTCACCCCGTGACGTGAAGCGACGGATGAACGGGCGGCCGGGGAACTGTTCAACGGAAATCCGATGGCCACCTGTATGAGGGAGAGACTTTTGATTGAGCTCTGTCTAGAAATCACATAGGTTCATCGATTTGACGGTCACGATCTTCGTGAACTCTGATGATGGGTTCAGGGTGACGGCGGACGTACGGGCGGGCCAGATGACGATCTTCTACGACGGCAAGGTGAACGTCTACAACGACGTGGCGGTCGATAAGGTGACGCTCAATCCGAACCCGAACCATTTCGGGCGTCACGGAGTGGCCTGACGTCTCGGGTATTTTTCGGCTGCTTGCTTGCAGGCGCGGGCGATCCTAATGCTCGCGGCGAGCCGGGACTGTTACGGCGCTGGTGCTCCACCCGGTCCGGTTCGCTCGCCTCAGCCGGCCCTCGCCAGCTCCCCTCCGACTTTTCTCGGACCGGGTCCGGGCCCGGTCCCCACCGCTCCCCCGCTGCCCACCTCGCCAACTGGTACTCTATAAACTGCCCCTAGAATTTAATATAATTACGAGATTGCCACCATCATTATCATCAGCCTTCTGATCTTGATCGGGTGTCTATGGTTGAGTTGCAGGAAGGTTACCCTGCCGTTCCCGGGATACCGAGTGGAGAGCCGCGCGGGAAACCGAGCCTGGTAAGAGAGCGGAGCAGGGGACCGGGTAAATTTGCCACTTTTTTTCGTTCGTGCAACTGTTTTGGACTCCAGAATTCGACACCGGCGACGTGGCTCGCTTACAGAACACACGCTTGCCGGGATCCATCTGTGTTTATTTCGTTGATTTTAAGACTAAATTCCGCAGCACAGCCGTTGGATATGGAGACTGTGGAGGGAACAGGTTTCTGTTCTCTAGGGAGACTAGGGTGGAATTATTCATTAGTTGTACGCGAATTAATGGCCCACAGGGCCATCCTAGAGATGAGAGAGGAGGCCCACGGATCGACATGATTCCTCCTTGGAGGATTAGTCGTGATCCGTGGATCCCATGCCGCGTTGTCTGCATGGTCCCTGATCACTTTTCATTGAATCTGTTCAACCAAGATCGGAAACCATGCTTACGCTATGTCTTGTCTAAGTTTCGATTTGTCCCTCGAACCTTCAGGGTTGGAATGAAGCCTAGCTCCAGAAAAAAGCGACGCTATGCTCAAGTTTGGCTTGAATTATAATAGTTGAGCTGAGCTTCAGGTCATGTGTAGCTCGGTTGATTTCGAGCACGAATTGAGCTACTTGTTTGATGGTTGGGAAGAGATCGAGATCTTTAGGATCTTTTTATGTTTATGCTTTAAGCTAGTGTTAGCTCTCAGACGATCCATAAACCAATGTATCCACTAAAATGATAATGATATTGAATGAATGAACTTTAAAGAGATCCTATGCATTAGAAATGGTATTAAATTGTGTACAAATTTTTTGAGCTAAATATGTTTATAGATAAACTAAGAAGTTCACGGGGAATCAGCGAAAACATTTTTTTATGCTAATACGTAGTCTAGCATGAGCAACTTCTTTCAAACATTTCGCACAATTAACAACCCTACTTTGGGCTCTAGTTGTTAGTACTTTGATATTGGAAATACAATGTCGTAGTTAAAGCCTTTTCATGTGTTGGTGTTCTGGGTCTTCTGAAATTGGGAGCTATGGTTGCATAGCCATAAAGCAATGATATCCTTATGTTGATGATGTTTCAAAGAACTGTTTTATCATATTAGTTATCTCAAATCATTGTTTTACAGTTTAAGTCGTCCAAGATTATATCCAACTTCATCTTAACTAGAGTGTAACCCTTAATAGCACGGCCCACTTTATCTTCTTATGATATGGTATATGTCACCATCTTCAGTGTAAGAATTGTTGGACCACTTCAGGACTAGATCAGTGTGGACCACATGTACCACCATCCTTGGGGCCTATCCATATCCACATCCTTGTATAGAGTTGATGCTTCCACCTCTTTTTTGTAATTTTTATGCCATTACCTGATGCAACTGGATTTTTATATGAAACAATGTGTTTGTCATAATATATTTATTTCCTTGAAATCTAATTTCCATGCTTTAAAGTAGTGACTCCTAGCAAAACAAGTTTTGGTTTTTGCTTGTGCACTAAGTTTGAAATGCTCTTTTGTTAGGCAATATATTTGTTAATGGAGAACAGGTTTGAAATGCATTTTTTTTTTAGAACCACTAAAATTTACCAAGTCTAGAATTTTCATGGTCATACTACAAACACAAATTTTATTGTGGCTCTTATAGAATGATGTAATCTTCTGTCTTGATCTTGGGCATTCACAAGATGACTTGTGTCACTCTTTTGTGTAACATAACGAAAGAATTGGCTTATTCATGCATGTATGAACAGACACACGAGGTAGAAAAGATTGTCTTAATTACATTAAGAGATATGAAGGTGGAGGAAAATGAATGTAAAGGTTAACCTAACCAACAAGTTTCAAATTGATAAGGTGGTACGTGGTTCACAAATTTCTGTTCTTACCTTTCTTGTGGTTCCTACATATGCTGGTTTTACCTACTGCAGAGGGTCCAACAAATAGAAAAGCATCATTGCAGCGGTACCTGGAGAAAAGGAAGGACAGGTATGAGTTGCTTTCATGGGAAGGAGTGGCCCAACCACATTTACTTGGATCATGACCTTTAGAATGACAAAATTTATTTACTTTATTGCTCATGGGAAGGTTAAAAGGCAGAAGAACTCTTGGAGGGGCATCTTCTTCAAGCATGGAAATGATTTACTTGAGCCAAAAGTTTGGGGGACAGATACCAAATGAGCAGTTAAGTAGGAGCAACGCTAGCTCCCCTACCCGACCCAGACCACCTGGCACACCAACTAGGTGCAGTTCAATAGAGAACCAGACTCAGAAATATCATCTCTCCATTGATCTCAATGATGATGGTAAGTGAAAATAGCCTTGTAACTTATCTGACAGAATTTACTCTATAGTTCATGAGTTCTATTTAAATAGCATTATCACAGATGAAATCAAATTTAAAGCATAGTGGCGTATGCTTGATAAGCCAAATGATATAAATCATTATCAGAACTGCATGGGAATAACTTCCTCTCAACATCATATCTCTATAAATTCTCATGTCTTATGTCTGAGGGCGGCAGATGTGGGATAAGAAAGATCACTGGGGGCAGATCTGACTGTTCTTTCTTTAAGTATATGAAGAGTTCTGCATACATGTTTTCAATGCCCTTGGTCTTGGTTGGCATGGCGGTATAGAACATTTTAAATTTTATTCAGCTTGATCTGACTAGGTTTGTTAGTTTGCTTTAGCTGAAGTTCAATACGCTAGAAGCTAATCTGTGTCATCTTATTTACTGGCTTTATCATCCATGTTTTGCTGAAGGGAGTAAACTTTTATCTTTTTGCTAATGCGATCCTTAGATCAGTAAATACCTCAAAAACGGAGAGCCAATGTCAAATTTAGGTTTCCTAAAATATGTTCTGAGGATTATTTTTTTGTGTTTTACCTCTGGACTTCAGCTGGACAAAAGAAATCTGAGATTTGGAAGTCATCTTTTGCTAATTATGTAGTTGGATTGGCAGAAAGAATGTAGTTTGCCAACATGGCTCGAATTTTATTAAAAGGCATTGGAAAAAACTGTCTTTCCAGGTCATTTTGTTTTCTTATGTATCATACTTCATTAGTTGATAATTAAGCGCAAGCATTTGTTATCAACTCAATTAAATAAATTCTGGTGATTTCTTGACTCTCTCTCTTTTGTAAATATATGGCTAGTCAATTTGTGCTTCTTTATTCTGTTTTTAGTCTTTAAGTATTGCATCACCAGAAGCTTAAATTTCGATTATGTCTCAATGTTAAACAGGTAGTGGCAACTGAGCAGCCTACCCGACGTCAATCATTCTATGGTTCTCTATCTGATCCAGTGACACAAGATGGGGTTCCAATTCCTTCAGTGGAAAATAGCAGACCATTGGTTCCACGTTGTTTCAAGAAGAAAAAATGCATCTATTCTAAAATGATGTCCTTGTGTTCGATTAGCTTGCGATGTCCAAGAAGATTGACTTCACTTCAGTCAGGCTTTTGCACCCTTGGTTGGCTGGAAAACAAGTTTTTGAATCAGAGTATCACGGTAACTTCAGGAAGACGAGATGAGGATCGTCGTTACGCTTTGTGCATACCAGAAATTGGCCAAAAGTTCCAGCATTTGGTTTGGTGAACTTGGCTCCTATCTCTGCAAGATCAGAGGCATAGGCCTGGGTCAATCTTGGATGGCCAATGACATCCAGCCTGTGCCAGTGATCCTAGCGGCCAGGTGAATGTGGTTTGAGTTTAATCATCTGATTTTTTCTAGAATAGAGGAATCCAGTGACTTTACAACCAAGATCATCTTACCAGGTTAATGTTAGGCCTATGTGTTAGCTGAGTTGCAATATATGAAAAATATGAACTTAACGGACATTTAAGATACCAGCTCTACATCCTCTTAACTTGCAGGTTGCCTTTGCTAAGCTAAACAGGAGATATCCTTCGCAATGGCATTTGCATCGTCTCACTGCTTTTATAAAATTATGGAGTAAGATGATAGCTCTGCAGCCTTCAACATACAGTTCACTTTTGCTATCCTAAATAAGAGATATTTTTTCACTTGCACTTGCATGGTCTCTCTGATTAGCTAATGTTACGGGGAATTTTACTGAAAGGATCATTAAGCTCAACCGATACTTTATTCTCCTTCCTAGGAATATGGAAGGAGTGCCACTTTCTTGGTTTGAACCAGAACTCTCCCCAGTGCATGGACCAAAGAGAGGGTTGCCAACCAAGAGATCCAACCTGCATTAGCTTGATTAGTTCATCCTATAAATTCATGGGGGTTTGAACAATTGTAGTTCATTGTAGATCAAGCCTGACTTATCTCTCAAATTAATCTTTTGGTTCCTTAGATTATGTCAGTTTCTGAATGCATGGAGGTTGAATTTGGAGACCTTGAGTTTTGTTCTTGGTAGGGAACTAATGGTTTTTCTTTGTAAACATTTGACAAACTTTATGTCATCATTGATATTATTGTTACTCTCGGATTTTTATGCGAGCCTGTCCAAAAACATGCATTGGTGTTCCATATGCAACCCAAAACCAGAATTCTCAAGGATCTTTAGAAAAGCCTTGATGCATGTAAAGCGGCAATTGATGCTTGGGACAACAGGCTAGAAGATTCATTATGTGGGATGAAGCAAGAAGACTGCCCATTGTAGCCCATAGAAGAATCAACCATGAGGCAGGTCTTGGAATGTTTTCCCATGATCCAATATTGATGTTTATTTTGTTTCATTAGTCAGTTGATTGTCAATAAAGTTTTGGTGGTTGACATGATCAAATGGTAAAGAGATCGATTTAAAGCATATATGAGTAGGAATGATGGTCCATGAGGACCACTGAAGAGTTTGGAGGCACACAGCTCAGAGTTCGTTGAGAGATCAATTTGGCAGGTGCAGGACCAGTGGTTTGGTGTGTTTCTGATTGAATATTCCAGTGGGCGTCATCACCATGGATGCAAATTGTTGAACTTAAAGACGTCACTGATCTGTTCTAGAAAATGAAAAAAAAATACCTTCTATTTTGTGGTGGTTACCGGGTTGCTTTCCACTTGATTGAACGTTTTAGGGATACGGGGTTAGTTCGGCTGTTAAATTATTGAAAACTGATTTGAATACTAGCGACCGAATATTTGGCCATCTTCTTGGCATTTTTTTAAAAAAGAAATTTACAAATTTTCTGAGCATTTCCGTAAGTTTTCTATGCTCTTGCCTACCTTCTTCTTCTTTCTTTTTTTTTTTTTTTTTTTTGTTCTTTTCCTTTTTATTGATGATGAAATTGCCTACACTGGATTGTTGTGCCAATGTCCATTATGATAATTTGTGCAGTCCTATTTAAGGGGTTGGGACAGGGCATGTATGCTGGCTCCGAATTCAACCATTTTAATTAAAAAAAAAAAAAAGGAATAAGATACTCCCTTCCTGAGTTTATTATGATAAAGACTGAATATTTACAATGGTATTTGGGATCCAAGTGTGTGAGAAATGAATAAAAGTCATGTGTGAAGAAGTACGGTCAGAGACGGTGTATCACTGTCAGCTGGGGATGCTTTGCTGAGCCCTGTGACGCCCGTCATGATAGTGTGGAGTCCATCTAAGCATGTGCCCCAGTCTGACAACTGGCTCGTTCTTGCATGGTCCCGTCTTATCAAAAATGCTTCGATGCTGTTAAGCTTCATAGGCTGGTGGAAACCTTTTATCCGTTCTGTGAGACCCAGTCTATTTGGGCCTTTGGCCCGAAATCTAACTCCAAAAAAAAAGAAGAAGAAGAAAAAAAAAAAAAAAAAAAGAGGGATGAAGAAGACTTTTGAACCTTTTCTTTTTCAATTCTACTAGAAAAAGTAAAGATCTAAGGCAATTAAAATCCTAAATCTTTTCTATAAAAAAAGAAGTCTTTTCTCCCCTTAACTTCCATACCATATAGTCAGCCATCTCATCTCTTCTTTCTTTCTCTTTTTTCTTTCTTCCTCTTTTTTTCTTATTGAAGCCGCAACCTTCTATACCTATGCCCATCAAAAAGTAGAGTCAAAAACCTCACCGGAGCTTGAGGTAAGGTGCGTCCCCTCTTCCTCTCCCTCCTCCCCTTCTTTCTATGGCCTTAGATGCCACCGACAACCGCCAAATTCACCAAAAAAGCTTCATTGATGAATCCCCTATTTTTCTTTTTTTTTCTCTCTTTGATTTCTCGCCGGCTGTTGATGCTATCGGTCATCCCTTGCTTCGCCATTATCGGCCACCTATTGCCATGGCCTGTTGCTGCTGGTCCTGCGACCCCTAACCACTATGAACCTTTGGCACCAAAGCCCTCCCATGTTTGGCCAAGATAGAAAAGAAGAAAAGAAAAAAAAAAAAGAAAGAGGGAGAAAAAGAATCTTCTCTTTTTTTCTCTCTCTAGAGTCCTACTCTCTCTTTCTTTAACTGCACCATGAATCCCAGGATGAACCTAAGATGAAAACAGGATAATCAGATATTACTTTAAAATCCATGCAGTTTATTGAATCCCAATTTGGCCCTTATCAAAAATTCATATGATCACAGTTAACTCATATTAAGTCATCCTGACATGATCCCTAATGATTCTAATCATGTTGCCTCTTTTGTCGGATACAAAAATTCTCTCTCCACTTTTTCTCTCTACTTTCTCTCTTTAGAAATTTTAGTATCAAGTCATGCCTTTCTCTTTTAAGGACTCATATTGACTTTGACAAGATGACCTTAAATCGATTTGATGGCAGGATGGCCTATTGGATTGATCATTCGATCAATCATCTCTTTTATTGTTATTTAATTTTATTAAATTTAATGAATTAAAATTGATTATGAATTAATATTTAAAATAAAATTATCTAATTATTCTAATAAAGCTTAAAGATTTAGGATAATCGAGGTAAGTAAAATTTTACGCTTCTTATTTATTTTTAAATTATTATATTTTTTATGCAAATAAATTATTATTGATGAAATCATATTTTTCATAAAATAAAAATTAATATATAAGATATGAAAAAATATATTTTATTATAATCATTGATTTCATAAATATATTTTATGAAAATAACATATTTTATGATGCATAAATTTTATTATTTTTCATCTATGTATATGTATATTTTAAGAAAAAGATATCAAGATTTTAAATACTCTTAGATAGCTATAAATAAATTTTTATGAAAAGACCGACACTCGGAGCTAGCATTCATAAAGAATACAAGTCTTATTAGTGGGTACAAAGTTGGCATACGAAACAAAAATTTTATCGATTAAGAATACTGGCCCTGTCATGAGTGTAAAATGATAATAGCATGAATATCTGTGAGCAATATTTTGAAACATGATTTACGAATTATGTTTATGAAATTTCTTGATTTATACATGCATGATTGTTTTCATAACTTGCTTTACTATATGATCTATGAAATATTTTTTTATAATATATATTATTTTCTAAATATTGCATTATCATGGAAAAATTTATGCTTGATTCGGTAAGAAAGCATAGATTTTACTTACTGGACTAGTATAACTCATATCATTTTTTTTTATAGAGAAATAAGATTAGGATCGACGAAGAATTCAGACTTGACAATCTGCATAGTAAGCTTGGAGATTTTATAACTAAATTTAGTCTGATCATGAATTTATAGTTATTTATTTATAATTTTAAGCTATGGATTTGATTTTTATTATGGATTTAGATGCTCTAAACTAATTTTGATTTGATTATTTAATGAATAATAAAATTAAATCTTTATTTATATTTTAATTATGATAAATTTTTACTGATTATGATCGATAGGCTTCATGTTATCGAGGATGGTATCCCTTGGTAGCATGGTCATGTTATGTCCCAAATTTAGGATGTGACATTTTATGGTATCAGAGCAATAGATTTGATCATGGGTAAATCTTAAAAGTCTAGTGATAAGTAAATAGATCTCATTTAACTAGATCATGTTTGATTGAATGAGAATATATAAGTTTGTTTAGAATTTTTATTGCTCATTTAAGAAAATTGATTAATGCTAGTACTTTTGATAGATGATGATGAGCGACGATGAGAATGAAGTTTTAGTGAATATTGTCACTAAGAGGAGAGGAGTAAGAAGGACTACAATGAGAGATGCCAACCAGACGGTTGAGCAGGCTCCTAATGTGCTAGCCACTCAGGCAGACATTACTAGAGTTTATGAAGTGGTGGCTTAGCTTATTCAACAACAAGAGCAGATACAAACTGCTTCTCGACTTATACTATCCTTACAGTCATAACATGAAAGATTTAGAAGGCTCAACCTACTATTATTTGAGGGTGGACCCGACCCTCTAGTTGCAGAGATCTAAATTCGAGAAATAGAAACAATGTTTGATGCACTATAGTATCTTGAGGAGGTAAAGATTAGACTAGCCATTTCTATGCTAAAAGAAAATGTTGATTTTTGGTAGACTATAATAAAAACTACATATGGGAATACTAATAACCAGCTGATATGAAAAAAATTTAAGAAAATATTTTATGATCAATACTTTTTCAATTCAATGAGATTAATAAAAGAGAATGAGTTCTTACCTTTGAGGCAAAATGATGACATGATGGTATTAGAGTATCCAAATAAATTTAATGAGTTAGGCCGCTTCTGCCCCCAGTTCATGGAGTTTGAAAGGAGTAAATCTAACAGATTTGAGCAAGGTTTAAGGTATGGAATTCGACTGAAAAATTTCACTAATAACTCAAATAACAATAAAGAAGCTGTGACCTGCAAATATTATGACAAAGATCATTATGGACCTTATCTCAAAAAGTTGGAAGCATGCTTTTCATATGATAGAATAGGACATATGGCACGAGATTGTCCCATTAAGAAAAAGAATAATTCAAAAACTTCCAAACTAGCATATCAGAAATAATAAAAAAATGCATGTGTTCGCTTTGACCTAGCAGGATGCCAATGCAAATGATCAAACAGTTATAGGTATTATTCTAGTTAACCCATAGATATTGATGTGCTTATTCTATTATAACTTTCAAGTTTAACTGTATATTTGTAGAATTGAATAAGCAACTATATGATATCTCTATTTTTAAGAAAGTTATTCTCACTAATATTTTGTTTAAATACTGCATCTTTTTTTAGATGAAGAAGTTAGGATTGATAGAAACTGATTTAAAAAATAGAAAAGATGATATTATCTCACTTATTTGAAAATGAAGGTGCACCAAGTTTCAAGGAAGAAACTCTTTTAAGGGGGGAAGAATGTGAGATCCAGTCCATTTGGGCCTTTGGCCAAAAATCCAACAAAAAAAAAAAGAAAGAAGAAGAAAAAAAGAAGAACGAAGAAGACTCCTAAAAGGAGTCTTCTTCCTCCTCTTCTTCTCGGATTCTACTAGGAAAAGTAAAGATCTAGGGCAACTAAAATCCTAAATCTCTTTTATAAAAAAGAAGTCCCTCGCCCTCTTAACTCCCATCCCAAGCAGTTAGCCATCTCCTCTCTTTTTTCTTTCTCTTTTCTCTCATTGAAGCTGCAGCCTCCTATACCTATGCCCGTCAAAAATTAGAGTCAAAAACCTTATCGGAGCTTGAGGTAAGGCCCTTCCCCTCTTCCTCTCCTTCCTTTTCTTCTTTCTATAGCCTTGGGTGCCGTCGGTAGTTGTCGAATTTGCCAGAAAAGCCCCATTAATGAATCCCCTATTTTTTTTTCTTTTTGATTTCTCGCTGGCCAATGATGTCACCAACTATCCCTTGCTCCACCATCGTTGGCCACCTATTGCTATGGCCTACTGCAGGTCCTCCAGCCCTCAGCCACCATGAACCTTTGGCACCAAAGCCCTCCTTTGTTCGGCCAAGAGAGAAAAAAAGAAAAGAAAAGAAAAGAAGAAGAAGAAAAAGAAAAAAAAAGAAAGAGAGAGAAAAAAAATTTTGTCTCTCCTCTTTCTCTCCTTCTCTCTCTAGGGCTCTACTCTCTCTCTTTAACTGCACCATGAACCTTAGGATGAACCTAAGATGAAAATCGGATGATCAGATATTGCTTTAAAATTTAGGCAGTTTATTGAATTTCAGTCCGACTCTTATCAGAAATTCGTAATATCTAATCATAGTTAACCCATATTAAGTCATCCTAATATGATCCCCGATGATTCTAATCATGATTGCCTCTTTTATCGAATATAGAGATTCTTTGTTCACTTTCTCTCTCTATTTTCTCTCTTCTCTCTATTTTATCTTTGTAGGGACTTCCATATCAAGTCATGCCTTCCTCTTTTAGGGATCCATATTGACTCTGATAAGATTACCTTGAATCAATTTGGTGCCAAGATGGCCTATTAGATTGATCATCTGATCAATTATCTCTTTTATTATTATTTAATTTTATTAAATTTAATAAATAAAAATTAATTATAAATTAATATTTAAAATAGGATTATATAATTCTTCTAATGAAGCCTGAAGATTTAGGACGATCGAGGTAAGTGGACTCTTATGCTTCTTATTAATTTTTAAATTATCATATTTTTTATATAAATAAATTATTATTGATGAAATCATATTTTTTATAAAATAAGAATTAGCATATAAGATATGAAAAAATATGTTTTATTATGATCATTGATTTCATAAATATATTTTATGAAAATAATATATTTTATAATATATAAATTTTATTATTTTTCTATCTATGTATATGTATATTTTAAGAAAAAGATATCAAAATTTCAAAAGCTCTTAGGTAGCTATGAATAAATCTCTATAAAAAGGTCAACATCCGGAGCTAGCATCCATAAAGAATACAGGTCCTGCCAGCGGATATAAAGTTAGCATATGAAATAAAAATTCTATTGATTAAGAACATTGGTCCTATCACGGGTATAAAGTAATAATAGCATGAATATCTATGAAAAATATTTTGAAACATGACATAAATACCTGACAAGAATGATTTATGAATCATGTTTATGAAATTCATGATTTATATATGCATGATTATTTTTATGACTTACTTTATTATGTATTCTATAAAATATTTTATTTTATAATATATTTTATTTTTTAAATATTATATTATCATAAAAAAACTTATGCTTAATTCAGTAAAGAAGCATATATTTTACTTACTGAGCTAGTGTAGCCCATATTCTTTTTATTTTTATTTTTTTTTATGCAGGAATAAGGTTAGGACCGATGAAGGATCTAGGCTTGATAATCTGCATAGCAAGTTTGAAGATTTTGTAACTGAATTTAGTTTGGTCATGAATTTATAGTGATTTATTTATAATTTTGAGATATGAATTTGATTTTTATTATGAATTTAGATATTTTGAATTAATTTTAATTTGATTATTTGATGAATAATAAAATTAAATTTTTATTTATATTTTAATTATAATAAATTTTATTAATTATAATTAATAGATTTCATGATGATCATGCTGAATTTGAAATGTGATATGTTTCTTTGAGGCTCGCTCTTGGGGTCTGCCACCATCATTGTACTCCCCGGTTTCCGTTATTTGGTCGACGCTCACATACCGCTTCAAGCGGTCTCCGAGTCGGCGGTAAAAGTCTGAAACGGTTACAATGTAACTTTTGCTGCTGCAAAAACAAAGTTGTTATTTTTTTGTTTGGCCGTTTCCCTCTTTTGAGTTGGGTTCAAGCTAAAGCACTCGCTGGTTCCTCTCATTCTGTGGATACGAGCAAGTTATAGCAACTAGGCTCTCCAAATGAGGATATAGGTAAGAGGTGATCAGTGGTTTCAAAATTATTGGAGCACAGCAGATATTGACTCGGCTCTGCAATTCATTTTCTTTCCAAGTTTTCAGTTGTCAAAATCTTATTATCGTAACATAACTATGTAAAATGTTTGACTTTTTCAGGAATAGGCAATCTTTGATCAGGGATGATTTGAGAAGCCATATGGAATAGGATTTCTCTTTAATTTTCATTTCCTATGCATATTCAAAATTAAATTACATGGATTATTTGCACAGAAGATCCCATATAGATAACATCATGCTTCAAAATTAAATCCACGGATAAGATTATGCTTCAAAAATTAAATCCATGGATAACATTATATTGTTTTCTGGTTTTCTACTAAACATATGTGCCAAGGAGATCTCGATCTTTGTGGAAGTCCCTTGATCTATAAATATCTTTTTTGAGGAGTTGATATAGAGGTAGAAAAAAAAAATGGGAGATCCCAACAATAATCCATTATTTTTTCGTTACCACTAATCTCTATTTTGCAGGTCTCGGATTAAGTTTTGATATTAAAGTATGGTTCTATGCTGTATATGATCCATATGAGGGTTGTATACCAAGCGACCGGTGAACCCCTCACCATCTTGGTGAAGATAAGTTCTTTAGAGGAGACTAGTTCGATGAACAAGTTGGCCATGGAGATCAATAAGATGGGAGATCTGCCACTATGCTGGCTCGAGTGGAGAACATCAAGAAGAACCAGCAATAGCCATCTACTCCACCAACTGATCCAGCAATAACCGTAGAACATTAAGAGGTGACGAAGGTTGATGGTAGCCTTTCTTCGAAAGCACATGTGAACCCCACAAAGGAGTTCCATCGAGGCCATTTAAGCGTGACGAGGTTGGACTTCGACATCAACTCATTGGGCATCGTAGGCGAGAAACCACAACCATTCAAGGTCGAGGTAAAGATCGACATCCCCTCCTTCGATGGCACAATCAATGTCGTAAAGCTGGAGACCTACTTTATCCTTTATAGGTACAATAATAAAGTTTGGATCGTGTTCGTGTGACTGAAGCCGACCAATCATGTCTTAGCATGGTGGAGCATGTACTTTCACATCAACAGCAGTGCTGAGGTCAATTGGAGTGCATTTAAGCACCTCCTCCATCAGAAGTTTTACCTTATGGGGTATTCTTAGAATCAGTGGTTGCGTTGGTGATGCTCGCCGAATTCACCAAAATTAATTATTGTTCTCACTAGTTATTGTAATTTTTCTTATAGTATTAGTGAGTTCAGGCCGAACCTCAGAGACTAAATGTGATGATTAGATTTAATAAATAAAAAGGGGGTTGAAGCAAATGTGAAATAAAGAAATAATTAAAATAAAATGTGATTAAAAAAAAACTTCAATTCAAAATAGATTCGAATCAAGGGAGTTGGCACTAGGTTGCAGATTGATCATTGGCATACGAATTTTCTCTTTGAATACTTAGCCAAGAATTTACCCAGGAGCTAGATAAATCCTATCTTCCCAACATTCATTAATTCAAGCCTAGTACCTAAATTAAATTCTTATCAACAAACCAATTGGTATTAAGCAATCCTCATGAATTCATTGATAGCATTACATGCTAGGACGAAGCTAAGGATGAACAACAATTTAACAAGCACAAATTATTTAATTCATTCTATATTTCCCCTTAGACAAGCACAAAAATTGGGATCATATTTATTTTGTCTAAGTGCTACTTTAACCAAGTTGCATAACAATTATGGGTTAAGAACTTAGTTTAGCATTCAATCACATAGACAATCAATTAATAGGCCTCTTAATCAATTAATCCAAGCAATAAATCAACAATAAAACAAAGAAACATTGATATTCAAATAGAGAGTAATACTAGAGTTACAAACCCGGTCTCACAATTATGCTTACCAAGCTAGAAATCCCTTGAACCGACCAAAAGATTTAACCGCTCATGGAAAAAAAATTTGCAAGAGTTTATGATATGTTTTTTTCTTCTCACCACCTAGCAACCCAAAACTCCCAAAAAAACAACGTCCTTTTTTTTTCAGACCACCCAAGTCTGCCAAAAAAAAAATAATATTCCCTTCCCACCGGTTGCCAACTAAAACATCATTACTTTTTAAGGAAGGCGGCCCAAACAGATTTCTCAAATTAAGGAAAGTTACTAAGACAATCTCCTAAATAAAGGAAAGGTGCAAAAACAAGTTTCTTAAATTAGAGAAGTGATGATTAATCCCAACGCCTTTACAAAATTGTGTCTCCCTTTAATTCTGCAATAAATTTTTCTGCTGCAGTCTTCCATGCCAGTTTTGGACAGGATAGTGACGTTTCTGGGCTTTAGGCTCTTCACAAGAATTGTAGCTCATGAAATTTATTTGAATTTAGACTTTTGGATCACCTCATTTGGACTTTTTGGAAAGCTTAGGATGTCCACTACAACTTCATTGAAGACCATTTCTTCCAATTCAAACATTAAGTTCCCCAAAAACCTGCAAGAAGCCCAGAAGGTTGAAATCACATAATGCTGGAATTTATGTCTCATACATGAACATAAGCATTAATCATCACAATAAGACATTAAATATGCCAAATAGACTAAATGTAAGGAGAAATAAAATATGGAATAATGCCTCTATTAGCTGGCATAACCTGAAGTAAGGCCAGAACCAGTCGATGTAAGAGTATACTATTGAGTTCCGATGGCTAGCGGTGGCACTAGGGCATCTTCCTTGACAATGAAGATGTCTTTGAAGGAAAAAGGCTTATTTTCTGGATCAAATTCATTCAGATCTGATCGAATTAAGAAGGATATTTCAAAAAAAAAAATTTTGAAATCCTAATCAAATCTAAGACTCCTCAGATCTGATCTTATTGATCTGATAATAAAAATAAAAAATAAAAATTAAATTTAATTTAATTATATCTTTATTTTAGATAATCCAATTATCCCGTGATGATCTCGATGTTTGCCTGAAGTTCTGGATATAACCACACAAGCATCTGACCTCTACCAATATTCACTCGGATAAGATCTGAAGATCTTCTCTATCTCAATCAATCCTCCAAAAATCAGATCTAGATCTGATCTTGAAGGTCTTTAATTTTTTTTTTGAAGAACAGTCGTTGTCTCTTGCAACAGTGCTGCCTTCTTCCTTTCCTAGCACCTTTCACTTGCTTGGATCGCATCTTACTCGTGCCCAAAATCTTTTATGCGTGGAGAGGAGAGAGAAAACCAAACGATGGCATGGAGGAGGGAGAGAGGCTTTATGGCGTGGGCTAAAGGCAGAAGCATTAAATTCTAGGTGCAGATAGGATTTATATAGACCCTGCTGCGCCATGCAGTGCCACATCATCCTGGCCAATCATGGCCCTTGGTGCAATCAGATCTAAATCTGATTGCTGGGATGACATCATTTGATCCAATTAGACGAGGGACCCTCAAAACCCTCCTAAGGTGATGCCAAAATTGGGTCAAACAAGACTTCTTGGTACTACACAGTTTAATCCTCCGAAGCAACCTAGAGTTCCATCTGTATGGGACTCCATCTTTTATCCTCATGAGGTGCATGCCTAGGGAGGCGTGCGCCCTCTTTCTATCTACTTTTTAGCAGGGGGACAAGTTTTTAGGTACTCTCCTATGGATGCATGATACATGGGTAGATATCTAAGTGTCCAGTGTCAACATTTAGCCAATGTCCGAAAACAGGAATTAGTAGGTGACCGAAAATGGCAGGTATTATTTTAAATTTATCTCATAAATTAAGACCAACCCTTTTCTGATCTGAACAAGCTCCAGTCAGACAAATTAAAGATTCCTGAGTGAGTCCAAACACATTTGGCTCAGTCGAGACAAGCTTTAATTGTTAAAGAAGAATATTAGGCTCAATCGTATGCTAGCACGATTTTCTTGAACCTAATTGAATCTTATTCAAATTAATTAAACTGGATTAATCCAATTGATGATATCTAGATCCAAATCATTATTTGTGTGATCTAGTTAGGTTCAGTTCTGTATGGTAATGGGATATGTTGCGATCTCTATCATCGACATCATCGAAATATCTTTCGATGGATCAGAATTTTTTTGATTTAGATAATTAGTATGATCGATCATCCAAATCATTCTAATTGCTTCCAAAATCCACCAATGACACCTAGCAGCATATGGTGGCAACCCATCAGAACTGAAAGTGAACCTCTCGATGCAGTTACCTGTGTGATTAAGTTTTTTTATCTTTAGCCCTGACCGGATTAGGGTTAAGGTGATCTCGTCAAACCCTAATTTTCATCATATGAATTAATCATTCGATTCAAGTCCAATGTGAAAAATTTAATAGAAACTCTTTTTATTATTTCACTCTGCCATGGCCATGGGCTTATAGACTTGATTCTCATGATCATCATAGGGCTGCTCCTCATCTACCAATGTAGATAGATCCCTTATTGGTACAATCCAATTCCTACAATGAACATGCTATAGCCAACATACACCTCAGGATTTTGAATGACTAAGAGACTGAGTTATGGTATAGTCAAACTATAACATCCTCAAGATAAACTATCGATGCATCTCAAATCAAAGAACTAGACATACCACTGCAGCTTCGAGCTAGTTATCGATGAGAAGGTAGACTTTCTTATGACTGCTCGAGATGGTCACGCTCAATGTCCTCGTTCTCTAACGAGTATTTGTACTCTCGCTTTGGTGTCTCTACATCATAGATTCAAGACTCATCTATCCAAAAGAAGCGATCATACACCAACCTTTCGGATCAATCATCATCCTCATGATGATCCTACGGTCGAAAGTATTTTATGAGTTAATAATGAAAATTCATGTCTTAAATTTTCAACTCTTGAAAATATAAACTATCATTACCATTAACTCAAGAAATGTATCACAGACACTTTCAAATATACATTATGATAGAAAATAATTTATTTTATTATTTATAGTTAAAATTATAATTTTATTCTTAGAAGTGTATTACAAGTGTCAGCCAATCTGGCTTCTAGGGCACACATATCTAACAAACTTTCACTTGACCTAAAGTCAATTGGCTACAAATCTAAGTTCCATCTTCTCAAGGTGGGCTTCGATCTTCTGCTGATCCAACGGCTTTGTAAGTGGATTTGCCGCATTGTCTACGGAGTCGACTCTCTTGACCTTGACGTAACCTTTCTCGAGATAATCGCGGATGAGGTGGTATCGCCACTCGATGTACTTAAATTTCTGGTGAGACCTTGGCTTTTTAGCAAGGACTATGGCGTCATTATTATCGCAGTACAGAGGAATAGTATCTGATGGCATCATTTCAATCTCTGCGATAAACTTCTTATACCAGAATGCCTCCTTCGTAGTTTTTGACGCGACGTTGTACTCTACTTTCATGGTGGAATCTGCTATCACTGTCTGTTTGAAACTCTTCCAATTGACAGTACCACCATTACACACAAACAGACTCCCAAAATATCGACTTTCAATTATCTATATCGAACATAAAATTCGAGTCTGTATGCCCCTGGACTTGGAGTTCTCCATTATCAAAAATCAACATCATATCCTTAGTTCTTCTCAAGTACTTAAGGATATATTTCACAGAAGTCTAGTGTTCTTCACCTGGATTCGACTAATATCTGCTCATGACACTCACAGCATGAGCTATATCAGATCGTGTACATAACATGGCATATATGAGGCTCCCTATTGCTGAAGCATAAGGAATCTTGCTCATGCGTTCAATCTTCTTAGGTGTATCGAGACACATTTTCTTGGAGAGATGAATACCACGTCTGAAGGGTACCAATCCTCTCTTAGAGTTTTTCATGCTAAACCTTTTTAGCACTTCCTCTATGTACATCTTTTGTGAAAGACCTAGCATCCTATTCGATCTATCTCTATAGATCTTAATTTTTAGAATGAAGGATGCTTCTCCTAGGTCTTTCATGGAGAATTCTTTAGATAACCACATTTTAACTATGGTCAACATGAAAATATCATTCCCAATAAGGAGGATATCATCTACGTATAGTATGAGAAAGATAATAGCGCTCCCACTGATCTTTTAAAAATATATAGTTTCTTCTCATTTTTTATGAAATTAAATAATTTGATCACATCATTAAAATGAGTATTCCAGCTCCGAGATGCTTGTTTAAGTCTATATATGGACCTTTGTAGCTTGCATACTTTATGATCAACATCACTGGATGTGAAACCTAGTGGTTGTTCTATATAGATATCTTTCTTAATATATCTATTTAAGAATGCCATTTTTACGTCCATTTGCCATATTTCATAATCGAAATAGGCCGCAACAGCAAGTAATGTGTGGATGAATTTTAGCATGGCTACTGGCAAAAAGATATTCTGATAGTCAATTTTTTCATACTGACTATACCCTTTTGCCACTAATCTAGCTTTGAATGTCTCCATATTCCCATCTACACCAATCTTTCTCTTGTAGATCCATTTACACCCAATAGGTACTATACCTTCAGGTGGATCTACCAAGGTCCAGACTTGATTTGAATGCATCGAATTAATTTTTGACTTCGTTGCCTCTAACCATTTTTCGAAGTCGATATCTGATATTGCCTCATCATAGATTTTGGGATCATCATCATGAATCCCATTACCTACGAGAAATATTTTCTCTACTTTCTCTGAAATAGTATCTAAGTATCTCTCAGGGGGATGAAAAATCCTTTTCAATCTATGAGGTGGAGGAGGTAGTGATTGTATTGGCTCAACCTGATTTGGTTCCATAGGATCCTTAGCTCGTTGCTCTTGGGAGACTTTCTCCTCGAACTTGATCTACTTTTCAATGCCACTATCTTGAATAAACTATTTTTCAAGAAAGATGGCATGCCGACTCACAATTATATTGTGGTCTTCTGGAATGTAGAAATAATATCCTAATGACTCTTTAGGATATCCTATGAATCGAGATCTAAAGGATCTATAGTCAACTTATCCGCTTATTATCTTTTGACATGAGCCGGACAATCCTAAATTCTGAGATAACTCAGACTTGGTTTCTTATCATGCCATATCTCATACGATATGGTAGGAACGATTTTAGAGAAAATCCTATTCAGTAAATATCTAGTAGTTAACAGACTATATTCCCAAAGAAAATCAAAAAGATCTGTGAAGCTCATCATGGATCAGACCATATCTAATAGGATCCGATTCCTTCATTCTGAAACTCTGCTGAGTTGAGGTGTTCCAGATGGAATCCATTGAGAGACTATGTCATTTTGCTTGAGATAGTCCAAAAATTTTTGACTAAGGTATTCACCTCCTCGATCTGATCGAAGAATCTTAATGATTTTTTTAGTTTACTTTTCAACTTCATGTCTGAATTTCTTAAACTTTTCAAAGACTTCAGACTTGTGTCTCATAAGATACACATATCTATACCGAGATAAATCATCGATAAAAGTTATGAAATAGTCAAAGTTTTCTTTAGCCGGCACATCAAATGAGCCGCACACATCAGTATGTATTAGGACAAGTAGTTCTATGGCCCTTTCCTCATGTCCTACAAAAGGGAGCTTAGTCATTTTGCCATGAAGATATGATTCATAAATTGGATATGACTCAAAAGTCAACGAACTCAATAGCCCAATTTTCTCCAATTTGTTAATCTTATCTTCTGCTATATGACCTAGCTTTAGGTGCCATAGATACCTATCATTTGGACTATCCTTGGATTATTTTGATCTTATAGCATTCACATTTTGCTTAATATTAAGGACAGATATATCAATATGTAACTGGTAGGGACCGTTAATGAGGAAATCATTTGTAATTTTATTTTTTTCATAAAGAATATTACTATGATCCTTAAGAAAACTAATTACATAGCCTTCTTATGCTAAACATGAAATAGAAATTAAATTTCTGCTTGCAGCAGGCACATAATAACAATCCTTAAGTACTAAATCTAAGACAGACGTTAGTCAAAGAGGATAGGTTCCCATGATCACAGCAGCATTCTTGCTCTATTTTTGATGCGTAGGATCATCTCACCATCTCTCAGCCTCCTGCAATCCTTAAGACCCTATATGAAAGTACATAAATGAGCACTAGAATCAGAGTCAAGCATCCAACTGGATGCAGCAAAAATCATAAGGTTAGATTCAATAACGAGCATACCTCTAGAAGAACTTGTCTTCTTCTTATTCTTCAGAGTGGCCAGATATATAGGATAGTTTCACTTTCAGTGGCTGTCAGTATTACAGTAAAAATACTTTTCTTTATCAGCAGCCTTCTTTTTCTTTCCATCTTCTACCTTCTACCTTTTCACAGACTTCTTCTTCTTTTCAAAAGACTTTCTCTTGGAAGAAGTTTGTTCCATAGTAAGTACTAAGTCTTTAGAATCTTTCATAGAAAGCTCAGCAGTAACCAGCATATTCATAAACTCGGCCAAAGTATTTTAAAGTTTATGCATATGGTAGTTCATGATGAATTATCCATACACATCAGTCAAGGATTGCAGAATTATATCATTCTACAGATCCTGGTCTAACTTCACTCCGAGCTTCTCAAGCTCTTTCAAGTCCTTGATCATCATCAGATAATAATTTTGGTCTAACTGCCCATCACGTATTTTAGCCTTAAATAGTCATTTAGTGATCTAATATTTGGCTACGTAATACTATTCACCAAACAACTCTTGTAGATGAGCCAATATTTGATGGATAGTCTTGATATCTTCATGTTGGCGCTGAAGCTCATCAGACATTGAGTCCAACATATCGTATCTGGCTTTATTATCTTCATCCATCCATTTATCAAGAGATGCTCTCTATTCAGCGGACAGACGAACTGGTAAGGTGGGTCCGATCAGTCTATGGGTGTCTAGGATATGGGCTAGTGGGTTGGATGCAGATATTTTTCTTTTTTCTGTAGAGAGTCAAAGTTTCTAATTAGATTTTGTAATTAAGACTTGATCAATTTATTTATGAAGTTTGATTTTTAAATAAATTAGCTTCCATTATTTTCTCGGATCCCTACACTTCCTCTGTAGAGATGCAAAAATCTTCATGATTACTGATTTTTAGTGGGTGGTGCAGTCCCACCAACTGACTCATCACTTCATCTAACAGTTATTGATGATGGATTAGCCAATGAGTGAACAACTCTTGTCCAATGATTCTCTAATCATGGTGCACCCAGACTTGATCTCTAATTCATGAATTTCATCGTGCCTGAAATATTGATCTACTTCTTAATTAAGTTAGACCCACCATTTGCACAGATTGGATTTCTAATTGGATCTCTCACCGTATCAGAATATTGAGCCCAATCCATCCTCCAGCCAGTAGCATCCAATACTTAATAGACATGGTAGCATCTTTTCGGTGCAACTGAACCACTGTGATCAACTGAGAATAATCAACCTTAAGAAGAGCCCATACATCTACAATGGTAGAAGACCTTAGACTTAATCTTTTCTTAGGAAGATTTGATTTAGATCTCTTTAAACTTGACTTAACATCGCCATAATCATTATGACTAACCTAGTAGCATGAGTTAGCTCATATTGTTAGCCACCTTAGATCAGGACTGGACCGATAAATATGGCTAGGTAAGTGAGATCGGTGGAAGGGATATGCCATTAACTCGATAAGAACGTATTCGAGTCGAGTAGCTCTCAATTTAAAACTAGTTGATCGTATTTGTCAAACTTACCTTAGATACCAAATTATTGAGCCAGAATCAATCGGATTAGCCTACAATCCAGACTCTAACCACTGAGCCTAATTAGGTATTAACTTAATCGATCACTTATGTGACTCGAGCTTGATCCAGACTTAATCCTATTAGGCTGATCAATTTAAGTACTCTTGATCCCACCTAACCAACTCTTGATCGATTTGATCAACCACTAGACCTAATTGAGCTATCCAAGCCCGAACCCAATTTTATGAATATATCTTAGATCTAAAAATTTTTAAATTTAGATCTAATATATTTTATAATCTTAATTCTTAATTAAGTTTAGAATTCATAAATAAAATATGTATATAAAATCCTAGTGTTTTAGGATTTAGGATTTTGCAGAAAATAAGTTTTTGATTTCTGATTAAGGACGAACGCGCAGCACCCCTACACACCATAAGAATACCCCATCGAATGAGAGAAGAGGGCCTTTAAACCTTACTTCGTTCTTATGATCGGACAGCCAAGAAGAACATCTTAATCAGAAATATGATAAATCTATAAAACTAGTTAGATCTACATCATATATCACATATATAAAAATTGATCTAACAAAAAAAATATGTATTGCATACATCTCATACATCACATCATGCATATTTTTAGATCTAAATTATCTCATAAATATCTTAAAAATAAGATTTAAATTTGATCATATTAAATTAAAATTTATTCTAGATAATTTTATAGAACTATTCTATAACTAGTTTAAACATGCATCTATCATATCTCATATGAATATATTAAATAAATTTATTTTTTATTTTTTTAGATTTAATTATAATATTTATAATATAAAAAAATAATAAATAAATAGATTTAAAAATTATAATTAATTAAATTAAAATTATGATCATGCTAGACTATACGTAGAATAATTCTATTCCTAGTCTAGTCATGCATCTCATACATCTTAGATCTAAATTATTTATTTTTTAATTTTTTAATTTTAGATCTAATTACATCTAATGTGACATCTAAAATCATCTAATTATTAGATTAAAAATAAATTAAAATTAGATCTAATAAATTATAGAATCTGATTTTGATACCAATTAAAGGGAAAAGCCTTGTTTTTCGGATCAGATTCGTTTCAGATCTGATTAGATCAAGAAGAATATTTTAAAATTTTTTTTTAAGATTTTAATCAGATCTAAGACTCCTTAGATCTGATCTTATTGATCTGATAATAAAAATAAAAAATAAAAATTTAATTTAATTTAATTATATCTTTATTTTGGATAATCCAATTATTCTATGATGATCCCGATGTTTGCCTGAGGTTCTGGATGTAGCCATGCAAGCGCCTGACCTCTACCAGTATCCACTTAGGCAGGATCTGGAGATCTTCTTCTTCTCAATCAATTCTTCAAAAATCAGATCTAGATATGATTTTGAAGGTTTTCAAAATTTTTTTTGAAGAACAGTCGTTGTCTCTTGCAGCAATGCCACCTTCTTCCTTTTCTGGCGTCTTTCACTTGCTTGAATCGCACCCCAAAACCTCTTGGATGTAGAGAGGAGAGAGAGGACTAGAGGGTGGCATGAAGAAGGAGGGAGAGAGGCTTTGTGGCATAGGCTAAAGATAGAAGCATTAAATTCTAGGCGTAGATATGATTTATATAGATCCTGCTACGCCATGCAGTGCCACATCATCCTGGCCAATCATGACCCTTTATGCAATCAGATCTAAATCTAATTGATGGAATGACATCATCTGATTCAATCAGATAAGAGATCCTCAAAACCCTCCTAAGATGGTGCCAAGACTGGGTCAAACAAGATTTCTTGGTACCACATAGTTTAATTTCCTAAAGCAACCTAGAGTCCCATCTGTATGGGACTCCATCTTTTATCCTCATGGGGTGCATGCCTCCCTAAGCATGTGCCCCCTTTCTATCTACTTTTTAGTAGGGGGACAAGTCCCCAGGTACTCTCCTATGGGTGCATGACACATAGGCAGATGTCTAAGTATCCAGGGTCAATATTTGATCAATGTTCGAAAATAGAAATTAGCAGGTGATCAAAAATGGTAGGTATTATTTTAAATTTATCTCATAAATTAAGATAACCTTTTTCTGATCTGGACAAACTCTAGTCAGACCAAGTAAAGATTTTTGAGTGAGTCCAAACATATTTGGCTCAGTCGAGACAAGTTTTAATGATTGTTAAAAGAGAATATTAGGCTCAATCATCTAGTAGCATGATTTTTTTGAACCTAATTGAATCTTATTCAAATCAATTGAACTGGATTAATCCAATTAATGATATCTAGATTCAAACCTTTGTTTGTGTGACCCAATTTAGTTCTATATGATAATGGGATATATCGCAATCTCTATTATCGACATCATCGAAACATCTTTCGATGGATCAGAATTTTTCTAATTCAGACAACTAGTATGATCAATCATCCAAATCATTCTAATTACTCCAAAAATCCATCAGTGATACCTAGCAGCATATGGTGGCAACCCGTTAGAACTGAAAGTGAATCTCTCGGTGCAGTTACCTATGTATTTAAGTTCCTCTATCTTGAGCCCTGCCCAGATTAGGATTAAGGTGATCTCGTCAAATCCTAATTTTCGTCATATGAATTAATCATTCGATTCAAGTCCAATGTGAAAATTCTAATAGAAACTCTTTCTATTATTTCACTCTGTCATGGCCATGGGCTTATGGACTTGATTCTCATGATCATCATAGGGCTGCTCTTCATCTATCAATGTAGATAGATCTCCTATTGGTGCAATCCAATTTCTATAATGAACATACTATAGCCAACATACACCTCAAAATTTTGAATGGCTAGGAGATCGAGTTATGGTATAGTCAAACTATAACACCCTCAAGGTAAACTATCGATGCATCTTAAATCAAAAAACTAGATACACCACTGCAGCTTCGAGCCAATCATCGATGAGAAGGTAGACTTCTTTATGACTACTCGAGATGGTCACGCTCAATACCTTCATTCTCTAATGAGTATCTGTACTCTCGCTCTGGTGTCTCTACATCATAGATTCAAGACTCATTTATTCAAAAGAAGCGATCATACATCAATCTTCTGGATCAATCACCATCCTCATGATGATCCTATGATCGGAAGCATTTTATGAATTAATAATAAAAATTCATGTCTTAAATTTTTAACTCTTGAAAATATAAACTATCATTATCATTAACTCAAGGGATGTATCACAGATACTTTCAAATACACACTATGATAGAAAATAATCTATTTTATTATTTATAGTTAAAATTATAATTTTGCTCTTAGAAGTGTATTACAAGTGTCAACCAATCTGACTTCTAGGACATACATATCTAATAGTCTTCACCAAGTTCATCGCTAGATTGCATAAGCAAATCTAGGTTGAGCTTCCTCTATACAAAGTGACGAACATATCCAGTGCCTACACTACTACCATGGCCATCGAACTGAAGAACAAGTCTAGTGGTCATAGAGATGCTGAAGGGTCCAAGGAGGGATCCCCCAAGTCGTGCCGAAAGCATGGTAAGAAGAACAGCGATGGTAACTCTTCCTCTTCCTCCTCTAAAAGTAACTTGTACTACGATCATTGTAAGATTACAGATCATGAAGGACAAATGCTAGAAGCTCCATTCGGAGCTTATGCCGAAATGGTTGAAGGAGACGAACAAAGCCAAGCGCACGGTGGCAGCCATGGTGGCGAGTGAAGGTGAATGGCTCGAACCAATCATAAAGGTGGACACGAACCCATCTCTGGTGGTTAGGCCAAAGGAGATAGGCCTGAGTCCATCGGCTGAAGAGGATGTCATAGAAGAGCTTTTCACCCTCAACGTCCAAGTCAAGAATGAGGTCATCGGTGCCATCATTGACACTAGCAGCCTGAAGAATCTGATCTCGATGAGCCTTGTGCAGATGCTTGGCTTGGAGATGACACCACACCCAGTCTCTACTCGCTGGGTGGATCATGAAAGATGTGGGCTCGATGGTCGATCGCCAGTGCAAGCTCTGCTTCACCATCATCGACCACTACATCGATAAGGTGGTGTGCAAGGTGGTATCCCTAGAGATCTGCTAGGTGATACTTGGTAGTTTGTTCCTATATGAACCGGATGCTTACTTCCACTGATAGGCATAGTAGTATGAGCTCACCAAAGACAGGAGGAAATTCATCATCAGTCGAGAGAGAATACACCAACCAGTTGACTTGGTGACCATCTGCTAGGCAAAGTGGATGGTAAATACCTATCAAAAATTCATGCTGGTGATGATCCGCCTAGTGGTCTTTATTGTCGGGGGCCTTCCTATACTAACATTGTTTGGTAAGAAACCAAAGGATGAGATGGCCAAATGCTTGGCAACCACTTAGGGCTTTTTGAGGAGGCCCATGGGTTACCATCGAGTTGAGCAGTGGAGCGCAAGATCTAGCTCATCTCTGATGCGTTGCTTCCTAACATCAGCATGTATAAGAACTCCATGATCAAGAATGAGGAGATCAAGCACAAGTGGCTAAGCTGCTTGAGAACGACGTCATCAAGCTGAGCAGCTCCTCTTGCTGTTCATCGGTGGTGCTAGTGCCTAAAAAGGATGGGGGTGGCAAATGTGCAGTCATTAGGAATCTACCTTCTCGTCAATGACTGGCTTGAAGCTGTAATTGTGTATCTAGTTCTTTGATCTGAGGTGCATCGGCAGTTTACCTTGAAGGTGTTATAGTTTAACTACACCATGACTCGATCTCCGAGCCATTCAGAATCCTGAGGTGTATGTTGGCTATAGCATGTTCATTATAGGAATTGGATTGCACCAATAGAAAATCTATCTACCTCGGTAGATGAGGAGTAGCCCTATGATGATCATGAGAATCAAGTCCATAAGCCCATGGTCATGGCAGAGTAAAATAATAAAAAGAGTTTCTATTAAGATTTTCACATTGGACTTAAATCGAATGATTAATCATATGATGAATATTAGGATTTGATGAGATTACCTTAACCCCAAATCAGTCGGAGCTCAAGATAGAAGAACTTAATCACACAGATAACTACGCCGAGAGATTTATTTTTAGTTCTGATGTGTTACCACCATATGCTTCTAGGTGTCACTGATGGATTTTGAGAGCAATTAGAATGATTTAGATGATCAATCATACTAGTTGTCTGAATCAAAAAAGTTTTGATCCATCGGAAGGTATTTCGATGATGCCAATGATAGAGATCACGATATATCTTATTACCATACGAAACTAAACCTAACTGGGTTACACAGATAAGAATTTCAATCTGGATATCATCAATTAAACTAATCTAATTTAATTGATTTGAATAAGATTTAATTAAGTTCAAAAAAATCATGCTAGCACACGATTGAGCCTAATATTTTTCTTTAACATTCATTAAAAGTTATCTCGACTAAGCTAAATATATTTGGGCTCACTCAAAAATCTTTACTTGGTCTGACTGGAGCTTGTCCAGATCAGAAAAGGATTGTCTTAATTTATGAGATAAATTTAAGACAATACCTACCATTTTTCGTTACCTACTAAATCTTATCTTTTGACTTTGGTCAAATGTTGACCTTTGATACTTAGACATCTGTCCATATATCATGCATCCATAGGAGAGAAGATGGAGCTTTGTCTCCCTGCTAAAAAAGAAAAGGGAGGGGGTGCATGCCTAGGGAGGCATGCATCCAAAGATTATGACGTCTGGAGTCCCATACAGATGGGACTCCAAGTTGCTTCATGCAATCTACCTAGGTGGCACCAAAGATTTATCTTTGACCAGTCTTGGCACCACCTAAGGAGGTTCCAGAGGGACTCTAATCTGATTGGATCAGATGATATCATCTCATCAATCAAATTTAGATTTGATTGCATAAAGAGCCATGATTGATCGGGATGATGTGGTACTACATGGCTTAACAAGGTCTATATAAATCCTGTTTGTGCCTAGGATTTAGATCTTTTGCCCTTTGCCCTTGCCATATATCTCCTCTCCCTCCCTCTCCACACCTACCTCTAATTCTCTCTCTCCTCTCCATGCCCAAAAGATTTTGGGCTTCAGTTTGGTGCGATCCAAGCAAGAGAAAGGCGATGAGAAAGAAAGAAGGCAGCACTGCTGTGAGAGACGACATCCAATCTTCAAACGGAGTTTTGAAGATCTTCAAAATCAAATCCAGATCTGATCTTTGAAAAAGTGATAAAAAAGAAGAAGATCTCTAGATCCTATCTGAGTGGATACCGATAGAGGCCAGGGACTTGCATGGCTAGATCCAGAACCTTAGGCTGACATCAGGATCATCACAGGATAATCAGATTATCCATAATAAGGTAAAATTAAATTAGATTTAATTTGTTTTTTATTTTATTTTATTTTTTATTAGATCAATAATATTATATCTGAAAAGTCTTAAATCTGATCTAGATCCAAGAGAAAATTTTTTGAAATATCTCTCTTGATCTAATCAGATCTGAGCGAACCTAATCTGAAAAATTAGATTTTTTCTTCAATTGGTATCAGAGCCGAGTTCTATTTTCTATTAGATCTAATTTTATTTTAATTTTGATCTAATAATTTGATAATTTTAGATGTCATATTAGATGTGATTAGATTTGAAATCAAAAATTAGATGTGATTAGATCTGAAATCAAAAATTAAAAAAATAAATAATTTAGATCTAAGATGCATGACTAGTTGTAGAATAGAATTATTCTATGTATAATCTAGTAGGATCATAATTTAATTTAATTAGATCTATTTATTTACTATTTTTTGATATTATAAATATTATAATAAGATCTAAAAAATATGAAATAAAGTTATTTAATTTTTGTTCATATGAGATATGATAAATGCATTACATAATTATCTAGAATAGATTTTAATTTGATATGATCAATTTAAATTTGATTTTTTAGATGATTATGAGATAATTTAGATATGAAAATATGCATGATATGATACATGAAGATGTATGCAAAATATGTTTAAATTAAATTAATTTTTATATATGAGATATATGATGTAGATCTAACTAGTTTTGTAGTTTTTATATTTCTGATTAAGGTGTTCTCCTTGATCATTCGATCATAAGAATAAAGTAAAATTTAAATGCCCTCTTCTTTCATTCGATGGGATGTTCTTATAATGTATAGAAGTGCTGCGCGTTCATCCTTAATCAGAAATCTAAAATTTATTTTCTATAAAATCCTAGATCCTGAAACCCTAGGATCTTATTTACATATTTTATTTATGAATTCTAAACTTAATTAAGAATTAAGATTATAAAATATATTAAGTCTAAAAATTAAGAATTTTTAGATTTAAGACATATTCATAAAATTAGGTTCAAGCTTGGATAGCTCAATTAGGTCTAGCGGTTGATCAAATCGAATCAAGAGTTGGTTAGATAGGATCAAAAGTGCTTAAATTGACCAGCCTAATAGGATTAAGTCTAAGTCAAGATCGAATCACATGAGTGATCGATCAAGCTAAGACCTAATTAGGCTCAGTGGTTAGAGTCTGGATTGTAGGCTAACCTGATTGGTTCTGGCTCAATAATTTGGTGTCTAAGGTAAGTCTAGTAGATATAATCGACTGATTTTTAATTGGAAGCTACTCAACTTGAATATATTCTTATCGAGTTAATGGCATATCCCTTCCATCGATCTCACTTACCTGACCATATTTGTTGACCCAGTCCTGATCTAAGGTGGTTAACAATCCAAGCTAATCCGTGCCACTAGGTTAGTCATAATTATTATGGCTATTGTAAGTCAAGATTAAAAAGACCTAAATCAAATCTTTCTAAGAAAAAATTAAGTATAAGATCTTCCACCATTGTAGATATACGGATTCTTTCCGGGGTTGATTATTCTCGGCTGGTCACAGTGGTTCAGTTGCACCAAAAAGATGCAATCATATCTATTAGGCATTGGATGCTATGGGCTGAAGGATAAATTAGGCTCAATATTTTGGATACAATGAGAGACCTAATTAGAAATCCAATCTGTGTAAATGGTGAGTCTAACTTAACTAAGGAGTGGATCAATATTTCGAGCATGGTGAGATTCATGAATTAGAGATCAAGTTTGGATGCACCATGATTAGAGAATCATTGGACAAGAGTTGTCCAGTCATTGGCTAACCCATCACCAATAACTGTTAGGTGAGGTGATGAGTCAGTTGGTAGGACTGCACCATCCATTAGAAATCTATAATCATGGAGATTTTTGCATCTCTACAGAGAAAGTGTAGAGATCCAAAAAAATAGTGAAAGCTAATTTATTTAAAAATTAAATCTCTAAATAAATTGATCAAGTCTTAATTACAATATCTAACTAGAAACTTTGACTCTCTACAGGAAAAGCAAAATATCTGCATCCAATCTACTAGCACGTATCCTGGACATCCATAGACTGATCGAATCTAATTATAAGGATTGGCTCTGAAACTTTAAAATTATTTTAGATTTTAAAAAGTTAACTCATGTATTAGATCGGGATCTTTCCACCTTACCAGCTCGTCCATCCGCTAAATAGAGAGCATCTCTTGACAAGTAGATGGACGAAGATAATAAGGTTAGATACTACATATTAGGCTCGATGTCTGATGAGCTTCTGTGCCAACATGAAGATATCAAGATTGCCCATCAAATGTTGGCTCATCTGCAAGAGATGTTTGGTGAATAGAGTCATGCAGTCAAATATCAGATCACTAAATGACTATTCAAGACTAAAATGCGTGATGGATAGTCAATCCAAAATCATTGTCTAATGATGATCAAGGACTTGGAAGAGCTTAAGAAGTTCGAAATAAAGTTGGAGCTGGATCTGCAGAATGATATAATTCTACAATTCTTGATTGATGCATATGGATAGTTCATCATAAACTACCATATGCATAAACTTCAAAATACTCTGATCGAGCTTATGAACATGCTGGTTACTGCTAAACTTTCAATGAAAGGTTCTAAAGGCTCAGTATTTGCTATGGAACGGACTTCTTCTAAGAAAAATTTTTTTGAAAAGAAGAAGAAGTCTGTGAAAAGATAGAAGGTGGAAGGAGGAAAGAAAAAGAAGGCAGAGTTGAAGAAGAAGGTCGATGACAAAAAATAGTATTTCCATTGTAACATTAACGGCCATTGGAAGCAAAACTGTCCTACATACCTAACCACCCTAAAGAATAAGAAGGAGGCAAGTCCTTCTGGAGGTATGCTTGCTATTGAATCTAATCTTATAATTTTTTTTGCATCCAATTGGATGCTTGACTCTGATTCTAGTGCTCATTTGTGCACTTTCATGCAGGATCTTAAGGATAGCAAAAGACTGAGAGATGGTGAGATGATCCTATGCATTGAAAATGGAGCAAGAATTGCTACTGTGACCATGGAAACCTATCCTCTTCAACTACCATTTGGTTTAGATTTAGTACTTAAGGATTGTTATTATATACCTACAATAAGTAGGAATTTAATTTCTATTTCATGTTTAGCACTAGAAGGCTATGTAATTAGTTTTCTTAAGGACCGTTGTAACATTCTTTATAAAAAAAATAAAATTATAAGTAATTTTTTTATTAACGATCTTTACCAGTTACATATTGATGTATCTATTTTTAATATCGAGCAAAATGTGAATGCCATAAAATCAAAATGACCCAGGGATAGTCCAAATGATAGGTTTCTATGGCACCTTAGACTAGATCATATAGCAGAAGATAGGATTAACAAATTGGAAAAAATTGGGTTATTGAGTCCATTGACTTCTAAGTCATATCTAATTTATGAATCATATCTTCATGGCAAAATAACTAAACTCTCTTTTGTAGGACATGGGGGAAAGGGCCACGGATTTACTTGCCCTAGTACATACTGATGTGTGTAGTCCATTTAATGTGCCGACTAGAGACAATTTTGTCTACTTCATAATCTTCATCGATGATTTATCTCGGTATAGATATATCTTATGAGACACAAGTCTGAAGTCTTTGAAAAGTTTAAAAAATTTAGACATAAAGTAGAAAAGCAAACTGAAAAACTCATTAAGATTCTTCGATCAGATCGAGGAGGTGAATACCTTAGTCGAAAATTCCTGGACTATCTCAAGTAGAATGGCATAGTCTCTCAATGGACTCCATCTAGAACACCTCAACTCAACGAAATTTCAGAATGAAGGAATAGGATCCTATTAGATCTGGTCCGATCCATGATGAGCTTCAAGATCTTCATGATTTTTTTTGGGGATAGTTTGTTAACTACTATATATTTACTGGATAGAATTCTTTCTAAAATTGTTCCTACCATACCGTATAAGATATGACATGGTAAGGAACCAAGTCTGAGTCATCTCAGAATTTGGGATTATGCGGTTCATGTCAAAAGACAACAAGTAGATAAGTTAAACTATAGGTCCTTTAGAGCTTGATTCATAGGATATCCTAAAGAGTCATTAGGATATTATTTCTACATTCTAAAAGTGATTGTGAGTCGACATGCCATCTTTCTTGAAAAATAGTTTATTTAAGATGGCAGCATTGGAAAGCAGATCAAGCTAGAGAAGAAAATCTCCTAAGAGCAAAGAGATAAGAACTCTTTGGAACCAAATTAGGTTGAGCCAATACAATCACTACCTCCTCTACCTCGAAGATCGGAAAGGATTTTTCATCCCCCTGAGAGGCACTTAGGTACTATTTTAGAGAAAGTAGAGAAAATATTCCTCGTAGGTAATGGAGTTCATGTTGATGATCCCAAAAACTATAATGAGGTGATATCAGATATCGACTTTGAGAAATGGTTAGAGGCAATAAAGTCAGAAATTAACTTGATGCACTCAAATCAAGTCCGGACCTTGGTAGATCCATTAGAAGGTATAGTACCTATTGGATGCAAATAGATCTATAAGAGAAAGATTGATGCAAATGGAAATATAGAGACATTCAAAGTTTGATTTATGGCAAAAGATTATAGTCAGCACGAAGGCATTAACTATCAGGATACCTTTTTGCCAGTAGCCATGCTTAAATTCATTCGCATATTGCTTGCTATTGTAGCCTATTTTAATTATGAAATATGGCAAATGGATGTAAAAATGGCATTCTTAAATGGATATCTTGAGGATGATATCTATATGGAACAGCCACTGAATTTCACATCCAGTGATACTGATCATAAAGTATGCAAGCTGCAAAGGTCTATATATGGACTTAAGCAAACATCTCGGAGCTGGAATACTCATTTTAATGATGTGATCAAATTATTTGATTTCATCAAAAATGAGGATAAACCATGTATTTTCAGAAAGGTCAATGGGGGTGCTATTATCTTTCTCGTACTGTACGTAGATGATATCCTCCTTATTGGGAATGATATTCCCATGTTGACCATAGTTAAAATGTGGTTATCTAAAGAATTCTCCATGAAAGACCTAGGAGAAGCATCCTTCATTCTTGGAATTAAAGTCTATAGAGATAGACTGAATAGGATGCTAGGTCTTTCACGGAAGATATACATAGAGGAAGTGCTAAAGAGGTTTAGCATGAAAAACTTTAAGAGGGGTTTGGTATCCTTCAGACATGGCATTCATCTCTCCAAGAAAATGTGTTCCAACACACCAGAAGAGATTGAACACATGAGCAAGATCCCTCATGCTTTACAATAAGGAGCCTCATGTATGCCATGTTATGTACACGACCTGATATAGCCCATATTGTGAGTGTCACAAGCAGATATCTATCAAATCCAGGAGAAGAATACTGAACTTCTGTGAAATGTATCCTTAAGTATTAAGAAGAATTAAGGATTTGTTCTTGATTTTTGGTAATGGAGAACTCAAAGTCTAAGGGTATACTGACTCAGATTTTATGTTCGATATAGATGATCGAAAGTCGACATCTGAGAATCTGTTTGTGTGTAATGGTGGTGCTATCAGTTGGAAGAGTTTCAAACAGATAGTAATAGCAGATTCCACCATAAAAATAGAATACATCGCTGCATCAGAAGCTGCGAAGGAGATATTTTGATACAAGAAGTTTACCGTAGAGATCGGAGTGATGCCATCAGATGATATTTCTTTGTACTGCGACAATAATGACGCCATAGCCCTTGCTAAGGAGCCAAGGTCTCAACAGAAATTCAAATACATCAAGCAGCGATACTACCTCATCCATGATTACCTCGAGAAAGGATATGTCGAGGTCAAGAGAGTCGACTCCGTAGATAATGTGGCAGACCCACTTACAAAGCTGTTGGACTAGCAGAAGATCGAAATCCACCTTGAGAAGATGGGATTTAGATTTGTAGCAATTGGCTTTAGATCAAGTGGGAGTTTGTTAGATATATGTACCCTAAAAGCTAGAATTGGTTGACACTTGTTATACACTTCTAAGAATAAAATTATAATTTTGACTATAAATAATAAAATAGATTATTTTTTATCATAATGTGTATTTAGTATCTATGATACATTCCTTCAGTTAATAGCAATGATAGTTCTTATTTTCAAGAGTTGAAAGTTTAAGACATGAATTTTTATTATTAACTCATAAAATGCTCCTGACCATAGGATTATGATGAGGATGGTGAATGATCCGAAAGATTGATATACAATCACTTCTTTATAGTAGATGAGTCTTAAGTCTACGGTGTAGAGACATCAGAGTGAGAGTACAGATACTCATTAGAGAATGAGGGCACTGAAAATGACTACATCGAGCAGTCATTAGGAATCTACCTTCTCATCAATGACTGGCTCGAAGCTACAGTTATGTATCTAGTTCTTTGACCTGAGGTACATCGGTAGTTTACCTTGAAGGTGTTATAGTTTGACTACACCATGACTCAGTCTCCTAGCCATTCGAAATCTTAAGGTATATGTTGGCTATAGCATGTTCATTGTAGGAATTGAATTGCACCAATAGGGAATCTATTTACCTCGGTAGATGAGGAGTAGTCCTATGATGATCATGAGAATCAAGTTCATAAGCCCATGGCCATGGCAGAGTGAAATAATAGAAAGAGTTTCTATTAAGGTTTTTACATTGGACTTGAATCAAATGATTAATCATATGACAAATATTAGGGTTTGATGAGATTACCTTAACCCCAATCCAGTCGAAGCTCAAGATAGAAGAACTTAATCACACAGGTAACTACACCGAGAGGTTTATTTTTAATTCTGATGGATTGCCACCATATGCTGCTAGGTGTCACTGATAGATTTTGAGAGCAATTAGAATGATTTAGATGATCAATCATACTAGTTGTCTGAATCAAAAAAGTTTTGATCCATCGAAAGATATTTTGATGATATCGATAATAGAGATTGCGACATATCTTATTAACATACAAAATTGAACCTAACTAGATCGCACAAATAAGAATTTTGATCTAGATATCATCAATTAGACTAACCTAGTTCAATTGATTTGAATAAGATTCAATTAGGTTCAAAAAAATCATGCTAGCACACGATTGAGTCTAATATTCTCTTTTAACATTTATTAAAAGTTGTCTCGACTGAGCAAAATGTATTTGGGCTCACTCAAAAATTTTTACTTGGTCTGACTGGAGCTTATCCAGATCAAAAAAGGGTTGTCTTAATTTATGAGATAAATTTGAGACAACACCTGCCATTTTTCATCACCTACTAAATCTTATTTTTTGACTTTGGTCAAATATTGAACTTTGACACTTAGACATCTGCCCATGTATCATGCACCCATAGGAGAGAAGATGGGGCTTTGTCCCCTTGCTAAAAAGGGGAAAGGGAGGGGGTGCATGCCTAAGGAGGCATGCATCCAAAGATTATGATGCTTGGAGTCCCATACAGATGGGACTTCAGGTTGCTTCATGCATTCTACCTAGGTGGCGCAAAAGATTTATCTTTGACCAATCTTGGCGCCACCTAAGAAGGTTTCAGAGGGACTCTAATCTGATTGGATCAGATGATGTCATTCCATCAATCAGATTTAGATCTGATTGCACAAAGAGCCATGATTGATCAGGATGATGTGGCACTGCATGGCATAGCAGGGTCTATATAAACCCTATTTATGCCTACGATTTAGATCTTTTGCCCTTTGCCCATGCCATATATCCCCTCTCCCTCCCTCTCCATGCCTACCTCTGATTCTCTCTCTCCTCTCCACACCCAAAAGATTTTGGGCTTCAGTTTGGTGCGATCTAAGCAAGAGAAAGGCGACGAGAAAGAAAGAAGGCAGCACTGCTGCGAGAGACGACACCCGATCTTCAAAAGAAGTTTTGAAAATCTTCAAAATCAGATCCAAATATGATCTTTGGAGAAGTGATAAAGAAGGAGAAGATCTTCAGATCCTGCTTGAGTGAATACTGGTAGAGGTCAGACATTTACGTGGCTAGATCCAGAACCTCAGGCTGACATCAGAATCATCATAGGATAATCAGATTATCCGCAACAAGATAAAATTATATTAGATTTAATTTATTTTTTATTTTATTTTATTAGATTAATAATATCAGATCTAAAAAATCTTAGATCTGATCTAGATCTAAGAGAAAAATTTTTGAAATATTTCTCTTGATCCAATCAGATCTGAACAAACCTGACATGAAAAACTAGATTTTTCCTTCAGTTGGAGTAGCACCAAGTATGCTTGAACCATATGAAGTGCGAGTTTGGGCACTCTTCTCTAGTGTGCCTTGGCTTCATGGTGGGCATTGGTGAGCTTCACATTGACCCGATAAGGTGCGTGCAATTTGAGAGTGGCCAATGCCACAATCTATGACCAAGGTGAGAAGCTTTATGGTATTATGCCAGTATCTTCAAAAATTTATTCAATTTTTTTTTTGTTTTGGCTTCTCCTCTTCATGCTTTGATGAAAGCAAATAGCAAGTTCAAGTGGATGAAAAAATGTGAGGATGCCTTCCAACTTTTAAAGAGGAAGATCAGCAAGGCACCTGTCCTAGCCTTGCCAAGTCTTCAGCGACCATTCGAGCTTGAAGCAGATGCATCAGGTTACATTATGGGGGCTATCTTGCTACAGGATGATCAGCCCGTGGCATATCACTCGAAGATGTTTCAGAGCTCCTAGCTCAACTACCCAACATATGATAAAGAGCTCTTAGCCCTACACTAGATGGTGAAGCATTAGCGATGCTACCTTCTAGGGAAGGAGATGGTGGTACACACTAACCACCGACCACTTCAGTGCCTCCAAACATAGTCCAAGCTACAACAAACCAGACATATGAAGTGGATGATATACTTGCAGCAATACAATATCATCATCAAGTACAAGAAGGGTGCATAAAACAAACTGATGGTGTCATGACCTTCTATTGCGGCCTTGTGTTTATTTGTTTTTATGCAAGTCCAGCCAATGTTGTACAAGGAGTACACCAACATGTACGAGATGGATTCTAATTTTTGGGGTGTTTCTAGAGGATGTTGAAGCAAGAAGGACCATGGTGTTTGCCTTGCGAGGCAGGCTCCTCTATAAAGGTGCAAAGTTATACATGCCAAAAGTAGCAGACTTGGTGAAGCGAATAAGAGAGGCACACACTTCGAAGGTGGCAGGCTACTTTGGGGTGAACAAGAGATGGTGAATCTTAAATCATCACAATATCTATTAGCTCGGGATGCAGTAGGACGTGACCTAATTCATGAGAGGCTGTGCATAGCGCAGCTGTTCCAAGCCAAGCAATTGAAAGTTGGGGCTATACAAATCCTTACCAATTTCGAGTCGATCTTGGAAGAGTGTCTCTATGGATTTTTTGGAAGGTCTCCTGAGGACACGACAGGGGCATGACTACCTATTCATGATGGTCGATCACTTCTCAAAGATGGTGGTGTTGATTCCATGCAAGAAAATGATCACTGGAGAGAACGCGGCATAGTTGTATTTTTGGAATGTGTGGACTCATTTTGGGCTACATAGCTCCATTGTGTCCGACCATTATAGTCGATTTCTGACCACTTTCTAGAGATCCTTATGGTTCATGATGGATATGCGTCTGCAAAGGAGCGCACCATATCATCCTCAAATCAATGGTAGATGGAGGTCGTCAACCACACCATGGTACATCTGCTATGGGGCTACCATGCTCGACATCTTAAGACTTGGGATGAGAGCTTGCCTTATTTGTAGTTTACGTTCAATAGGGTAGTGCACTATTCTATATTGAAGTCTCTTTTTGAGGTGTACTTGGGCTATTTGCTACAAAGTCCTTTTGACTTAGAGTTTATAATGAGCTTTACACCACAGACATCTAAGGAGAAAGGGGCCATCGCAAGAGCCTAGTGCTTCTTAGAAGGGATCTAACAAGTGCATAGCCAAGTGGAGCGGGAGCTGCATGGAGTCGAGCAGAAGTATAAGAAACGTCATGATCGATATCAAGTGGAGGCTAATTTTTGAAAGGGTGACCTAGTGTGGTTGCACCTTGGGAAAGAGTGGCAAAATGGAGTTGGGAGGAAGCTGAAGCCTATTTAATATAGCCCTTTCAAGATCTTTTGAAAGATCAGTGACAATGCTTTCTAGTTGGAGTTGCCGGCCTACATGGAGATCTACTCGATCGTGAATGTCAACAACTTGAAGCTTTTCAAGCCATCAATGTTGGATGATGAGTTGGAGGAGATCTTGTTGTCGGTGATTGACTTGGTCATTAATTGGGAGATGACACTAATGGAAGATACCATTTTGGAGAAAAAAAATCACTGAGACACGTCAAAAATGATGAGAAGCTTTCCGAGTCGAATGGAAGGGCCAACGTCTGAGCATGGCCAAGTGGTTCAACTAGAAAGCCAACCAAGCCGCATTTGCCCATCTTTAGTTTTAGATCCAACAAGAGCTAACTCCTCTAAAGAGAGAGAGCCATGATTAGGGACAATCTGAAAAGCCATACAGAGTGGAATTTTTCTTTTCCATTCTACATGTGGGTTCAAAATTAAATTACACGAATTATTTGTGCAGGAGATCCCATGTAGATAAGATTGTGCTTTAAAATTAAATCTACGGATAAGATTGTGCTTCAAAAATTAAATCTATTGATAAAATCATGTTGTTTTCTGATTTTTTATGAAATATGTGTCAAAGAGATCCCAATTTTTGTGAGAGTCTCTTGGCCTATAAATACCTTATTTTGAGGAGTTGATACGGAGGCAGGAAAAAAAAAAGAAAAAAATTGGGAGATCCCAATAATAGACTGTTGTTATTTCTTTTTCACTAATCTCTATGTTGTAGGTCTCTCTACGGATCAACATCTAAATAACTTGACTGATGGAGGAGATTATGCCCTCCCCATGCATTAAGGAGTAATTAATAGCACCTATTCGCTGTGAAAACATGGTTAGAACTCCATTTCCGTATCCCACTATCCAACCTATTAGAAAAGCAGGGTAGAGAAGAGAGTAGTCAGAAGACAATTGTACTCACTTCTAACCAAATGGCCCATAGGATTTTTAAAATTTTGTTCCTAGACATCCGAGGAAATAAAATCTACTACACTTGATGATTGTTTCCTTGCAAAACAGTAAGGGTTTAGAAAAGTTGAGCTTAGAGTTCTCGCTCCAATCCATATATCGTGCCACTTATTGTCCGTTACCAACTGTTATAGAAGAGGATTGTTGAAAAAGCCTACAGATGCTTAGGACTTCTTTCCAAAATGGCGATACAATGCTTTGCAAGTGGTTCGATGGATGGGATGGCAGCTTCATTGGGTAATGGATCACTCTAATTAGTGTACACTATGGCTTTTGGTGTTTGTGTAAACTACAAACCATACTAGATCCATTACCCATCTATAGTCCATCTTAGATTCTTGTTCTTCTACTTTTCAGCACTTCATTCTAGACTGCATCAACAAGTAATCTAATGCATACCTGGTTGTGTCTAAATATTTTGATGCGTGAATGAAATAGATGTTATAAGGGAAATGGTGTTGTATTAACAAGAAATCCCATGTATAACATCTAAAAAGCCATTACCTAGATAGTAGTCCTGGCAATGTAGAATCCAAGGAGGGAAAAACTAGGGATGCATGTAACCTTCGACATTATTTTTTTACAAGAGAGATTTTGAAAATATAAAATATTTTGTAAGAAAAGAAATTTGTAGCTGAAAGATGTCAAGGAAAAAATTTGCATCCAAAAGGCTTTCTTTTATTAGCTATAACAATAGGTTTATATACACCTCATATGAGATCAATATCCCTACATCAAAGGGATTATACAAGATTTGGTACAACGAAAATATGCATAAATATTTACAATCTTGATATGAGGCATGTGATAAAATTTGATTAAGATATGAATATATCTTGATTGCACATCTAGCCATATCATAGCTGGTTATATTTGCCTAATTTGGTGCCAATAGAATCAAGATATGATTTTCATCATAGCTGCTCATATTTATTTAATCTGATGCTGAGAAGATCAAGAAGAATTAATGAAGATATGATTTTTATCATAACTACTTATATCTGCCTAATCTAACATTGAGAGAATCAAGAAGAATCAATATATGATTTCCATCACTCCTCCTCAATGCCTAACTTGCCAACAATTAAATAGAATGTGTCTTTGCCCTAGGCTCTAATAAAAACATTAGCTAACTAGTGAGTAGAGGAAACAAACTTGGTATGCAGTAGGTTGGACTGAATTTTTTTATGAATAGAATGACAATTCAATTCGATGTGCTTCATACATTCATTGAATATGGGATTGGTGGCAATTTGAAGAGTAGTTTTATTATCACAATACAATGTCATGGGTGCAGATTGAGTGATGCCTAGATTATGGAGCAAGTATTTTATCCATTGCATTTCACAGGCCATTGTAGCCATAGCGCGATACTTGACTTTTGCAAAGAAGTATGAGATAGTGGTTTGTTTCTTTGTCTTCCAAGAAATAAGAGAAGAACTGAGGAAAATGAAAGAACCAATTATAGATTGCTGAGTCATAAGGTAGTTGGCCCAATCTAAGTCATAATAAGCTATGAGATGAAGAGAGCTTGAAGAAGAAAGAAGAATGCTTGCCCTAAGATGCCTTTGAGATAGCAAAGTAAGTGGAGAGCGGCATTGAGGTGAGGCTTACGAGGTTGATGCATAAATTAACTAAGAATGTCAATTAGGTAAACAATATCAGACTAAGTAACTATAAGATGGATGAGTCTACCAACAAGGCAGTTGTAGGAAGTAGGATCATCAAGCAATGGACCATCATAGTTTGTTAACTTTAGATGTTGTTCTATAGGGGTCTCGGTAGTTCTAGCTCCTAAAAGATCCATGTCTTCTAAAAACTTCAAGATATATTTTCGTTGTGAAAGAAAGAAGCCTTTGGAAGATCGAACCTCAATGTCCAAAAAAATATTTCAAGAGCCCCCATCTTTAATGTAAAATTTAGAGTGGATATACAACTTAAGTATATCAATAGCTACAAATTCATTATCTGTTAGGACGATATCGTCAACATAAATAAGATGAAGAGTTTCGATGTGCATTGAATATGAAAGAAAAGGGAATAATGACCACAATATTAAGAGAAGCCGATATCAAATAAGGCTTAAGAGAACTTTTGAAACCAATTTTTGCTAGCTTATTTGAGGCTATATAATAACTTATTAAATTTGCAAACTTGATTCTCTTCTTGGTGAGAATAACTTGATAGAATTTTCATATAAGCTTCTTCTAAAAGTTCTCTATGTAAAAATGCATTATTGACATCAAATTGATGTAGAACCCAATCATGAATTGTAGGAACGAAAAATAAGCATTGAACTATTGCAAGTTTGGCGACTGGGGCAAAGGTCTCAAAGTAGTTGATGCCTTCCTATTATGTAAATCCCTTGGCCATAAGTTCTACATTATATTGCTCAACAGTACTATCAGATTTGTATTTGACTTTATACACCCATTTGTAACTAATTGGTTGTCTTCCCAGAGGTAGAGTAGTAATAGTCCAGGTATGATTTGCTTCAAGGGCTTGAATTTCATTCTCCATTGTCTTTGGTCACTATGGGGGTTTGATAGCCTGCGAAAAGGTTTTAAGCTCAGGAATAGAAGTAAAGATAATGAGAAAAGTATGGTGAGAGAAGGCAAATTTATCATATGTTAAATTGTTAGAGAGTAGAAATGATGTACCTGAGGATGAAATCACCGAAGGTAAGGACTGTTGGTGTGAGAGCTTGGAGGCATTGATAGTGGAGCAATAATAATTATTTAAGTAGATAGATTGTTTGGTAGGCTGAGTAGAGTGATGCAAGAATATTGGTTGAGATGTTATAGACAAAGTTACCAGAGGAAGGTGATAGATCTGAGGTTGATAAGGATAGGATAGGGACACAAATGCAATATAGAAAATATCATGGTTAAGGAATGAAGTCATATTGTCATTTAAAATGGTAGGTTGTATAAGATGTGCTATAGAAAAAGTAGAGTCAAGGGCGAGATTGCTCAGCATGAAGGGGTAGGACTAGACTAGGAGTAAGCAAACTTGATGGAATGTGTTGAAAAAGAAATATATCTTCAAAGAATTGGACATCCCTACTTAGGAATATTTGTTTTATTTGTATGTCATATATACGATAGCCTTTTTGTCCAAAGGGATAACCTACAAAATATCAGGAATAGTATGTGTCAACTTTATGTTTCTTATGAATATTAGAAGCAAAACATAAATAACTAAAAATCCTAAAATGACCTTAAGTAGGTTGAGTACCAAATAAAACATCATATAGAGAATGGTTAGATAAAATTAGAGAGAGAATATGATTAATCAAGTAAGTTGCTGTCAGAACATATTCACCCCAAAAATCAAGAGGAAGATGAGTTTGAAATTAGAAAGCATGAGTAACCTCAAATATATACTTGTACTTGTGCTCTACAACCCTATTTGTTGGAAAGTTCCAACACAACTATGTTCATGAATAATACCTTCAAGGTCTAAAAAAAGTTGGAATTCATGATGAGAAAATTCAAGACCATCATCGGTCATTATTCTTTTAATATGGTGTTGTGTTGGGTTTTAACAAGCAAGATGAAATTTTGAATAAAATATCAAATTTGAGATTTATGTTGCATTAAATAAACCCATATAGCATGGGAATAGTCATCAACTAAAGTTAAAAAATAAGATGCACCATAATGAGATTTAACACTATAAGGATCCTAAATATTAGTATGGATTAATTCAAAAAATACAACTGATCAAATTGAACCTAAGGAAAAAGATAACCTTGTTTGTTTAACAATAGGACAAATCTGATACAAACATTTATTTAAAAATAAAATGTTAGAAATAGTTTGGATAAATGAAGTAGTCGAGATGAAGATGGATGACCTAAACAATAATGCCAAAGGTTGAAGGACTGAGGAGATATTGAAAGGATAGCAATAGGGCTAAAATCAAGGTGAAGAATGTAGAGGATTCCTAACTGTTTACCTTAATGAGTCTCCATCTTTGTTAACAGAGAAAATAATCATACAGTCTAGAGATTTTGTGAGTTTAATAATAAAGAAAAGGTAATACTGAGATGATGGAATGTAAAGGACATAATTTATACACAAAGAAGAATTAACGGTTGCTATTTCTATGCATGTATTACCATCTTCTTTGCCATCGGGGAGGGCCATTTTTCAAAAGAATGTAAGGTAGGAAAAAAGATCACAAGGGAGGAATCAGATACCAAATAATCAATGGCTCCACCATCAAATAATAAATAGTTTAGAAAGGATAGAGAAACAAGAGAGAAGCATACCTATGACATTGGCTGTTGGTGTTGGAGTATCTGGAGAAATCAACATGAGTAACTTGGCATGTTGCTTAGGTGTGAAGACTGGAGCAATAGAAGTGGAAGCATCATGAGAGCCATTTTGATCAACTTCTATAAGGGTAGAGAGAAGCCAATGATGGTAAAAGGTGCAAAACTATCTACAACATTGGTCATTGGTATTGAAGTATAGGAAGAAATCAAAGCGAATAGCTTGACAAATTGCTCGGGTGTAAAAATTGGGTTAACGATAGTGAGAGCCATTTTGATTACTTGTATAGGAGTAGAAAATCAAAAGGCAATGGATGGTGCAAAATTTTCGGCCATGATGGTGGGAGACAAAGATTAATCAAGTAAGAGATATACTATTGCCAAAAAAAAAAAAAGAGAAGTTTGATGAACCTTGGAAGAAGCGAAAAAAAAATTATAGATATAGAAAGAATATAAGAGAAAGAAAGAAGAGAGCAATTTCCTACTATAATACCATGTTAAGGCAGAAGTTTATATCTAAAAGGTGTTAAGGAAGAAATTTGCATTCAAAAGGCATGCTTTCATTAGCTATGATAATGGGTTTACATACACCTTATATGAGATTAATATCCTACGTCGAAAGAAATATACAAGATTTGATACAAAGAAAATATGTATAAATATTTACAATCATGGCAAGAGGCATATAGTAAAATTTGATTAAGGAATGAAATATTTCTTGATTGCACATCTAGCCATATCATAATTGGTTGTATCTATCTAATTTGGTGACAATAGAATCAAGATATGATTTTTATCATACCTGTCCATATTTGCCTAATCTGATTTTGAGAGAATCAAGAAGAATCAATGAAGATATGATTTTCATCATAATTACCTATATCTGTCTAATCTGATGCCAAGAGAATCAAGAAAAACCAATGTATGGTTGTTATCATATTTTATCTATTGTATGTGAACTTTGAATTTGACAATAAGTAAACCCTTAGAGGATGCTTTTAGGCCCGACCTTACTACCAAAGTAGATTTCTAGGCAAAATAAAGTTATGTGAGACTACTTCTGAAGTAGCCTAAAGCAATTTAGGATCTCCATCTCATCTAATTTTGTAGTATTTGTTGTTATTTTAGGTGTATCAAAATACTAGTTTTTATCCATCTAGAACTATCTATTATATATATATATATATATATATATATATATGCTCATCGAAAACTTTACTATTAGATATCTGAATGGTTGTTATTTTATCACATAAATGCATTATTTTCCTTTTTACTTAGAAATATTTATCTTTGTATTCTTTTCTACCCCGTCTCTTCTTTTTTTTGCAAAAAAGCTCCCTATTTCTCTGCACCTTTTTCTGCAGAAATACTATTACATTTGATCCTTAAGGCATAGGGCAATCAGAAATAATTCAATTAAATCATTGTAGTTGGAAAAACATCCTTACAAATACCATCTACATGCTTCAATAGTCAATTTTTTCTTAATTAATTTATTTTATTTTACTTATATTTATTAAAAATTTGCATCCATAACTTAAATTTCCGACGTCATCAGCGGAGCAAAGACAAGCCTTTAAGCTTAACGACAAGAATGATATTTAATTCATATGGTGTTTGTTAACAGGCAAGGAACACCACAAGCCGCTGGGCCGCACGTGTGGCATGAGAAGCATCCGGAAGCGACTTCCTACCCCCTCTGCCTTTATATCTTGCAAGGATTTTGTAGGATCCCACCTAAAAAAGGCGTCAGAAATTGCGAAGCCATTGGTAGGCAGAGAAACGCGATCTCATGGCTCTGGAGGTGCGTATTTTTTGGACTCCAAAAGGTGTTTAATTTGCAGATTTGCTGTTAGAGATTGGAGAAATTGTTCCTTCTACGTACAAAAGCGTGTATTTTTCAAGTCCCAGATGATCTACTCCTGGATTTGTTTTACCATGTGTCGTGTCTGTCATTAGGCTTGGTTCATGGATGAGAACGATGGGGACCAGAGGCTTCCACACCATCGGAACCCAGTAGAGTTTATTTCCTTGGACAAGCTTGAAGGTAACAGTCTGATCTCTCTATCTACAGGATCGTATGCACTTTTATGCTGGATATGAAACTCTATCATAAATAACACTTACTGGATGCTAATGTTATTTGTAAGGAGAGAACATGTGGTTGTTGTGTATCAGGATCTAATTGGTGTTTCTTTTTTAAGGCCTATGTTAAAATTCTTGTGGTTTTGTTGCAAAAAATGTCTCCTGGGAAAGTTGAATGTGAGCAGTACAACTTTGTTTTGTGCATATGGAGATTTATCTATAATTTGAATGTTTTCACAGTTTTTTTGCTGGTATTCTTGGATTTGTCGAGTTCTAATTTTGAATGGAAGATGTTGGGGATAAATTTTGGTCCCGTCGAAGTTCAGTCTAGTGCTTAGTCTAATGCAGCTGGTAAATACGGAAGAGCTTTAATCAAAAATTCTCAACCCAGCATCCGAACTCATTCAATGGCCGAAGTCTTTCAACGGTCCCAGTCGAACTCTTTCAACAGTCGAATTCCTGCTGAATGCTCCAGAAGCTGAACTCTTTTCGGACTTCTCCTTCAGTCGGACTCCTACGCGAGCTAAATTCCTTCTAGACTTCTATGGAAGTCGAACTTCTTTCGGATTTCTACAGGCTGAACTCCTCTGAAATTGATGTATGTTGAGATTCTTCATCAATCGATGCCTGCTTTCTCTGAGCTACGGCTATTAAATCTCGACGAACGGTCGCCATCAGTTTGCTACAGACGACGTCCCCTCCATGACAGACTCCATCAGGCCTCGAGCAGTTCGCTACTGGACGGTATGGCTGTTACTATCAGCCTGACGACATCTTCTTCTCCATACCAAACTTCATCAGACCTCGAGCGATCCGTTGCCAGACAGCTGCAGCTATCACCATCAATCAAGCTCCACCTATAAAAAAGAATTCTTCAGATACGTTTTCTCTAAGCTTTAAGCTCTCTTCTTCTTTCCAAAATTTTGTCGAACTCCAGCCTGAGCATTCCATTTCTGTTGGTCAGAAGAGCTGACTTGATCGTCGAAGGGTCCTACCGGAGACACCACTACCGGCTTCGGATGGGATTTTGTTTTGCAGGTCACCGACGACGACCTCGTCCTCCTCCACTCCAGTTCGTTTCGACGTCAATCAGATTCTACAACAACAAAATTGGCACTAGAGAAAGGTTCTCTATCTCTGAGGCATCCTTGTTCTTAAAGGAGTGCTCAGCAACGATCTCTCTTCTTCCTCTTTAAAGTTCTTCCTCGAGAAAAAAGGGCTCCCAGGAGAGCTCCGCCCCCGCTTCAGCCCCGACAACTCAAGCTTCACCTATAACCATGGTAGATCTGGAGCAATTTAACCTATTGATGCAGTAGGTTCAGGATCTCACCGAAATGGTGCAGGTCATGCGGCAGCCTCCGACGGTGATTCCGTCAGAAAATTCGCCATCAGGATGCCAGGAACCGGCCTTAAGAAAGAGCATTTGGCCTAGCATATCCGTCGCCCTTAGGAAGGAGAAATAGAGAGTAGAAGATCCGGGTTTGGATCATGATTCTCCTTCGGAAGAGAAATAGAGAGCAGAAGTTCTCCCTCAGGAGGTTTCACAGGAGGGCGGAATGAAGTTCGGCCGTGCTCACGGACTCCCTTCGAGCGTAAGCGAGGCCGAATTCTTCCTCGAGCTCATCATCAAAGAAGCTCCAATAAAAGGGCACGAAGTTCTCCTCAGAAGATTTCACGGGAGGGCGGAATGAAGTTCGGCCATGCTCACGGACCCCCTCGAGCGCAAGCGAGGTCGAACTTTTCCTCGAGCTCATCATCAAAGAAGCCCTGACAAAAGGGCACGAAGTTCTCCCCCAGGAGATTTTACGGAAGAACGGAATGAAGTTCGGCCGTGCTCATGGACTTCCTCCGAGCCCAAGCGAGGTCGAACTCCCTCTCGAGCTTGTCATTAAAGAAGCTCCGACAAAAGGGCACAAAGTTCTCCCCCATTAGGAATGGAGCTCAGCCACGCTCACGGATCCTCCCCCCAAGCGCAAGCTAGCCCGAACTTCTTTTCGAGCTCGTCATCATGAAAGCTTCGACAGAAGGGTGCGAAGAAGTCCTCCCCCAGAAGGTTTCACAACTATGCTCCCCTTCAATGCTCCACAGACATCGACCTGAAGCAAGCCAACGGCGCTACCGCAGTTAGAACCACCAATGAGGGAAGAACAACAAGAAGATCGGCCGCCTTTCGACATCATCAACGCTACCTCTTGGGGGGCTTGGTACTTCGGCGAGCCGTCATCTTCCAGCCTCAAAGCCAAGAGAAGCTTGCTCCAAATTGAGAAGGTCAGCATAAAATAGAGGAGGTCGTCGTGTCCGGAACTTACCGCCTGGAGAAGCTCAGAGGAACAATCTCCCACGACCTTGAGACTCGGAGAATTCGAGAATGTACTGCCAGTAATTTTTCTTCAATAAAACTCCTCCATTTCAATATTATTGTTTCTCGGTGCAAAAACTACCTGATGATAGGGAAGAAGCAATCAATAGTGGCCATGTTAGGAACAGAAGGAGAACCTCATCCTAACATGAGCAAGTCGAAGGCCTCGTTCATTTTAGATGAGATGAGGGGAGAGGTCCTGATGACGACCCTTATGCGCCCCCACAATCTGTTAGGAATAGGAGGAGAACCTCGTCCTAACATGAGCAAAGTTGAAGGTCTTGTTCATTTTAGACGAGATGGGGGGAGAGGCCCTGACAATGGTCCTTATGTGGCCCCACAGTTCATTAGGAACAGGAGGGAGAACCTCATCCTAACGTAAACAAAGTCGAAGGTCTCGTTCATTTTAGACGAGATGGGGAGAGAGGTCCTCATAACGGTCCTTATGTGTCCCCACAGCCCATTAGGAACAGAAGGAGAATCTCATCTTAATGCGAGCAAAGTCGAAGGTCTCGTTCATTTTAGACGAGATGGAGAGAGAGGCTCTTACAACGGCTCTTATATGCCCCCACAGCCCATTAGGAACAGGAGAAGAATCTCGTCCTAATGCGAGCAAAGCCGAAGGCCCCGCTCATTTTAGACGGGACGAGAAGAAAGGCCCTGACAACGGTTCTATTGTGCCCGACAACAATAGGAGATAAGATCTCCTTCAACCTCGGCTGCTGGAGATAAGATCTCCCCAAAGCTCCACCTTCAATCTTGGCTGCCGGAGATAAGATCTCCCTCGAGCTCCATCTTCAACCTCGGCTAGAGATAAGATCTCTCCCGAGCTCCAGAGTCTACGTCAATAGGAGATAAGATCTCTTTCAACCTCGGCTGTTGGAGATAAGATCTCCGAGCTTTACCTTCAACCTCGGCTGCCAGAGATAAGATCTCTCCCGAGCTCCACCTTCGATCTCGGTTGTCGGAGATAAGATCTCCCTCGAGCTTCTACGTCAACAGAAGATAAGATCTCCTTTAACCTCGACTGCTGGAGATAAGATCTCCTCCGAGCCTCAGAGCCTACGTTAATAGGAGATAAGATCTTCTTCAACCTCAGCTGCTGGAGATAAGATCTTTTCCGAGCCTCATAGCCGACGTCAAAAGGAGATACGAATCTCCTTCAATCTTGACTGCTGGAGATAAGATCTCCTCCAAATTCTACCTTCAACCTCGGCTGTTGAAAATAAGATCTCTTTCGAGCCTTAGAGCCTACGCCAACAGGAGATGAGATCTCCTTCAACCTCAGCTGGAGGCAAGATCTCCCCCGAGCTTCAATTTCAACATCAATAATGGCTGGAGATAAGATCTCCTCCGAGCTTCAAAGTCTACATCAATAGGAGAGAAAGATCTTCTTCAACCTCGGTTGGAGATAAGATCTTCCACAAGCTTCAATCGCAACGTCAACAAAAGATAAGATTTTTCTAGACCTCGGAGACTAGAGATGGGATCCTTTTCCGAGCTTCAAACTTCAACGTCAACCACGGCTGGAGATAAGATCTCCTCCGAGCTTCAAAATCTACGTCAAAAGGAGAGATCTCCTTCAACGTCTACGTCAATAGGAGATAAGATCTCTTTCAACCTCGGCTAGAGATAAGATCTTTCCTGAGCTTTAACTACAACTTCAACCTCAGCTGGAGGCAAGATCTCCCCCGAGCTTCAACTTCAATGTCAACCACGGCTGAAGATAAGATCTCCTCCGAGCTTCAATGTCTACGTCAAAAGAAGAGAAGATCTTCAACCTCAGTTGGAGATAAGATCTCCTTCAACCTCAGCTGGAGATAAGATCTTTCCCGAGCTTCAACTTCAACGTCAACCACGGCTGGAGATAAGATCTCCCCCGAGCTTCAAAGCCTACGTCAATAGGAGAGAAGATCTCTTTCAACCTCGGTTGGAGATAAGATCTTCCATAAGCTTCAACCGCAACGTCAACAAAAGACAAGATTTTCTTGGACCTCGGTTAGAGATGGGATCCCTCCGAGCCTCAAATTCAACGTCAACCTTGGCTGGAGATGAGATCTCCTCTGAGCTTCAATCTGAGCTGGTGCAGAGCCTGAAAAGGACTTTGGCAGTCGCTCTTTTTGTACTCCCTTCCTTGAAGTTTTGAACTCAGAAGTGGGAGGACTATTGTTGGGGATAAATTCCGCTCTCGCCAAAGTCCTGTCTGGTACTTAGCCTAATGCAACTGATAAATACGGAAGAGCTTCAATCGGAAATTTTCTCCCCAGCAGCCGAACTCATTCAGTGGCCGAACTCCTCCAGCGGCCGAATCCAACCGAACTTCTCAGCGTCCGAGCTCCAATCGAACTCTCCCAACGGTCGAATTCCTGCCGAACGCTTCAGGAGCCGAACTCCTTTTGGACTCCTACGAGAGCCGAACTCCTTCTGAACTCCTACAGACTGGACTTCTCTGAAATTGATGTATGTCGGGGTTGTTCACCAACCAATGCCTGCTTCCTCCGAGCTACGGTTCTTAAATTTCGATGAACGGTCGCCATCAGTCTGCTACGGACGGCGCCCTCCTCCATGACAGACTTCAGTAGGCCTCGAGCGGTCTGCTACTGGATGATATGGCTGTCACTATCAGTCTGACGACACCTTCCTATCTGTACCGAACTCCATCAGGCCTCGAGCGGTCCGCTATCAGACAGCTGCAGCTGTCACCATCAATCAAGCTCCGCCTATAAAAAGGAATCCTCCAGATACGTTTTCTCTAAGCTCTATGCTCTCTTCTCCGTTTCGAAACTCTGCTGAACTCCAGCCTGAGCACTCCATTTCTGTTGGCCAGAAGAGCTGATTTGATCCTCGAAGAGTTCTGCCGGAGCCACCACCACCAGCTCCGGACGGAACTTTGTTTTGCAGATCACCGGCGGCGACCTCGTCCTCCTCAACTCCAGCTCGTCCCGACGTCAATCAGATTCTGCGACAACATAAGATATCCTCCGATACTTGATTTTGAGATTGATCAGAGTAGAATTTCTCGGAATTAGGAAAAATACAAAACATATGGTTGTGGTCTACAGATCCTTTTAACATACTCGCCCGGCCTGCAATCGGCTTGCCCCTTTGTCTCCTCTGTTGCTAAGAGGTCTATATGCACCTGTCACATGTTTGGTGCAATGCCCAACTGGTTCCTCTGTAACGTTTTAATATGCATGGCTTGTTGGTGAGAGAATAGCTTTATGTTTTTTATGGATCCCTTGGGTACGTTCTCCTACCTGTTGTGTGTTGCTGCTTTATCTCGCTGAACTATTGAAACTCTGAGTGGAAGCAATCTCTTGGAAGCTTGGAAATACTTATCTTCCATTCTTCAAAAGAATAAATGATCTAATTTTGGACATAAGATATCCCCCAATGCTTGATTTTGAGGTTGCTCAGAGTAGAGATTTCTGAAACTGTGGAATTAGGAAAATACAAAACATGTGATTGTGGTCTACAGATCTCCTCCTACAGATATTTCTAATATACTAATCTTTTGTATTCTCAACCTGCACTCTGTCGGCACCAGATCTTCCCCTTTCCCCTCTGTTACTAGGAGGTCTATATGCACCTGTCACGTGTTTGATGCAATGTCAAACTGGTTCCTCTGTAATGTTTCTATATGCTTAGTTTGTTGGTAAGAGAATAGCTTTATGTTTTTTATGGAAGCTCTTGGGTACATTCTTCTACCTGTTATAGTGTTGCTGCTTTATCTCGCTGAACTAATGAAACTCGTTGAGTGGAAGCAATCTCTTAGAAGCTTGGAAATGTTTATCTTCCATTCTTCAAAAGAGTTAGACCTAGTGATAAATTTAGAAGGCATATTGGGATATCTGATGGTGCAATCTCCTCTAAGAAGATGCTTTTTTCCTTTTTTTTCTGCACGGAAGTATCCTTGTGCATACAGACGTTTGTAAACATTTACAAACCCATCTGTATAATATGGATGTGTCTCTGTGTCTGATGTTTTGAAGGTTCTCTTGTCCAACATTTCTGGACCCCTATAATCTATAAATTATCAATGACATATCAAGAAACTAATGGCATTTGAGGAGTTTCCAAAGTAGCATGTTCTGTGTCCAGATGTTGAGAGATATTTTTATATTGTTGATAACTTGAGACTACGGCTTGTAGGTTGATGTTAACTCATGTTTGTTATAGAAGAAATTCTAACTCAAAAGCTAATAGCACTTTCTGAGATTATCCCATCTGGTGAGGGCCACTTCATAAATAGAAAAGATTAAAAGACTCTTGGGGACAATAATAGAAATAAAATGGTTTAGATTGTAACTAAAATATGACCATGTCAATGCCACATATCATTTGGATTACTGCAAGGAGAAAGAAATTTGAAAGCACTGGATATCGAGAATTTTTGGGATTATATTAATTATACAGATATTCTTTGAAAGGACATTTATCTTTTGAGAGTGGAACCCAAATTCCAATGATTGCATCCTTTACAGCAAGAAGGATGGGTAGATGCAAGCTAAAGGGTTGATGGTATAAAATTAAATGATAGTTTTTGACCAGTTGACCACCGACAGCTTGTAAACCGGTTGTTCCTGGTTATTACGAGCTGAGAACAACTCAGAAACCTATTCTCAAGATCTTTAAATCATACGACTTAGGTGGAGTTATTTAAAATGAAAAAGGGAACAGAATTATGAGAACCTTTTGTCATATTTTATTGTTTTGTCTTTTTCTAAATTTTAAGGTAGATGAACCAAATATTAGGAATTCTCATTTTTGTTCAGAATACTTGGCATCATATCGGAAGATTCACAATTAAGAAAATCAAATATTAGAATCTGTATGAGTCCCTGCATTAGACGTGTTTGGATGAATATTAATGCTGGAGTTGATGTAAACTTTGTTCACTAATGAATAAATTTTTGAAGACTCAAATGCATATTTCTTCCATATAATATTTCATATATCGCGGGTTCATTTTGTATCTTTAGGAACTTTGATGTTACAAAGTCCTTTGCTGCTGAGATTGTGGAATATTTTTTCTGCAGAGCTTGGGGTTTTGTATTGGTATTTGGATCCCAAAAACTATGAGCATGATGAAGAACTGAAGAAAATTCGAGAAAGCAGAGGATACAACTATATGGTCCGAATTCTTTCTCCCTGTATCTAGATTGCACAAGCAGCTTGTGTTAGTTGCAGCTGTTAAGTTGGAAAGCATAAACACATGCACAAACATGGATGTACGATCAACCGCTGCACCATACCCAACATTTTCACCATATTGTTCATTGCAGGACCTTCTGGAGTTGTGCCCTGGGAAAGTTGAGAATTATGATGAAAAATTGAAGAACTTCTACCGAGAGCACATCCATGCTGATGAAGAGATCCGTTATTGTTTAGAAGGAAGTGGGTACTTTGATGTGCGGGACAGAGAGGATCGCTGGATGCGAATCTGGATCAAGGAAGGGGACATGATTGTGTTGCCTGCTGGAATCTACCATCGCTTTACATTGGATACTTCAAACTATGTGAAGGTAATGTGCTTTTATACCCTCTTCTGTGAATCGAGCATCATGAACTGCTAGGAACCTAAAGAAGAAGTAGCGATCTTTACGCTTCAACTCATATTTGCTTTACTACGATTAAAAGCAATGTCTGATAACCGTAAATTGTTATCTCATTCATCAGTTGCTCATTCAATATTGTATTACTACTTTGGGCCACCTTTATGTCATCCTTCTGTTATTCAATCACACTATTATTAGTGAAGGTGTTCAGGATGGTTTTGCAGAGGTTAAAGCTTTGTTGATCGGCAAAGTATTAAGACATTATCTTCTTTTTCTGTTATTTTATAGTGGAAACATTTCATTGCGGACAACTTGCAGAATAATTCATAAGATTCCCGCAGAAGCTCCATTTCTGTGATTAAAAATAGAAAGGAAAAAGAAATTCTTATTTTCTCACAATGGAGAAAACTTATAAATTTTAGATTCTTTTAAGGCGGCGCTAGACTCAACGAGAGTGAAAGGCATCCTATTTATATGCTAGCAAGTTCTCTACGGTGAAAACATAATTCCATGCTTATCAATCTCATATTACTGTCGGACGGTGAGAAGGACGGGAAAATTCAAATATTACTGCACCGCATTTTCTAAGTATTGGGAAACTGCTGTTGTTGAGGACCAAAATGCTCCTCAAAATTATCCCTTGCTAAGAAAATAACTGTTCATATTTGTACATGCCATAACAATTTAAAATTAAATAGAATGTGTTGGTTGAATGGTTTGAATCCTTGCACAGCCTCATGGTCTGTGGTATATATATGCAGCTGATGAGATTGTTTGTCGGAGAACCTATTTGGACTGCTTTCAACCGACCCCAGGAGGACCATCCAGCAAGGCGAGGATATATCAAGAATCTGTTCGAGAGTTCTGGCCTCGCTCTTGAGGCACGTTAGTGCGTACATTGCCCATTTACGATTAGCTGCAATCTTAGAGGTGAGAGTCTTGTGCTGTGTCGTGGAATATGTATATCGTACGTTCCATGATGATACTTTGTAACAACAAATCTAGAAATCCTTGTTATTAAACTGACATCTGCTTGATATGATGCCAAGCAAAAGCTCGAGGTTTAGTAACTCAAATATTTTATTTGTTCGACTCGTTGAAAATCTGTTAGATATATGTATTTATATATAATATGTAGCATGCATTTCCACATATATCATCTAATTCTTAATTATTTCCATGCCTTGGCATGTTTGAAAACCAAAAAGTCCGAAAAGGGGAAAGGGTGGATGGAATCCAAGGCGTACCTCTCTAGTCTTGGATGCGAGGATTTAAGCCCATGGATGAGCCTCTCCGACCAGAATCTAATTATTTGTAAATTCTCAAGATAAACATCACACCACACTAAAAAATATTCGTTTGAAGGCGATTAACTGCCATCCCATAACTTTGTTTTTTTTTATAATATATCCTCTACGTTGAAGGGCAATCCAAACTCGAACCATTTAATCACCATCAAATCAAGGTGAAAAGTGCATTAAGGCATGCAAAACTTATTTAATTTGGCAACTTAATATTTTACCATCCCAATTTTGTTGCACTAGGGGTTGCAATGGCTTTGGACGGAATGGATTCGATTCATGCCGGGTTGGGACGGCAAGTTTTCGGAAAGGAACCTGTCCACCCTAACCCAAACCATTTATGAGCTAAAAATTAGATATTGACCCAACCATAGCACGGTCCGCCGTGGAGGAATTGAATTGTTTAATAAACAATCGAGATGGCTAGGATCTACGATGACCAGTTAACATGATCTAAAGATGGTTCTTATCTTTGAACAATAGTGTTTAAGCTAGATCTTAATCATGTCCAGAAAGTGAATTGAGTTTTAAATGGATCCGATCCCAACCTAACTAAAACTATTAATATTGATCCAATCTAAAATTGAACCCGGACCACTTAATAAACAACTTAGTCGATCTGAACCCATGTAACCAAATTGAACCTAGTTCTCTTAGATGACTTGCAGATGGGTCGTGGATTATTATCCCTATGTTGCATCAATTCCTTTGTGTGGAGCACGCGCTTTGTGAACAAAAAGGGCATCTTGGGGAATTACTGTAACAAGTTACCCAACAGAAGTCGATGTATTGCTCTATCGATGGATATGTTGGTGTATTCAAGCAATCACATTGGGAAAAAGGGTGTAAATGGATTGGATTAAGATTGAATCTAAGTAAAGTTTCGAGCCCGTTTTTACTTTTTCTGGTTTTTGGCAGCGTTCTGGTTGAATTCAAATGCCTAACTGGTTGCGGACTATCTTTTATGAGACGGTTTGCGTTTAAGTTAAAAGGATGAATTTATAATAAAACAGCATACCAAAATTATATATGTTGAAACAATCTAAAATATCTAATAATACGTAATAGATAAGTACATAATTATATACGAATAATTGTTATCCACCAGGTAATTAATTTATATCTAGGCAGCATTCAAACTTAATATAAGAGTTTTTTTGGTTCTAATTTTAGGATAGAAGCATAATAAGTCTCTACCAAGTAGGCCCAGTTATCATAGGGTGTCATCTTACCGTAACAGAAACCAAGATTTCACATGTTGTTTTTTCTTTCAATAATAATGAAATGTAGCTACCTAGTTTAAGAGAATTTACTTGGGAGGAGAAATAGAGGGTTAAATTATTCCAACTTTCCACGTGAGTAGGTTCATCTTTTTAGGTGCGGTAAATGGTTTAAAAAGAGAAAATTAAAATATTTATTGTTGCTTAATTTCCCCAACTAACATATTACCTCTAAGAATGTCTTCCCCCAAGCGAAGTGATTGTTTGGCTAAAGTAGTAATGTTAAGGAAGTTAAAGGGCTGCCATGCCAGTCTAAACCGGAACAAAATGAACCTGATGTCTTTTTAATTTCCCAAATCCATCATGATACCATTTGAATAAAGACTAATTACAAATCTATCTAAATAAAAGCAATATATGAATTCATATTGATATTATGTAACAACTCAAAATCTCATGTAAAAAAGATTAACTAAAATGTGTTATTTGGATTCCTATATGAATCCTCGCATCCTCCTCTCATATGAGCCATGGTGTTCTAGTCAAGATAAGGATTCAAATTCATTCACAAATACTACAAGTTCAATCACAAATATTGAGATCAGCCCATAATCAGCCTCAATAGACTCATCTCTTAATCTATATGGATCACGGGCTAGATCTACTCTAATATCATTTATAACAAGCTAAGATCTCATCCAAAAAAAAAAAAAATAGTCAAAAAATATTATTTAAGTTTCTTGACCTTCCAAAATCTATGCATGATTGATTCGGGACAATGCAAACCTACATGGGTCCTTACATATCAATGATTATCTTCAATATTCCAATTCTATCTTAGCATCCTATTAGCATGGCAGCATGTTACAGTGATTTGCTGATACAACGAAGGGTCGGTGGACTGCATGATAGAGTTGCAAATAGGCAGGGTCAGGCCGCGACCCGAACGATGGGCATGGTCTGGCTTAGGCCCAAGCTTCCTAGGCCATAAAACTTTCAGCCCGAGGCCCAGTTTGCTCAGGCAGGGTCGCTGAGCTGCTTGGGCTTGCCCAGCTGACTGACATCTTTACCGAGGATGGCCCTTCTCCGTGCCAAAGAGTAATATATGCAGCGTAGAAAAATTAATATAAATTATATTAAATAATTTTATTAAAATACATAACTATTATTTTTTAAAATATATTTAATGTTTTGTAATGTTTAAAATTTTGGATGATAAAAATATTTTTTTTCAAAAATTATGACATCCCATCATAATTTTTATGACATTATACAAAAAATATAATATTTTATTCAGAACGTCATAATTTTTATGAAGAAATATCATAATTTTTATGAAAAAATATTTCGTCATAAAAATTATGACATCTCACAAAAATTATAAGATCCTGCAATATAACATTTGAATTATTCAAAATATCATAATTTTTATGAATGAATGCTATAATTTTTATATAAAATATAATATAAAAAAATAAAAAAATAATAATATATATTATTATAATATTTTTATAAATAAAAAAAATATTATATTTTCTACGCCGCACGCACGCGGTGCATCAAATCCATCTTCCGGAGGCTACCTTTGTTGCTCCTCTCTAGCTTCAGGATCTCTGTTTCCTTTTTATGTTTTCCGACCATCGGGGACGTACTACATGTACTTATACCATATATCCGCTCCACCGAAAAAAACAAATGCAAATCCCATCTGCTCTACGACCATCAGATACTTCAAACCATAAGGCTTAATCATTTAAACAATTAAAAGGAAAAATACTTTATAAACTTCCCTGACAAACCATGTAGCAACAAACTTACTGAAAAAGGACATAAAATTTACCATTTTGTACTGCAAGCTGCAAATTCATGGCTAGAGCTGCGGGAAATCGCCTCAATAATGCACAATGAACATGCGGTGGTGATAAAATAACAAAATTGACGCGGATGATCTTGTGAATTTTTGACTCGCATCCATCAGTTAAACAAAAAGTAAATTTACCATTTTCGTGATAAAAGAGATGCCGGTAAATAGGTGGCAATTCCGATCATTTTTCAGTAACCAAAAAGGTAAAACAATCCCAGGTGGAGCATCTGTTTGACATAAGGAGCAAAGAAAATATGCAATCGTGTCACAATTGATCTTGCAATTTGCTTATGTAATAATCTTATGTCATGTAAATTAACCAACCAAGTTGATTCCTCTCAACTGTGTTGTATTTTACACAAATCCTACATAAATCCAAACCCTTATAACCTGAGATGGATGCAGGGCCAGCAAGCTGAATTCCACGCTAACCAGATTCCCAGTGCTTTATACAGAACTAACCACACGGTGATTGCTGGTTGAAGGCAACATTTTTGTGGAAACATTAATTATGAAATCAAACAACAGTAACTACATCTCACCGGCAGCCTCTTCATCTGCAAGAAACTGAGCCAGGCAGCCCGTCTTAGAAAAACTAAACTTGTTGCCACTCTCAGCAACCTTTCCTTTTTTCGAGTCAAGAAGCCAATGCCTCGGCTTGGTTATATCCCCAACAATAGGCTTCAACTTGCGCCATGGGTCTTTTACCATAGACTTAAGGTAGTAATGATCAGTTTCCTGCCAGCCTGAACCAGTATGATAGGAACCACTGCCCCATCCTCCAGTCCATCGTGGACTGCGGTTGCCACCGAATCGCCCACCTTTGCCTCTACCGGAATTTGAATGCGGGCTACCTCTCATTCCTGGAGTACTCACATGGTTGCCTCCCCGTCCATGGTGAGGGCTGAAACTGCTGCTTAATGGAGTCGAGGGATGGCAGCCACGGGAGGAACCACCAGATCTACTTAAGACACCAGAGCCACCAACAGGAGTTCCTTGACAGCCTGTGTATGGAGCTGAATATCGAACAGGGCTTCTCCATGAGGTGTTTGGGGAAAAATAGGGCAGCATTTGATATGCGGTAGAACCTTGAGACTGAGTTGTATGTAATTGATGTGGACTCGTATTAAAGGTCCTTGGTCCAGCTAAACCAAGAAAAAGTACATGTTCAGAATCAAATGATAAGAGCTTCATTTTATCATTTCTCATTTCAGAAACAACGTAAAGAAAAATGAGGCAAAAACAAAAGAAAAGGGAAGGAAGACAAAATAGAACAAAACAAACATAAAAGTAACTGGCCTGCTACATCTGCACTTTCTGAATATAATATCTTAGGTGATGTTGGCCTGCTACACCAAAGAAAACAGAGGCAAGCAGCCAATTCATTGAACAATATTTAAACCTCATTTTGGAGAGCCAAAAAGTGCTCTTGGAGAGCTAGAAGCACTTTTGGGTAATTATAAGGTGTTCCCAAAAAGTTTTGAGAGCTCCTCCACAAGCTGACAATGGTCTACTAGGGAAAAGCTCTAATTTGAAGCTTTTGGACAAAAGCTCTAGTTGAGATATGTCGGGAAGCTTTTTTTTTTTGAAAGCATGAAGGGAAGGTGCAAAGCTCACTAGAAATACATAGTTTGAATCCCGATAACAGAACCTTTTAAAAATTAATTTAAAATATTTTTTATTACATAATCATTTAAATTGGCTTCTTTTTTTTATTGCCATAATCATGGCAATTAAGCATTTTGAGTTGCAACCTTATGAGGAGGAGGATCTACTCCTTGTAACATATTGATGAACATTTGCGTTGCAATTATGATTGTAGATATATGAACAACTTTATTGCCATTTTGTATTTGGGAGAACAAAATCAAATATTTGTATTACTATTAGAATCAAACTACCTAGTTTAATATCATGATATTCTTTGTTACTTGATAATCACCCTAAAAAATAATTAAAAGAATTTATGAATTAATAATACTTTATAGGAATAGCTTTTTACAATACAATAAAAAAATAATATAATTTAATATAACATAATAAAAATATTATAGTATTATACTATTTTTATTATAATATTGTCCTATTATCATTATTATTATATTATAACAATCATATTATAACATATAACGGTATTAATCCTATTATAATATTATATTAGATACTAAAATCACCTAATTATATTATAATCATATTATAAAAATATTGCTATAAGTTTATAATAAATATAAAATATTATATTACTTAGATTAAAATATTAAAATAAATATTTAAAAATTAAGAAAAATTCATAATATCAATATTTTAATCACAAACAGTTAGATTATTGAAAGTACCATATTATGTCATTTATTGTCATTTCTTGATGCTAAAAGCACTTTCCAAGTTTGGCTATTAAAAATAAATATTAAAGCTCCACAGTATTTTAGAAATATGGTTAGCAAATAGCAAACAACTTTTTTAGTAAAAGTTCCACTAGTCAATATTTTATTGAGTGTTAATTGAAAAGAGAAGAAACAAATAAAAAAGGAAAAAGAGTAATTTTCAGAAGAAAAAAAAAAGAAGCAATAATTTTGGCAAGTTAAGAGGTGAGTAAAACAAAGGAAAAATTATGAAAAGGATAGTTATTAAGTGTTAATTAAGAGAAAAGAAACAAATAGACAGGAAAATGAAACAAGGAGCACAAGAAAAATATTTTTCTCTTGAGAAAAATTAGTATGTTCTAACCAAAAAGTCTGGAGTATTTTTCAGGCTTGCAACTTCGAGGATGTTACTGAGAGTCCCAAAAATGTTTGTCAAAATGGCTTATTAAAGAAAGGAATGGAAGGCATTAGTGAGTTTTGCGAAAAGAAGTCGATCAAGAAATTCGCGAGCTTATTAACAACGTAAAATTCAAAAGCCTTATATTCAAGTCTTGTAACAAAAAGTATCACTAGAAGAATATTGGTTGAAACTGAAGAAAAGAAAAAGAAATAATAAGAAAAGGAGGCCCCTACGAAAGACTTTAAATCCCCTCACATGAGATCATTCAAGGAGACTCTTATGTCCAATCCTAAGTCTGATTCAAATCTTAACCACAATTTGGAGGATGTATCAGATGACGAGGAAAATGACATGAATGATTTGGATATCCTTAAGAGTTCGAATATCTAAAGAAACAAAGGCGCAGCCTTCGCGGCCCTTAGGCAAGAGCACTAATCATGAAATTGTTGGGGTGATCCATAAATTATCCCATACTCATTGAGAAGCTGAAAAGCTGGTGGAGGTAAGTTCGAATCTTTGCATCTCGATAATGGCTTTAATGCTGCTCATTTTGACCATGCAGATCATGTGAAGGATGTTCTTGCTGGTGGACCATATTTCATTTTTGATCATTGCCTTCGTGTCCAATAATGGAGGCCATAATTCCAGCCATCCAAAGCAGTTGTTAACACTGCCATAACTTCGATCCAATTGCCAGAATTGGCTGTTGAATATTATGATGAAGAGGTTCTGTTAGATATTGCTCATCATATTGTGAGGCAAACACAGCTTTGGGAGCTCAAGGTCATTATGCAAGAATCTGCGTCCAAGTTAGTCTACAAAAGCCTCTATTTTCAAAAGTCAGAGTGAGAAAAATTTTCCAGAGGATTGAATATAAGGGATTCCATCTCAATTGTTTTCACTGTGGGGCATACAGAGATGAATCATGTCCAACAAAGAAAAAGGGTGAATGAGGTGAAGCAAACCATAAGGCTGTGCATTCATTGGCCATTGCAATGCCACTACCAACAACGACAGCACAATTCCAGGTGGAGAATGAGAGTTTTGGTTCAAGCATGATTGCTCAATGCCATCCACACCACAGCCAAGGAAAGCCAATATACTTGGCAAAAACCAAGGAGAGAATGTTTTGCAAAATCAAAACCACCGAAACAGATTTGAAATCCTCCAGTATCAGAGGAACAACTCAAATTTGGAAAGCATGGATTCTCCAGACTGTGTATGGTGGTCAACACCAGAGGGAGACTGAAGTTCGTCGTAACCCAAGTGAGCCAAGACCCAGCATCCAAGAACAGTCACCCAACACCCACCCTAACATACCACCCCAAGCCTAAACCATCATAAGCCCACTTCCCAATAACCAAACCAAGCATATTCTAATATCCCTACGCCTTAATCTGAGTTGAGAAATTTCAGTTCGACTCAAGTCCGACCACAACCCTATACTTCAACCAATACCACCATAGTGGCTGCAAACCCTCATGTTAATAACCTGCACCAAACAGCCCCTGTTTCAGAGTCTTTGAACCCCCATACATGATGCACCTGCCCATAATCTCAATCCTAAGCCTCCTGACATCAGAGTTTTCTCCTCTAACTCCATTACCAAAGAAACCCTCAGTGACCATCTCTGTAGGAGAAGATCTCGTAATACCATATGATCATCCTTTCACTATCATGAATGCAGTCATAGCCCTCATTTTGGATGAATTGGTTAAAAGTCAAGTTTGCAAGATGATGGAGATACAGGCAAGACTAGCGAGGATATTGATAAGTGAGTCTCATTATCTTTTTGATATCCCCGGTAATTATGAAAGCTATAATCTAGAATAGTCATGGAGTGGGAAATAACAAGTTTAGCTGCAACTTGCAGGATATTTACCGCGAATACCATCCGCAAGCAATTTGTTTGCTAGAGACAAGAGCTTCTGGTGCTGACCTCATGAATCTACCAGCTCAGCTTGGTTTTTCCCATGATGACAGAGTGCCATCTCAGGGCTATTCAAGTAACCTTTGGTTAATGTGGAAGGACGACATGATTGATCTTCAAGTTTTATCATCAGATGCTCAAGTCATCCATACAAAATTGTTGGTGTCAATGCCTTCCATTGGCTTCTCTCTTTTGCATATGTGAGACTGCACCCTATACTCAAATAGCTATTTTGGCAAGCTATGATTGAGTATTCATCTGCAACCTCACTTCCATAAGCACTACTTGGAGATTTCAATGATTTTGCATCTGTTAATGAAACCAATGGAATGCTTTCATCCTTGCGGAGGTGCAGTCGGTTTATTGATTGGATAAACAACTGCAATCTTGTTGACTTGGGTGCATCCGGACCCTGCCTCACCTGGACCAGAAATCAGAGACAGTGAATGCCCAAAAAAAATAATGTCCAGATTGCGTCTTAGCTAATGTCCAGTGGAAAGACATGTTTACAGAAGCCATGGTGAAAGTCTTGCCCAAAACCCACTTGGACCATCATCCTATCATGCTGGACACAGATGGCTTATCACCTCCTCCACCTGATCTCAGACCCTTCAGGTATAAGGCTGCTTGGTTGTTGCACAAAGATTTTAAAACGTATTTTATGATGCTTGGATCCCTAATAATCATTCTATCATTGATACCACTAATGCCTTGACTGCTGCTGTTAAAAATTGGAACAAAGAAGTATTTGGGAATATCTTTAGAAATAGACGCAGGGCATTGGCAAGAACCGAGGGGCTTCAAAAATTGCCCTCGCACTCTCCCTCAGAGCAACTTTCGCAACTTGAAGCAAAGCTGGTTGCTCATCATACCACTCTGCTCGCGTATGAGTTACACTGGTGTTAAAAGTCCAGAGGTAAATGGTTGGAGCATGGCAATCCAAATACAAAATTCTACCATACTTCAACTCTCATCCGGAGGAGTATAAACAAAGTGGGCTTAAAACTTCTTAATGGTGCTTGTTGCTTTTATAAAGAAGAGTTAAAGGCCTTTGTCCTTAAGCACTTCAAGCAACTGTTTACTCTTGACCATGATTCTACTTCATGAATGCTAATCAATGCCCCGCACCCCTCTAAACACTGATGAACAGCAGATTTTAATGGCTCCAATCATGTTAGAAGAAGCAAAGAAGGTAGGTGCTCTTCCTCTTGCATCCTCTCAAAAGCCCCAGTTTGGATGGCATCCAAGCAATCTTTTACCAGAAAAATTGGGAAATAGTAGGCAATACTTTGTTCAATCTTGTTCAATCTGCTCTAGCTAATGCTTCTTTCCTGCAGGAGCTAAACTTGACTTCCATGCCTTTCATTCCCAAAGTACCGGAATCAGTATCACAACTTCGTCCTATCAGTTTATGCAATGTCACTTACAAGCTGATCACCAAGTTAATTGTTGAGACTTAGGCCTCTTCTTGATCTCTTAATTTCTCAATTCCAGACTAGTTTCATTCTGGGGAGTACTTCTGACAAGATCATTCTCACTCACAAAGCAATCCTCAAGATGAGGAGAATAACATGAAAAGGGGTTTTATGGCTATGCAAATTGACCTAGAAAAGGCATATGACAAAGTGAAATGGGATTTTCTGCACCAAATTCTTATTTATCTCAGTATGCCAAGACCACTTGTGGAACTTATCATGTTTTGCATCTCCACTACTAAATTCTCCATTAATTGAAATGGTTAATTACTTCCGCCTTTTGAGGCACAGCGAGGTCTACGACAAGGGAACCCACTCTCCCCATACCTCTATGTGCTTTGCATGAAAAAATTATCTAGCATGATCACTAAAGAAGTTGAAGAAAAATGGTGGAAGCCCCTCACCCTTGCCAAGGATGGCCCTCCCTTCTCTCAACTTCTCTTTGCGGATGACTTGATTACTTTTCAGAAGCTTCTCTTGCACAAGCCAAGGTGGTAATGCGAACACTTAACAAGTTTAGTAAGGCTTCGGGAGAACGCTAAGTCTTTAGAAATCTAAACTTTTTGTCTCTAAAAATCTTTCAAGAAGGAAGTCCCAAAGAATCAGCCAAAGGTGTGAAATATCTCTCACTTCTAATTTCAGGAAGTATCTTGGTGTTCCCATTATACATCCTCGGGTCTCTAGATCTACTTTTAACCCAATGGTGGAGAAAGTTCACTCACCCCTGGCAGCATTGAAGTCAAAACTCTAAATTTTGCAGGTAGAGTTACACTAGTTAAGTTGGTTACATCCACTATCCCAATTTATTCTATGCAGATCAACTGTCTACCTAGATTCATTTGTGATCAAATTGACAAGCTCAACCGAAATTTTATTTGGGGTGATGAGCCTGAAGAAAGGAAGTTTGACTTGGTGAGTTGGGAAACTGTGTTTACCTAAAAAATATGGAGGGATGGGCATGAGATTCATGCAGCGATGTAATGATGCCCTCCTTGCTAAATTGGATTAGTAGTTACTTCCCAAGAATTCAACACTTTGGGTTCAAGCACTCAAACAAAAGTATTTAGAGGATGCCAACCTCTTGACCAGAAGGTTGAAAGCATCAGACCCTTTTACATGGAAAAGTATCCACAAAGGAGTAGAATGTTTAAAAAAGGGTCTATTCAGCAGGATTGGTAATGGAGAAAGAACCTCTCTTTGGTTAGACAAATGTGTTGGCGATAAACCCTTACATGACCACTTGGGTGTTGAAACAGCATAAAAGGTGCTCCAGCTTAAAGTGCCAGATATTACTGATAAAAATAAAATGTGGAAATTCAGTGGTTTAAATTCGAGCATCCCTAGCAAAGTCCTAGAACATATGCATGCTGTGCCTATTTCTCTCAATGATCCTATGGGTGCTCGTATGTTGTGGATGGGAACTTCTAATGGCCTCTTTTCTGTCAAATCAACCTATAACCAAAGCCTATCTAGCCCTGCTGATGCTACTACAGATTAGTGCTGGTTATGGTGCCTTAAATGCCTGCAAAAATTTAAATCCTTTCTGTGGCTATGTTGCAACAATAGGCTACACACAGCAGAGTTGCGGTTCAAGAGAAATTTAGCAGATAGTCCCACATGTTCAAGATGCAATTGTGAACCTGAAACTATTCTGCACACCATTAGAGACTGCTCAAAATCATCTTGTGTGGTGCTACTTCCTCCCTACAAAAGACTATGATGTCTTCTTCACTTTGCCACTTACCGATAGGTTGAAATTAAATCTGCTACAAAAACCAAAACCATCTAATCATGCTGATTGATTCATGAAATTTCTAGCAGTTCTTTGGCGTGTCTGAATTAAAAGAAACATTGCAGTGGTTGAGAAGGAACTCGTTTCCCTAGAGATGGTCAAGAAAATATCTAGACTTGGAAAAGACCTGGACGCTACTTTTCCACAGTCAAACCAGCCATCATCTTCATCAGGTCGTTGGGTAATGTGGCCACCACCTCGGTATGAGTGGTTAAAACCTAGTGCTAATGGTTATAGTAAAGGAAACCTAGGACTTGCTGCCACTGGTGGTTGTTTCTGGGATGGTGATGGACGATGGGTGCTTGGTTTTAGTTGTAATTGGGGTTTTGCCACAAATATTTTAGCTGAATTGTCGGGTATCCACTTAGGGCTGAAATTGGCTTTCTATAATGGCTATCAGCGAGTCATAATAGAAACCGAATCTCATGTTGCTAAAGAGTGTCTGGAGTCTGGACAGTTCTCATGTGGATTTTCACCCTTATGGTGCGGTGGTTGAAGATTGCAGAACTTATGAGGCTGATTGGTAATTGTAGAATGACACATGCACTGACAGAGGCTAAGTCTGTAGCTCACAGCTTGGTGAACTTGGGCTTAACATGTACTAAGGTTGTCAAGCAATATTCTTCACTTCCAGCTGCAGTAATGAACCTACCACTGGGGGATGCTATGGGAGTTAGTTACTTTAGGATGTACTTTCTTGTTTCTGTTTTTCCCTAGCACCAAAAAAAAAAAAAACAAAAAGAATATCGGTTGACAAAGTTAGAAGAAGATGAGTTTTGGAAGAAAACATAGACGAAGATGAAATTGAAAAGGAATGATTATGAAAGCAGAATTAAATGAAATTAATGCAAAAGAAGGAATAGAAATGAAATTGGAATAAATTTAAAAAGTAAAAGATTGATAAAAATTGATAAGTTAGAAGAAAATTGAAAAGTGAGAGCAGATAAAAGAGAAAAGAAAGATGAGACTGAAAAATGCAAAAATGGAGAAATTGAAGGGGCAAAAGTGCTAAAGCCAAAAGTAAAAGTGTGGTGAAAAAATTTGGAGGGCAAAGGTTGATAAGAAAATTGGAAATTAGAGAACCAAAAAGTTGCAAGTTTAGATAGCCAAGGTAAAAAACAAAAAACCAAAATTCGCATGATTGCATCTAGACAAAATGATCAAAAAGTTAAAAAACCAAAATTCTTTGGAATGGATTATACTTAAATAATGTAGGATGGGTAATCATGAAAGCATCTTAAAGAGAGAAGTTGTAAATTTCAAGAAGCATGAAGATCAATGGTGTAAATGCAAAAAGAAGAAAATTAAAAGTATGTTCAAGTAAAAATAATTTGCTGGCATCTCAAGAAGACACATTATGAGCCATAAAAATTGTTGCATTGAAAGCATGTGAAATTTCACAAGAATGAATAGCTACAAGCTAAAATTTTCACCAAGCCTCTCTATAGTGATATTTTCTAGAAGCAAATAATGGTTCTTAGATAGATGAAACTTAGTATGCTAGAAAAATATACTGAAGTCCAAAATAAATGGGGATAAAGCTCAAAAGATTTATTTTTTTAAAAAAAATCACCGCTTCAGGTCAAATTTGTTATGTCATTTTTAATGAATAGCATCTTAGTTGGACTACTGGTCTCAACTCAATCACACAATAAAATTTCTCATAGATAATTAGTGAAAAGCAAACACAAAATAAAATTTCCTATTTCCTAACTCCCCGCCCCTAACATGCAGCAAGAGAGAGAGGACATCTACGCAACCACACTACACCTCCCACACCCAACATCACACACAAGAAGAGGTGCAAAACTTCTGTTCCCATCTTCTACACAGCAAACATGCATTTGACTTCCTAAGGTTAGACAAAGAAATAGAATATACATGTAATGCAGGAAAACTAAATCAATCAACAGACTTAAACCAAATTCCTGATGCTAACTATAAGTAGAGATAGGCAAAGCAATATACTTGTGACAAACAAAAAGTAATAAGTTCAAGGCATTCAGTCAGTCTTTGGAAGGTGCAAATCCTAAAGATATGTATTCCACAGATCCTGCCATGAAAGGACAAACCTAAATCTTAATCATAAATAAGAAACTAAAAACTAGCAGCACAAGGCATCGTTCTCAATTACTTGAATCCAAGGTTCGCCATCTTGGTATCCGACCCCTACGATACCATGCTGGTATAGTATCAATATATCAGGTATAAAGGTTGGTTCAGCATATTGAGCCACATTTTTTATACCAATACAGTATGGTATGCTCGGTATGAGCCACAACCTACCAGTACCGCAACCCTATAGCTAGAACAAATAAAAAAAAAATTCAAAATTTAACAAAGTGTAGCATACATGAAACCTAAAAGTGAGCCTGTAAGCCATGACCAAGAAGCACATGAAATGATATGAGACCCTCTGATGCATGAACCCAAGAGATACCAGAGTAACGACATAGATTGTGTCTATACCACCTTTGTTCAAAGAATCAGCATCCATTATTTACTTCTGTTTCATTCAAAGAGATTGCATTGCACTAAACCCAATTTTCAATGAATCACAAATGAAAAACCTGGCAAAGCACATTCAATCTAAGACTTCTCTTGTTTGCAGTTATCCAATATTGTTAGCATATGACTTGACAAGATGTCTCCTCCAAACCCAACCATCAGTGAGTAATAAAAGATATCTCATAATCAATAGCCTTAGTGCAAAAAATCAATTTGCTTCTGCAATCTTAGCATTTCTGTCGTTAAATTTCACTTGATAAACAATATTATTCTCCAACATCACCTTATTTGTTAACACATAAAGATTCATATTTCTGTTTTGTTTAATTTCCATTTGCTCATCACCTTTGTCACTTTGTGTGTGTCAAGTCTTTTTATAAACTAAGGGTGATGCCCAACATCTTAGCACGATACCATAAAATTCCATTAATAATTTTCTGCATACAACTCTCTTGAAGCTTATGTGACAATCTGTCATCCATTATGTGAAGATATTTCCACTTCTATCATCCCAACAGCATCCTTAGATTCCTACATGCTCGTTTTGAACCTTTTTTTTTTTTTTTTGCTTCAAACACTCAACAAAGATGGTTTGAAGGAAAATAACCATATTAACAAATTGGAAGTGCCACGTTTAGAATTTTATCATTATCTTTGACCATCATTAACTGGTTGATCATAGCCATCACTTTCAACTATTATCATTACAATGTCTGAAAACAATTGGCTATCTCACTTTGTCACTTTTAAAAACATCACTTCATGGTGCCCTAAAACTCACCCCTCAAGAATTAATTCCACATAAACTCACTTCTAGCACTTCTTAAACTTACATCCAACTAAAGTGACCCATATTAAATTAAGGAGGTAAGCCTACAAGAAATTGCCTAATTCTTGAAGATGCTACCTGTTGAGGATAAACCCCGCTCCTACCAAAGTCCAGTTCGATGCCCAACCTAATGCAACCGATAGCCACGAAAGAGCCTCAGCGGCCGAGCTCCTCCTCAGCGGCCGAGCTCCAGTCGGACTCCCACAGGAGCCAAACTTCTTCCGAGCTCCCCCTTCGACCGAGCTCCTCAACGATTATGCCCTGGCCGAGCTCCAGTCGGACTCCCACAGGAGTCGAACTCCTTCCGAGCCCCCCTTCGGCCGAACTCCTCAGCGATTGCGCCCCGACCGAGCTCTAGTCGAACTCCCACAGGAGTCGAACTCCTTCCGAGCCCCCCTTCGGCCGAACTCCTCAGCGATTACGCCTTGACCGAACTCCTCAGCGGCCGAGCTCCAGTCGGACTCCCACAGAAGCCGAACTCCTTCCGAGCTCCCCCTTCGGCCAAACTCCTCAGTGGTTGCGCCTCGACCGAGCTCCTCAGCAGCCGAGTTCCAGTCGGACTCCCACAGGAGTCCGAACTCCTTTGAAATTGATATATGCCCGAGTCCACCAACCAACGCCTGCTTCCTCGAGCTACGGCTGTCGGACCTCGGCGGTATGGCCACCACTACCAGTCTGGCGGCACCTTTCCCTCCGTAACAAGCCCCATGCGGCCCACGACCGGACGACATAGCCACCACTACTAGCGACGCCACTCTCTCCGTAACCAGCCTCATGCGACCCACAATCCGCCAGTATGGCTGTCACTGTCTACCTGACGACGCCTTCCTCTCCGTACCGAACTCCATGCGGTCCCGATGGTTCGCTACCAGGCGGTATGGTCGTCACCATCAATCAAGCTCTGCCTATAAACAGGATCCTCCAGATATGCTAACTCGGATCTCTAATCTCTAAGTTTTAAACTCTCCCCTTCTCTAAGCTTTGCGGAACTCATTCCCGAGCACTCCATATCTGTTGGCCCGAACTGACTTGATCGTCGGAGGGTTCTGCCGGAGCCACCCCCATCGACTCCGGACGGAACTTCGTTTTGCAGGTCTCCGACGTCGACCTCATCGGCCTCCACTCCAACTGATTCCTGCAATAACCAGATTCCGCATCAACAGATTTGGCGCTAGAGAAAGGGCACACCTTGGTTCTTGAGGTGTTCTTGAGGTCCCCTTATTCTTAAAAGAGTGCCCGGCAACGGTCTCCCTTTAGAGATCTCCCTTCTTCTTCTCTAGAGTCCTTCCCCGAGAAAAAATGTCCCTCAGGAGAGCTTCGACCCGGCGATCGACGGCCTCCGTGGCCCGATCCTGTTCAGATCCGCCCGCTCCCGTTCCAGCCCGGGCGGCCCAGATTCCATCTGTGGCTGCGGTGGATGTGGAGCAGTTCAACCTGCTCGTCTAGCAGGTTCGTGGCCTCACGGAGGCAGTGCAGGCGGTGCAGGCCATGCACCGGCAGGCCCCGGCACCAGCTCAATCGGCGCAAGACTCTCCAGAGCCTTGTGGTCCGATTCAGGAACAGCCGACTTGGGCTACCCGACCTCCGATCTCCGACAGGGGAAGGCAAAGGAGGGAGAACCCCTGCTCGAACCATGGCTCGACCCAGGGGGAAGCCTCGCACCCACTCTACAAAAAAACTTTGGAGATCAAAGACCGTGAAGATCTCTTAGATCAAAGACTCTTAGAAATGAGCCGGCGAATCGAGAAACTTCGTCACACTCCCTCCTCACGTGGTAATGACATTTGTACTGATCCTCCCTTTTCGCAGAAAATTATGCAGGAACTAGTCCCGCCGAATTTCAAACTCCCGCAGCTCGAGAGTTACGATGGGACCACCAATCCGATCGACCACCTGAAAGCCTTTCGGACAATGATGTTGCTCCACGACGCGCCAGACGCCATCTTGTGCCGGGCTTTCCCCTCTACCCTTAAGGGAGCTGCCAGGAATTGGTACTCGGCGCTTAAGCCGAGTACCATCTTATCGTTTGACCAGATGAGCCAACAGTTCGCGGCCCACTTCATCAGTAGTCGGCATCCGCGCCGAGGTTCGGACTCCTTAATGGCCATTAGGCAGAAGGAGGGGGAACCCATCCAGGCCTATGTCACCCAGTTTAATACTGCCGCATTGGAGGTCCAAAACCTGGACCAATCAGTCGCCATGGCCGCCCTCAAGGGCGGCCTTCAGAAGAATGACTTGTTGTTCTTCTTGGAAAAGAAGTATCCCAAGAATTTTGCTGACATGCTAGCTCGGGCCGAAATTTATGCCCGGACAGAGGAGGCCTTCGAGGCTAAGGACGATGAAGCCAGCGGCAAACGGCGAATCGACGGGCCAGACAGGCCCGCCGAAGAAAGAAAGCGGAATGAAGCTCGGCCGCATTCCCGGACTCCTCCTGGTCGCGGGCAAGCCCGAACTCCCCCTCGAGCTCGGAGGCAAGGAAGCCCCGACGGAAGGGCACGCCAAGGTTCTCCCCAGTGCCGAAGTTCTCTCCGACGATGATTTCACAACTACGCCCCCCTTAACGCCCCAAAGACCCAACTGCTGATGGAGATCAGGGAACGACTTTCGAGATCGGAGAGAATGCGTTCCCATCCCAACAAGCGCAATCCCAACAAGTTCTGCCTTTACCATCGTGACCACGATCACGACACTGAGGAGTGCATCCAACTCCAGGACGAGATCGAAGAGCTCGTCAGGCGAGGTAGACTTGGCCGATTCCTGCGGAGACAACCTGAAGAGCGGGAAGATTGGCTGAGGGCGTTACCGCCAAGTGGGGGAAACCAGCAAGAAGATCGGCCGCCTCTCGACGTCATCAACACTATCTCGGGGGGACTTCAACAAGGAAAGGCCAGCGGATCCGAGGGATCGGTGAAGAGGCGGAGGACCATGGAACCCGTGACCTTTACCAAGACGGATAGCCAGGGGATCCAATTTCCGCACAATGATGCGATTGTAATTTCTTTGAACATTGTTGATTATGATGTACGCCGCATTTTGGTGGATAATGGAAGCTCGGTCGACGTGTTGTTTTACGATGCCTTCTCGAAAATGTCCCTACCTGATGACCGCTTAGGGCCTATGAATTTTCCGCTGGTAGGATTCGCTGGCAACGCCATACCGATCGAAGGCATAATAACTTTGGCTGTGACGACAGGACAACATCCAAAACGGGCCAAAGCGCAGGTCAACTTTCTAGTCGTGAGGACTCCGTCCGCCTATAACGCGATTCTCGACCGACCTGGTCTGAATGCACTTCGGATGGTGGTGTCAACCTATTATTTGAAGATGAAGTTCCCGACGAGTCGCGGGATCGGAGAAGTCAGGGGAGACCAGGCTTTGGCAAGACACTGCTGCTCAATCGCCCTACATAAGGAAAAACGGCCCGACCCTTATCTTGTTGACGAACTGGATGTCCGCGACGACCTCACTGAGGAGCAGGGCGAGCCTATGGAGGACCTCATCTCTGTGCCCTTAAATGACGAAAACTCAGAGCACGCAGTGCAGATCGGCGCCAACTTGGCAGACGAGGTTCGGAAGCAGCTCGTCGCCTTTCTCAGGAGAAACGTGGACGTCTTCGCCTGGACCCCAGCGGACATGCTGGAGATTGACGCCGAGGTCATGGAACATCGATTGGCCGTCGATCCAAGAAACCAGTCGATAAGAGAAAAGATGCGCCACCATGCCCCGGAGAGGCAGAAAACAATCACCGAAGAAGTAGACAAGCTCCTCAAAGCCGGACTCATCCGAGAGGTTAATTATCCGACCTGGTTCTCGAACATGGTCCTTGTCAAGAAGGCGAATAACAAGTGGAGGATGTGCGTTGACTTCAAGAAACTGAACAAGGCCTGCCCGAAAGACAGCTACCCCCTGCCCAAGATCGATCAGCTGGTGGACGCGACCTCGGGCCATGAGCTCCTCACCTTCATGGACGCCTTTTCTGGTTATAACCAGATACGGATGGCGCCCGAGGACGAAGAGAAGACCGCCTTCATTACTGACCGTGGTCTTTATTATTACAGGGTCATGCCATTTGGACTCAAAAACGCAGGGGCAACGTACCAGCGTTTGGTTAATAAGGTCTTTAAGGAGCAGATCGGCCGCAACATGGAGATGTACGTGGATGATATGCTCATCAAAAGCCGAGCTTCGACAGACCACCTCGCCGACCTTAAAGAGACCTTCGGTGCACTCAGGAAGCACAAGATGAAGCTGAACCCGACCAAATGCGCCTTTGGTGTGACCTTCGGAAAATTTCTGAAGTTCATGGTGTCGAGACGTGGAATCGAAGCAAACCCTGAGAAAATCCGAACCATTCGGAAGATGACTGCTTCGAAGACGATCAAGGAAGTTCAGCACTTGACCGGAAAGGTGGCGTCCCTAAATCGCTTCGTCTCAAGGTCGGTCGAACGATGCATGCCCTTCTTCCAAATTCTCAGGCGACCAAAGGACTTCTGCTGGACGGCAGAGTGCCAACAGACGTTCAAGGAGCTTAAAAACTACCTCGGCTCACCCCCACTGCTGGCAAAGCCTGAACCCGAAGAAGAATTATTCCTGTATTTAGCTCTCCCTGGTGGCCCTGGCAACAGTCCTGGTCAAGGAAGAAGCGAAGACGCAACGACCGGTCTACTACGTGAGCCGGATCCTGAGGGATGCGGAGACCAGGTACTCTAGATTAGAAAAACTAACTTACTCTCTTCTAATTGCTGCCAGGAAGCTCCGACCTTACTTTCAGAAGCACACCGTAACGGTCCTCACGGACCAACCAATAAAAGCAGTCCTTCACCGAACGGACGCTTCCGGAAGAATCACGAAATGGACAATCGAGCTCACAGAGTTCGACATCAACTACCGGCCCAGGCCATCGATCAAGACCCAAATACTGACAGATTTTGTGCTAGAATGCACCATTCCAGTCGAAGCCGAGCTTGAACAGAGCGAGACCGGCACCAAAGCGAGACCGAGCTTGGACAAAGCCGAACTATCACAGCCAAACCTCCCCGGGAAAGGCGCCGACCTCCCCGAAGGCTCTTGGGCTCTGCACGTGGATGGTTCGTCCAACTCTGCTGGAGCTTGTGTGGGGCTGGTCTTGGTCAGCCCCGAAGGAGTCATCGCCGAGTACGCGCTACGCTTCGAATTCCCCACGATCAACAATGGGGCCGAATATGAAGCGTTGATCGTCGGATTAAAGATGGTAAGAAAATTAAAAGTAGATCGACTTCAAGTCTACAGCGATTCCCAACTGATGGTCGATCAAGCTAGCGGCAGCTACGAAGCGCGGGAGGAAAGCATGGTGAGATACCTTAGGAAAGTAAGGAATTTGACTCCGGCCTTTGACAGTTTCGGCATTCAGCATATTCTGAGGGCGAAAAATGCAAGAGCCGATCTTCTTTTCAAGTTGGCCACTTCAGCCCCGGCCAAACTGCCCAAAGAAGTATTTTTGGAGACTTTGAAGTGCCCAACCACAGAGGAATCTTAGGCCGTCCTGTAGATGGAATTCGAGCCTAGTTGGATCAACCCGTTGGTCGCCTACCTTAAAGAGGGGGTCCTTCCTCACGACCGAAAAGAAGCTCGGAAGCTCAGGAATCAGGCCTTCCGCTACGTTTTATATGAAGACAGGTTGTATAAGAGGTCGTACTCCCTCCCACAATTGAGATGTCTCCACCTTCAAAGGCCGACCTCGCACTGAGGGATGTGCATGAAGGACTCTGCAGAAGTCACGTAGGAGTCAGGTCCCTGTCGCAAAAACTACTTTGGCAGGAGTACTACTGGCTGACCTTATTTCACGATTCTGTGGAATATGTGAAGAAGTGCGACCGCTAACAGAAGAACGCCAGCATGCAAAGGCAGCCGGCATCCGAGCTTGCTCTGCTCAGCGCACCTTGGCCATTTGCGCAGTGGGGAATGGATATACTCGGCCCCTTCTCAACGGCGTCCGGACAACGAAAGTTCCTCCTGATCGCGATCGATTATTTCACCAAGTGGGTCGAAGCCGAACCACTAGCGAAGATTACCAAGGCTAAGGTGCAGAACTTCGTCTGGAAGTCACTAGTCTGCCGGTTCGGCCTGTCCCGAACCCTTATAACCGACAATGGGCGACAGTTCGCTGGAGCGAGGTTTGCCGAATTCTGCAAAGGACTGAATATCTCTCACCGCTTCACATCGGTGGCTCACCCGCAGGCCAATGGGGAGGCTGAGGTGACCAACCGGACCCTGCTGCAAGATATCAGGACAAGGCTCGACAGGGCAAAGGGGCCTTAGATGGACAAACTCTACCACGTCCTCTGGGCATACCGAACTACACAAAGGATGTCGACCGGAGAAACACCCTTCGCCTTGGCCTTCGGCATGGAGGCAGTTATCCCGATCGAACTTCAGCTCCCGTCTGCATGAGTCGTGGGCTTCAACGAGCAGCTCAACCCTCAGAACCTCAGAGTTAACCTCGACCTACTGGAAAAAAAAAGAAAGAAAGCCCACATCCGGATGGCAGCCTACAGACGAAAGGTGGCCCAGTACTACAACTCCAAAGTTAGAGGTAAGACGTTCAGAGTGGGGGACCTAGTGCTTCGACGAGTCACCGTCTCTCAGCCTCAGAGTCAAGGGAAACTCGCCCCAATTGGAAAGGTCCGTATGAAGTGGTGGAGATCATCCGACCCGGAACTTATCATCTAAAGGAGCTCGAAGGAATAGTGCTTCCCCGACCTTGAAACTCAAAAAATCTGAGGGTGTATTACCAGTAGACTTCCTTTAATGAAACTCCTTCGCTCAGCATTATTATTTTCTGGTGCAAGGATCACGTGATGATAGGAAAGAAACGAACGTAAGTGATCCGTTAGGAATAAGAGGAGAACCTCGTCTTAACATGAGCAAAGTCGAAGGCCTCGATCACCTTAGATGAGATAGGAGGAGAGGCACGGACGACAGTCCATATGTGCCCCCACAGCCCGTTAGGAACAGGAGGAAGGAACCTCGTCCTAACGCAAGCAAAAGTCGAAGGCCTCGTTCACCTTAGACGAGATAGGGGGAGACGGACGACGGTCCGAATGTGCCCCCACAGCCCGTTAGGAATAGGAGGAGAACCTCGTCCTAACGCGAGCAAAGTCGAAGGCCTCGTTCACCTTAGGACGAGATGGGGGAGAGGCACGGACGATGGTCCATATGTGCCCCCACAGCCCGTTAGGAACAGGAGGAGGAACCTCGTCCTAACGCGAGCAAAGTCGAAGGCCTCGTTCATCTTAGACGAGACGGGGGGAGAGGACGGACGACGGTCCGAATGTGCCCCCACAGCCCGTTAGGAATAGGAGGAGAACCTCGTCCTAATGCGAGCAAAGTCGAAGGCCTCGTTCACCTTAGACGAGATGGAAGGAGAGCACGGACGACGGTCTATATGTGCCCCCACAGTCCGTTAGGAACAGGAGGAGAACCTTGTTTTAACGCGAGCAAAGTCGAAGGCCTCGTTCACCCTAGACGAAATGGAGGGAGAGGCACGGACGACGGTCCGTATGTGCCCCTACAGCCCGTTAGGAATAGGAGAAGAACCTCATCCTAACGCAAGCAAAGTCGAAGGACTCGTTCACCTTAGATGAGATGGGAGGAGAGGCACGGACGACGGTCCGCATGTGCCCCCACAACCCATTAGAAACCTCGTCCTGACGTGAGCAAAGTCCAAGTTCGAGCTCCGAAGTCTACAGGAGAGGATCCCCATCAACCTCGGCTAGAGATGAGATCTCTTCCGAGCGACCGAGACAACCTCAGCCAGAGATAAGATCGGAGACAATCTCAGTCGAAGATAAGATCTCTCCTAAGCGACCGAGACAATCTCGACCAGAGATAAGATTGGAGACAACCTCGACCAGAGATGAGATCTCTCCCGAGCGACCGCGTCAACCCCAGCTGCAGATTAGATCTCTCCCGAGCACCCGTATTAACCTCAGCTACAGGAAATGAGAACTCCCCCGAGTCGACCTCGACTGCAAGAGAGGAGATCCCCCGAGTCAGCCTCGGCCGTTGGTGACAATATCGCCCTCGAGGAGCTTAACCTCCGACCTCGACCGCAGGAGGCGAGATCTACTTCAACCTCGGCTGGAGATGAGATCTTCCCCGGGCTTCAACTTCAGCATCAACTTTGGCTGGAGATGAGACCTCCCCCGAGCTTCAACCTAAACCAGCACGGAGCCCAGAAGAGGACTTCGGCCGTCGCCTTTTCTGCACTCCGTTCCTTCGAGTTTCAAACTCGGAAGTGGGGGGACTATTATTGGAGATAAACTCCGCTCCTGCCGAAGTCCAGTTCAATGCCCAGCCTAACGCAACCGGTAGCCATGAAAGAGCCTCAGCGGCCGAGCTCCTCCTCAGTGGTCGAGCTCCAGTCAGACTCCCATAGGAGCCGAACTCCTTCCGAGCTCCCCCTTCGGCCGAGCTCCAGCGGTTGTGCCCTGGCCAAGCTCCTCAGCGGTTGCGCCCCGACCGAGCTCCTCAGCGGCCGAGCTCCAGTAGGACTCCCACAGGAGTCGAACTCCTTCCGAACCCCCCTTCGACCAAACTCCTCAGCGGTTGCGCCCCAATCAAGCTCCTCAGCGGCTGAGCTCCAGTCGGACTCCCACAGAAGTCGAACTTCTTCCGAGCCCTCCTTCAGCCAAACTCCTCAGCGGTTGCGTCCTGATCGAACTCCTCGACAGCCGAGCTCCAATCGGACTCCCACAAGAGCCGAACTCCTTCCGAGCTACCCCTTTGGCCGAACTCCTCAGTGGTTGCACTCCGACCGAGCTCCAGTCAGACTCCCATAGGAATCCAAACTCCTTTGAAATTGGTATATGTCCGAGTCCACCAACCAACATCTGCTTCCTCGAGCTACAGCTGTCGGACCTCGACGGTATGGCTGCCACTACCAGTCTGACGGCACCTTTTCCTCCGTAACAAGCCCCATGCGGCCCGCGATCGGACGACATGGCCACCACTACTGGCAATGCCACTCTCTCCGTAACCAACCTCATGCGATCCACGACCCACCAGTATGGCTGTCACTGTCTATCTGACAACGCCTTCCTCTTCATACCGAACTCCATACGGCCCCGACGGCTCGCTACCAGACGGTATGGTCGTCACCATCAATCAAACTCCACCTATAAATAGGATCCTCCAGATATGCTAACTCGGATCTCTAATCTCTAAGTTTTAAGCTCTCCTCCCCTTCTCTGAGCTCTGCGGAGCTCATTTCCAAGCACTCCATATCTATTGGCCCGAACTGACTTGATCGTCGGAGGGTCCTGCCGGAGCCACCCCATCGGCTCCGAACGGGACTTCATTTTGCATGTCCCCGGCGTCGACCTCGTCGGCCTCTACTCCAGCTGATTTTGACGACGATCAAATTCCACATCAACACTACCTTTTGTTCTAAATAAATATATAGGAAAGCAACCATGAATCCCACAAGATATTACCTCAAACTACACAATAACATCAACTACTTACAATCAGAAAAGGTGATTTAAATATCACAAGATGCAAAGGATAGGTATATGAGCAATTCATGAAAGCAGATTACAAATTTGAAGACAAAAAGTTGCAGCCAATCAGAATCAGATGATAATTTAATGATAAGCTAACAATAACCGTTCACGATTTCAAAACTCTCGAAAGGGGACGTTACCATTAGGGCGAGAGGGAAGGGGGTTCGGAGAGCAATAGGCACCGGGGCCGCCTTTCCTCTTGGCACCGGAAAAGGCCGACATGGGATCCGTGTAGAAGTCGAACCTGCGGGTCGGCGGCGAGCTCTCGGCCGCCAGCGGCGAGTCGAGAAGAGGGTTAGAGAGCTGAGGCAAAGGTAGAGACGGCGGAACGGAAGAGTTGAGGTTTTGAGAGGAGGAGGAGGAGGTGGTGGTGCAGGAGAAGGAGGTGGCCTCTGCCTCCAAGCGCATGGCCTGAAGTCTCTGTCTCCTCTTGGCGGAGTCCTCCATTCGGACAGGTACTCCGTCCGGGACTGGGCCGAGCAAAGAAAGCCCTAGTTCTCCCCTCTACGATGAATGGCAGGCGGCCTTGTGGTCCCGCGGATCAAACATGAGGATCCGAATCTGAAACCAAATTAATCTTGTCCCACTAGAATCCGGATCCCGACCCGGAACAGGTGGTTTGAATGCATTTGTCCAGTTACATGTTCTTTGAGATAATCGAATTTCGAAGAAGCAATTAAGACTCACTAAAATGCTCTAATTATGCTTGCCCATCCCAACCACCCTTTCAATCACCGAACTCCATCCAGTTGCTCAAAAGGCTCCTTCCAATTGAATTCCATCTAGTCACCCAAAGGGTTTTCTCTAATCAAACTCCTTCTAGTTGTCAAGCAGATTCCTTCTAACCGAATTTCTTACTATCGCTTAGAAGGACCTCATCATCTGTGCAGATTTAGCTTGCAACTCAAAGCGAACCAATCAATAGGTAGATAATCTTAGAGAAGTCTGAACTTCTCTAGAACTATTGTGGTATGACGGCTTTTCATCGCCAATAGCCATTCCATCTAAACTTTAACTATTAAATCTTAATAGACTACCATGTCACGACAATAGATACTATCCTCCGTAACAAACTCCATGTGGTCCCAAATAGCCCACTATCAGACGGTTATGGCTGTCACCATCAGTTTGTTATGAGTTCCGCCTATATAAGGGATCTTCTAAATACACTTTCTCTCTAAGCTCTAAATTCTGCTCTAATTTTTTGAGTGCTCCATTTTTTTTGGCCAAAAAAGCTGACTTGATCGTCGGAGAATCCTGCCGGAGCCATCTTCCACTCCGATCATGACTTGTCTTGCAGGTCACCAACGGCGATCTCGTCCTCTCCAGCTCCAGTCCAATTTCGATATCAACCAAATTCTGCACCAACAAGAAAGATGATAAAAAAAAGTGATGGATCCATGCTTATTTTTTGAAAAAAAATAAAATAAATATCATAAGAGGTGGTATTTGATAAATTTTTAAGTGATGGTAATCCATACTTGATAAAGCTACCTCCAATAAAGCTATATATGTCATTATTGACCTTATTCTGGTGTCTTTCCAAAGAATTTTACTATGATATTTTTTAATTATATTTTATTAAAAGATAAAAGTCATCTTAGCCATTGATTATAAAGGGTTAATAAAATAAATTTGTTTCAACTAGTTGTTAAGCTAGTTAACCTATATGCTACCTCCCCCTTCTCTTTTTACCGTTTTTCTTCTCCAACCTCCATCCTCTTTTTTTTCCTTTTCCCATTGCCTTTCCCTGTCGTCCATGCATGATCGGTGCATCCCCATATTGGCAGCTTCCCCTCCCCTCGCGAATGCCAACAGCTTTGCCGACAACATCCCTTGCCCATTGCCTCCAATCGCCCCCTTCTCTCTCCACGTGCGCCTCCATCCCCACACTCGTTCCTATCCGCTTGCCCATTGCATTCCCATGCCCGCGGCCTCCCCAAGCCCCCTCCTCTCTCTCTCCCTCATCTCTGAAGCTTAGGTAAGCTTTTACCCTTGCCTCTCCAATCTTTTTTTCTCTATGTTATGCTTAAATTTGGATATTTTTTAAAATAATCTTTCTCTATTTACTTTAGATCGAAGCCCTAATTTTTAACTCAATTTTTGGGTATTAGATTGAATGCACCAATTTTTTTTTAATATTTTTTTAATGTTCGGTCCTTGACTTTCTTTTGCTATTTTCTTGGGTTTTCTTATCTTTTTTTTGACTAATCTTCTTAGAGTTTTTCCGTCTCCTTGGGACTTTCTTCTTTCTTTATCTTGGATTCAAATAGGTTAATAAGGTATTCATTTTAGTTGATTTGTAAAATAGAATGTTTATAGGCTAATTGATTGTGCCTCAAGAACAATTTTTGGGATGAGCGTATTAAATATCAAAATATAGAGTGGTTCTTGAATTTCAACAATGGACTCAAATGTTACTTAATTCCAAAAACAAAGAAGAGGAAATCCTACTAATAGAAGAGCTATGAGGAACTTTTTTGAGTTTAGATAGGCGGCTCTTATACCAGCTTAGAGATCCTAAGTCAAATTAAAAAGGTTAAACTCACAAAGTAGGAGGAGTCTATTTCGTGTAATTGTAATTTTAAGAGTGGAACTCTCCTAGCATAAATAAGAATAAAAATTTAGGGATGTTAAGATCAGGTTTTAGCTTTGAGTCGTGTTGCAGGACTTAAGGTCATCTCATCTATTTTAGTTTGCAGCAAATTATTTTTTTTATTATATATAAGTAAAAATAATGGTGAAGTATGATTTTGTTCATATCAACAATAAAATAGCTAAACTGGTACAAATACTAATGAAGTTTTAGTAGCTTTTCAGGTGCTGTTTCATGAAAAAAATTAGCATATATATTATAATAACTCTGAAGGAACAAATTCAACATTTATAGAAAGTTCATTTTTTTCAATCTTGCACTTGATTTTTTATTTACAAAAAAAAAAGCTATACTTAGTTTCTAAAAATAAAGAAAATTGTTTCCTATATAATAGAAGTTTTGTACCAAAATATAATAAAATGATGAAATAGAGTTTTCTGATTCATAAAAAAAGTAACTCTAAAGAAAATTTTTTGATTCAAAAGAAAACTTTCTCAGTAAGATGTTTTTTTCTTTCAAATATCATGTACCAAACTCTCTATCATTTTTGCTAGCAGTCTTTATGCATATGTAGTCTTATACTTGTGAGAAGGTGATGAAGTCATCATCCTTGATGGCACAACTTTTGAAGCAGCATGGTTTTTGATCCTAGAAGGTTCCATAAGTTGTTGGATTTGTTAGGAGGTTAGAATTTGTTAGTTTGTTAGAAATTAATTAGGGAGTTGAAGTTTATTAGAAATTTGTTATTAGGTTGAGAATTTATGAGAAGGTTAAAGGATAGTTAGAGGTCTATAAATAAGGCTATCAATTTAAATGAAAAAAAGAAGAAAAGTTAAATTTTTAGAGTGAAGAATTTAGGTTCTCTTTTATCCTTTCTTGAGTTTCTCCTCTTTTTCCACCTCGGCAAGTTCTATGCTGTTCTTCTCAACCCTAGTAAGTCCTATGCTGCTCACCTCTGGGATGAATTTTCGTAACTTCTTTCTCCTCATCTCCTCCGGGATAGACTTTTTCAACTTTTCCTTCTTTTCTTTTTATCCCAATCTTTATCTATTTTATGAAAGAAATCTCATAGTTATCTTTCTCTTTTATCCAATCTAGAGTAACTTCTTAGCTCACTCATAATCCTTCCTACCATCTTATCCTGCATTAGAAGAAAAATATATCCCAGGCCATCTAGTTTCCTTTCTTTTTTGGTTTATCTTTTATATTCATAAGTTGCCCTCCATTTTGATCATTTTTGTTTATCGAAGTTAAATTATTTCTGCTTATTAAATTTAATATGAGTATCCATATTTTGTGATCATTTTTTATCATTCAATATGGGTGTATTTATGATATCAATTTATGAAAAGTATTTTTGCGATGACAAGTAAGATGCCCATTGATGAAGTTAACAAAGATGTATCTCATGTAAAGTCCATGAATCCACAATTTCTCATATTTGAGGATATCATTATATTGACCTTTTCATCAAAATAGTAAGGTTACCAATTTTACAATACATACGCTAAGCATTAAGGGCTTAGCATTAGAAGAGATAAGGTATCATATGATTCGAAATCCAATACAATAATCCAAAAGCATTTTATTTGCTCAAGGGAAGGATTACGGGATGAGAAGCATGTGAATAGAATGGATAGAGAAAGAAAAAAATGGGCTCTTACTCGATGCAATTGCCCTGCATAACTCACAATTTGTCTTGATCCCAATATGGAGAAATGGTTTATTTTTTATTTTAATGAAGCACATAACCATCAATTGGCTGAAATAGATAAAGTTCCATTTCTTAAATCACGTCATAAAATAGATGATGCTAAAAAGATAGAAATTTCTAGATTGGTAGCTATGGGTATTCATAAAAATAAAATTTTGAATTTTATGGAGCATAGAGAAGGTGGATATGAGTTTTTGAATTTCACAGTAAAGGATCTTTATAATTTTTAATATTAAAATATTAAAAAGAAGATTCTTTAAGGAGATGTTGAGGAGGCCTTAAATTATATTAAACTATGCAGAAGAATCTTTTTATAATTATGAACAAATTGTGAAGGCCACTTAACCAATTTGTTTTGGTGTGATACTTAGTCTTGTCTTAATTACAATGCATTTGGGAATGTGCTCATATTTGATAGTACTTATCATACTAATCACTACTCCATGTCTTTCATTCCTTTTGTTGGAATAAATTATTATTATAAAATCATAATTTTTTAATGTGGAATTATTTCTAATGAGATCGTTGAAAGTTGTAAATGATTGTTATCAACATTTTTAAAGGCAATATATCAAATTCATCCAAAGTTTGATCATAGATGATGACCGTATAATATGTAAAGCGATTAAGAGCATACTTCCAAATACTATTCATCGCTTATATAGTTAGCATATGTTAAGAAAATTATCTGATCATATAAAAAATTCTACTATTTTATCTGATATTAGAAGTTTAATATTTGATAGATACGGTCCACATCAGTTTGAGATTAAATGGAATGAACTTATTATAAAGTATAAGGTTAGTAAGGACCATGAATATATGAAGTCTTCATACAAAACTAAGAAATAATGGGCTAAAACCTTCTACAAACAGAAGTTTTTCTTGGATATACAAATACGCAACGAAGTGAGAGTCCAAACTCTGGTCTTTATAGATATCTTAATTGATGATGTACTTAAAAAGCCTTATTGATCATTACGAACTATGTGTATCAAGATTATGTCGAAACGAGGCTTATGGTGACTGTAGAGCATCACAATCATTTTCTTTTTGTTGCACAAAATTAAAAAAATTAGAGATGGATACTGCAAATATATACACCTTTATCGTATTTGAGCTTGTGCAAAAAGAACTTTTCAAGATAAGATATTATATCATTTCTAATATTGTAGATACTCCTTTGATGGCATTCATAGTAGCAAAAAATGTTGAAATTATAGCTAAGGTTGATTGTATGTTTGGTGATGGTATTGGAGATGTTATATGTAGTTGCTTGAAATTGTAAACAGAGGGCATACCTTGTAGTCATATTTTCCTATTCTGATCAATTGCCACACATAAGAATTCCATCATGTTGCATATAGTCTCGTTGGACGAAAAAGGCCAAAATGGGAATCCCATCAAACAAGCATGCGGGAATACACCATGCATCCCAACAATTAATTAAATATCGATATTTGATGAATATAGAAAATCAGCTATTTTATGAAGCACCCAAGTCTCAAGAGTGCTACGATGAGATGTTAGCGATAATTGATAATCAATGGAAGCATCTAAGAATCTATAATGATCCCAAATACTTCAGTTCCGACTTAGAAGATGTTCATGTCTCCTCTTGTAAAGTCTTTGATCCTCATCCCGTGAGTAGCAAAGGAGTACTAAAGAAGTGCTTGAAGTCTTATCTTGGAATACGAAAGTATCGATGTGGACATTACAAGAAATATGGTCGTTGCTGTCAGGAGGTAATATATTGTATCATTACTTCTAATCCAGTATACAATCTAGTTATTCTATTATTATTTTAATCTTTTATAATTGCTTTACATAAAATTTTCTCAAGATTATTGCTAATCAGAAGCTTTCTTTTTTGTTATCAGATGAATCGGGATCATGGATAAAGTAATTTTTGTTAAGAGCACTATATGGATGCGGCAATCATTTGAATTGAAAGCATGATTTACTTTGTGACTATATGTAACTTGATGGTTATGTGGTTTTTCAACACATCTTTAAAATTGTTTATTATGTTGTCAGATGAGCTTGTAGCTCTGGATGATTCATTTTCATCATTTTTTTTTTTTGGCCATCATGACTTTTATAACCGTTGGGATTGATTTTACCGCAAAATGAGAGTATTACAGGCGTACTATTTGCTACTTGCTGCTAGTCCTCGGCATAGAACTGAAAAGCCTGGTCACATGCTCATCATAGCTATTTTCCCATTTACAGCTGTATTACAATTGTATCGTTTCCTCATTTAGCAGCCTCTAAGACTCATTTTGTAGCCTCTAAAATAAAATAAAAGAAAAAATTGCAATCAGTAAAAATAATACAGTTGCAACCATCTGGGATGTTATTGCTTAATAGCAATATCCAATATGTAGCCTCATATATTAACCTATATAGATTTACGATGACAGCAATGCAAAGCTTCGACATATTTCCTAGACTTCACATTGAACTTGTCAAGTTGAATGTGAAGCTGAGAGAGTAACTTGTCAAATTAAACCTTCCTTGAGATGGATGATGGAAGCAAGCATGATTTGAAAAGCCACCATCCACTAAAAGCATCGGATGAAGCTTAACGGGCCAAGCAACAATCAAATGAACAAGATATTTATCATTTTTGTATATTTACAATGAGTAAAATATTTCTCTCATAGTGCTTGGACTATAACAAAATAGCAAGAGGGCTCGGTCCCTTCATGTAAAACTGGATCCATGGTCAAGACTTGATGTTATATGCACAGGGTGCATGTTAGAACCATCATCGCCTGCCCAACAAAAATCAACAACATGTTTTAAAACAATCAGAGAGCTCATAATAAGTTATACATAAACCTCCTAATGAAGATCAGACTAACGACACACAATCATTAGATCAGATGGTAATTTATAGGGGCCACTTGTTTACAAGAACTAACAATTGGGCATGGTGCGGTAATTTTAGAAAAAATACAAAAATACAATAATCTTAGGGAAGACACAAGCCACCATGGTGCACTAATTCTTATTATTATATAAGATAGTTATAGATAAAACTCTCTTAAAGTTCATACATAACTAAAACCTTGATACATTGTCTGAAGCAATATTTTGAAAGATTATACACATGAAATTTGTTATCCACATCGAATGCATAAAAGTAAAATTAGAAGCACCAATATTAACAAAAAAATGGGACATGCATTGCATCCACAACAAGCAAGAATAAGCCATCTTCTGTAAAGTTGATTGTGCCCGCTTCGATCCTATCATAAACCACCATTCAGCCAAGCAAACTTTGGTCCATGATAGTCATCTAACCAAACAAAACTTCCAACATGGTTCTACAAAATTTCAATCATCATATAGTTAATAGACTATTAATTCAAAATCTGTTTGCAAAAATAAAAGAAAAATTACTTACTTGCTAATCAGGACAATGGTAGAAGTAATGCCCATGCATTATTTGCTTTTTGAAAATATAAAGCTTCATTACACATCTTCCATAAGGACAAGGAGGCCCTTCATTCTCCATTACTCCCTTCTAAAATGATTTTTTTCTATAATATTCATGTTATGGTCACATAGCAGTTCAAATTAAAGACAAAAATATATTATCTTCTTGGCAATTAGTGAAAGGCTCTATGCAGCACGGGGGGTTAAATTGACTGAAACAATCACAAAGGAGCCTCGGCAACTCTTATAGTAAGTTTGTAATAGGATTTGGCAGGTTTGTCATAAACCTGCAGTATGTTAGTAAAGTTCCTGAACTCATCTATATTTTTGGTAATGGATCTTCAGGTCTTGAGGGAGCATTATGTGGCGATGCCCAGTGCAATGCAAACATTAGATGGCCAATGGTAACTCATAGTAGCTCTAGTGAGACCATGTTCGGTGATTTTTGAATCTATCTGTGATTTGGGCAAATCTGTTATAGGTCTGCAACTTTCCAATATCAACATCATGTTTGTATTTGTTCTACTAGATTTTCAGGTCTCTAAGGGGTGGCATGTTTGTAAATGGTTCTTGCCTATATACCGTTGAAACCACCTATTCCTAGGTGGAAGTATCTTACTACCTCCATTTTCTCAGAAAAAAATATTACCTTCTTGCATAGAGATGGCAGTTTCCTTGATAATCTTGAAATTTAGCCTAATCCAAGTGTTCATTAGGTTTCAGTTTGCCTACAGTTTGATTTCTATAGTTTACATCAAAGGCCTTTATTCCAGCATTATTTGGACATTCTTCTGAGGACATGTTTATTCGGCCACATCTGATTAATTTTATTTATCAGGCATTATTTGGATAGACAAAATGAAGGAGGAGAAGGGGATACCTTATCGAGAGGAGGAGAGGGAGGCTGTAGTGCCCACCAACACGTAAATGGAGGGAGGTCGTTGATGTGGGGGAAATGACCTAAAATGGTAGAACAAAAATTTCAAAGAAAATTTAAAAATCCTAAGGGATGGAGAAGAAGGGAAATGTCTTAATCTAGAGGAGGAGAAGGGGGAATGCTTGCCTTTTTTTGAGTCCTATTGCATCCTACTGAAAGCTCCCTTTTTGATGCGTCTTGCTGTTGGAAGCTTCCTTTTTTTTAGGAGAAGATGGGATGGAGTGGATGAAAGGAGGATAGGAGATAGAGAGCAGGAGAGAGGATGGAAAAAGATGGGAATGCTTGCCTATTTTGGGCATGGGGTAGAAAGCTAAATGCTGAACAATGAGTGCCCAATTTAGCTGCCCAAATTTTTGGGTTTAATTTTCAACACCCCCTCCTCTAGCATGTTTTGAATGAAATCCATTTCATGTGGGATAGAGCTGAAATTGATTAACCATGATTTGGATCTATCTCATTTTAAGTTGCATGGAGGTAAAAATGGCTCAAGCATAATTTAGGTCTAGCTCATTTCAAATTGGATGGAGATGAAAATAGCTCAACGATGATTTAGGCCTAGCTCATTGTCGGCTCGATCGATCTCAATCGATAGTAATATTTGTACCAATTTAATCCAATCATTAAATTCATATAGAAAATCTGAGTCAACCATGATGTTAGTTCAATCCCAACTAAGTGCTATGATACGTACGCACTTATTTCGTCCGTTAATTCTTGTCATGAATCCAAGTCAACCATGATATTGGCATGATCCTAACATGTTGGTACAGAATCTAATTGACACTGGATTAAGCTGGAGTTGAGGAAGGAGAGGTCGCCGTCGGTGACCTACAAAATAAAATTTCGTCCGGAGTCGGTGGTGGTAGCTCCGACAGAATCCTCCGACGATCAAGTCAGCTCTTCTAGCCAATAAAAATGGAGTGCTCAGGCAAGAATTCAATAGAGTTTTGGAAAGAAGAAGAAATCTTAGAAAAAACGTATCTGAAGGATCCTTTTTATAGATAGAATCCAGAGCAGATTAATAGTGATGGCCATAACCATCCGGTAGTGGACCGTTCGAAGCCACGTGGAGTTTGTTATGGAGAAAAGTATCCATTATTATGATATGGCCGTTCGTTGAGATTTAATAGTCGAAGTTCGGAGGAAGCAGGCATTGGTTGGTGAAGAGCTTTGACATATATCAATTTTAGAGGAGTTTGGACTCTTGGAGGAATCCGATCGAAGAAGAAATTCGGAAGGAGTTCGGCTCTTGGAGGAATTCAATTGAAGAAAAAATTCAAAAGAAGTTCGGCTGATGGAGAAATCCGACTGAAGAAGAAGTTCAGAAGGAGTTTGGCTTCTGAAGAAATTCGATTGAAGGAGAAATTCGAAAAAAATTCGACTGATGGAGGAATTCGACTGAAGAAGAAGTTCGAAAGAAGTTCGGCTGATGAAAAAATTCGACTGAAGAAGAAGTCCGGAAGAAGTTTGGCTTATGAAGAAATTCGGAAGGAGTTCAGCTCCTGGAGAAGTTCGACTAAAGAAGAAATTCATAAGAAGTTTGACTGATGGAGAAATTCGACTGAAGAAGAAATCTGGAAGGAGTTCGACTCTTGGAGAAATCTGACTGAAGAAGAAATTCGAAAGGAGTTCGGCTAATGAAGAAATTCGACTGAAGGAGAAGTCCGGAAGGAGTTTGACTGATGGAGAAATCTAATTGCAGGAGAAGTCTGGAAGTAGTTCGGCTGAAGTCCGAAAGAAGTTCGTTCGCTAGAGGGGTTCGACCACTGGAGGAAGAATTCTCGATCGAAGCTCCTCCGTGATTGCCAGTTACAATATGCTAAGCATCAGACTGGACTTCAACGGTAGAGGGGTTTATCCCCAATACAATCCAATACCATAAAATCGACCCACTTCATCCGACCGTGAAACTCATGTGGAAAACTCAAGTCAAGCTTAATTTCAATTTGATCTCAATCTGGCATTATGATATCGATCCACTAGACTAGACCATTAAACTCATGGGGTGAACCCGAGTTAAGGTCAATTTCATGGAAAACACAATTTAGCAACATAATATCGATCCACTACATCTTTCTATTAAACCCATGTTAGAAATCCGAGTTATGGTCAATTTCTATCCGATCCCTAGCCGTCACCATGATCCTACCCAGTTGTTCCAATCCCAATGTCGCCCCGATCCTAACCCGATCCAAAGTAAGGAACCCAATCTCACTTAATCCGACCATTAAACTCATGTGAAAAACTCGAGTCAAGCTCGATTTTGATCTAATCCCAACCTGGTACCATGGTATACCAATCCACAAGACGGGACCATTAAACCCATGGGGTGAACTCGAGTCAAGCTTGATTTCATGGAAAATACAATCTGGCAATATGATACCGATCCACTACATCTTTCTGTTAAACCCATGTTGGAAATCCGAGTTAAGGTCAATTTCTATCTGATCCCCAACTATTACCACGATACTACCCACTTGTTTTTATCCCAATGTTGCCCCGATCCTAACGTGATCCCAAGTGAGAAACCCAATCTCACTTAATATGACCATTAAACTCATGTGGGAAACTCGAGTTAAGCTCGATTTTGACCTGATCCCAACTCGGTACCATGGTACTGATCTACTAGACTGAACCATTAAACCCATGGGATGAACCTGAGTCAAGCTCAATTTCATGGAAAACATAATCCGACAAAATGATGCCGATCTACTGCATCTTTTTATTAAATTCATGTTGGAAATCCAAGTTAAGGTCAATTTCTATCCAATCCCTAGCCATCACCATGATACTACCCACTTATTCCAATCCTAATGTCGCCTCGATCCCAACCCGATACAAAGTGAGGAACCCAATCTCACTTAATCCGACCATTAAACTCATGTGGAAAACTCGAGTTAAACTCGATTTCGACTTGATCCCAACTCGGCATCATGATACCGATCCACTAGACTGGACCATTAAACCCATGAGGTGAACCCGAGTTAAGCTTGATTTCATGGAAAACACAATCTGGCAATATGATACTGATCCACTATATCTTTTCATTAGACCCATGTTAGAAATTCGAGTTAAGGTTAATTTTTATCCGGTCCTCGACTGTCACCATGATACTACCCACTTCTTCCAATCCCAATCCGATCCAAAATGAGAAACCTAATCTCACTTAATCCAACCATTAAACTCATGTGGAAAACTCGAGTCAAGCTCGATTTCGACATGATCCCAACTCGGCAGCATGGTACCGATCTACTAGACTAGACCATTAAACCCATGGGGTGAACCTAAGTCAGCTCGATTTCATGGAAATCATAATTTGGCACCATGATACCGATCCACTACATCTTTTCATTGAACTCATATTGAAAATCCGAGTTAAGATCAATTTCTATCCGATCCCAGTTGTCATCATGATACTATGCACTTGTTCCAATCCCAATGTTGTCCCGATCCCAACCCGACACCAAGCAAGGAACCCAACACCAAATTTACTGCAAAATTATACAAAGTTGCTGTCATCGTTGCCATGCATATGGCGGCTCAAATTCTTGTTAACCCATACACAGGTAAAAAGGTTGTTGTTCAGGTATATACACAAAGTTGCTGTGAACTAAAATCTTTACTTTTTATCTTTCTAGGTTCCCAACAAAGGTTCTAATTGAAGATTTGCCTCGACTCTTTGTGCATCAAAAAAATTTTGATTTTTTTTTTACAAGAATTGTCCAAAAAAAGGCCCTATTTCAAATCATTTCAAAACAAATGCGATTCAAAAAATTTTTGCAGGAATTTTTGCAAAATAGATGATTTCAAAGCACTGGGCCCTATTTTAGCTACATTTATATTTCAATTAAGAAATATAGGTTTTATAGAAATTTTTTATTTGTAGCTCCCTTTTTTTTTTTCATTCACCCGCTGATTGTGATTCTGATTCGGAAAACCTCTATAGAAGTTAGCAATTACCTATAGTTCTTTTATCTTGTTAGTTTTAGGAAGCATTCATTATCAAGTGGTATCATGTAACCAGATGTAACTTTGTTCTGACAATAATTTTCATAGTTGTGTCTTATGAACTATCTTCCTCAGTGGAAGTGTAACAGAAATAAACATTGTAGAAACAGATGTCTATCAAAAGACATACGTACAATTGTACAAATTTGCTGCAAAAATATATAAAGTTGCTGTCACTAAACCCTTGCATAAGTTGGCTCAAATTCCTATTAAGTCATTCACCTTCTAATGGTTGTTGTTCTACTATATATATAATTGATCTATCATATATATACAAAAACAAACAAAGCCTATGATATACAAAAATAAATAAACAAAGCCTTTGAGCTCCATTATTGAGGAAGAATATCTCACTACCTGCATATATAGAAATAATAATTAGATGCCAATCAAATATGATTTCATAATGTTACAAAAAATAGTGACACATAAAAAAAATATATATCTACCTTGACTGAATATTGTTTGGCGAATGTTAATATTCAAAAGCTGGTTTCGGAAGAGCAACTATTATCATTATTGACTAATAGAAGCACATCATTTTTGACCTCATTTTGTTTGTTGAACTCTGATAAAATTAGTTCAGCTAGTATATGGGCTCGAAGATATGAAATGTCATCCTATCATCAATAGAATCAACGAGTGTTAAAGTATTAATACATCAAGGTATCGACAAGTGTCAATAGTACCGATGCTTGTTAATTAAAGTATTAATTACATACTTGTAAGAATGAATGTTTCAAACTCATTCCATACTAATAGGTCATGTACATCAAGATAAATACACCACATGCGGACCTATACCAAGAGAGAGAATAATGAATTAGAAGCTTCTACATATATATAGACATATAAGATATATTTAACGTGGACCTATCCATCATATTCTTTGAAATAGAATCAATCACATCGAGGGGCCACGATGTAACATTCAAATTAGCTAAATATATCGCCAAATCCTGTGAATGTTTAGCCATAATATTGATATAACATTGTATGCCTAGCCGTTGCATTGATAGGATGATAATGTTAATCAAAACTATTAAATATATCAATTATAATTATTTTTTTATACATCATGTTGGGTAGGAAATGAAACTTATCCAATTACTAAGCATGCATGAATATTTATTAGAGACCCAATGTAGAGAGTTCAGAATTTGAAATAACTTCTTCCGCACATGCATCACAACCAACCACCAATGGTCACCGGTGGTATTCATGAGAAATAGAACTTATAAATATAAAATATATCCATTCTTTAGAAGTCTATAGAGTTTTAAATATATAAAAAAAAATTATCATGTCTGAATTTATCCATCTTATTCCTGTACATGCAAATCTTCAAAGTCTATGATCGAAAAAATTTATGATGTCCTCTTTACTTTCACCTACTTTATATAACATTTGAAACATATGCATACTTTCTGTCCAAACTCTTTGATTCTCATATCCCAATGAATGTTGCCATTGTAGCTGCAACATGTTTGCATATGCATCCATGACCTGAATTACATCACATTAGTAATAATAGCATATATTATAGGAAGAAAGTACAAATCTAATAATAATAATGTACATTATCATTCAACCATTGAATCTTAATTAGATAGGATATTTGCTCTCCATTGACATTAACATCATCTATGGATGCTATTATCTTTTCAATAGACGATACATGAAATTTTATATATCTAAGAGAGGCCCTCTCAACTGATGTAAGTTTTATTGTAGGAAGATATGTTAGAACTTTAGAGCTAAAACCAACTTGCATATTGTCAACCATCCTAATGGGATCACTAGGCATGCCTTCATTCACTATTGCTATTTTTGAAGTGCTTACTGATGGTGAAACTCTACCACTGGTGTAATGCAATTGATTTTTCTTTGATACTTTTGTCAACCTTTTTTTCCTCTACTTGGATTCTGGCATCCAGAAAGATTTTATATATAAACTAGCCTTCCTCTGGTATCTTGCCTTTACTCTATGAGCAATAGTAGATGACAAAGTTATAAGAGTTATAGGAGATGATTGTTTTCTCTTTCTCTTCCTCTTAGATGCAATTGGCATTACTACCGGCATGAAAGTACTCTCATGGCATGCTGGAGAAATATCATGCCGTAACTCTAAATCTAAGTGCACACTTGGTACATGATTCATAGGTTAAGATTGCTCCTTGTCATCTACCTCTTCAATATATCCTACAAAGCAATAAATTGAATTCATGTAGATCTTAATCATTCATAGTGCAAAAAACTATTCACTACATGTATTTAATAATTGAGATATTAAATATTCTATAGTACCTAAAATATTTCTCATATTAGTAAGTTCTTTTGATCAAATTTACTCTCTAAGCAATGTTGTTGTTGTTCCATGGATGACAAATGTTATGAAAATAGAAGAATCATTTTCTATCAATATAATAACTATAACTACTTTTCATCCCATCCATTAATGAACATCACGATAAGAAATAAATTCAAGTACCTCTGAAAACCAACTGCGGCCTTAGACCTTAGGCTGCTTACTACCCTCACAAGATTATGAAGGACCTTCTTTATTGTTGGCTTTTGAGTTAAAATTATGTGGTGACTCATATGATTTAAATAAAACCTACTTTTCTTTCTATATAAAGTTTTATTAGTTTGACATACTTAATAAATGTATAAGCCCATCAAAGTTTCTTTAAGTATTACTTGAGAATCCATAACATTCGTAGTCATACTTCTCGATCTCTTTCCTAACTAGAAAGGCTTTCTCTTAGGGAGCCTCAACTATATGATCACCTCCCCATCACCCCATCCATGCTCCATCTCGTACTCCTCCCTCTATCTACAATGCTCCTTTGTCCAGTAAGCCATAAGAGGATATGCACGAGAAACAATGATGGATCCAGAAAGAGAAATCCAAATATACTCATAGTACCAAAACTACATATAAAATATTTCAAGCCAAATAATTAAGTGAAATAAATTAGAAATACTAATAAGATTACTGGAACATTATATAAAAGTTCAAATCTGAAGAAATGTAGGGCACTCTTGTAGATGTTTTGCCTTCTTAGACTACACCTTTAAAATATTTAAAATAAAAAAATCTAAGGTGTATTTTGCTTAATTATATATATGAATATGATTAACATCTTTGACTATATTTAAGTAGGAAATAAAAATATCAGCTCCTGTACTTGGGACAAGAAAAAATCCTATTAGTAATAGTATGAACCTTTTTTTTAACTGTTCATCTCCATCATTACTATTCTTGATACATGAAATCAAGTAATTTATAATAATCTATCTTATACCATCTACAGCATATATATCCACTAAAACTTGATTAGGTTTGTGCTTTTGACTCAATATCTCTTCTCCTTTATCACCGAACAAATATAAATCCCATTCTATCATAGGGATATCCATGTTGTTAATCAAGATCGATCTTTTAATAGGATTATATTTTTTTCAACAACCAAGCTAAAAGAACTCGATGAAGAATGATCATTGGTAAATGTAATATACCGCCAAATCCCATCTCTTTCACAGTATCCTTTTATGCACTATTTAAATTATTAATTATATCGATTAATCATTTTGAAGAGCACCTTATATCTGTTGCTAAGTCAATATCTTGCATCAAACTTATATCTTGCATGGAACTCATTTTCTGCATAGTTGATAAATAAAGATTAATGCAAAACATAATTGGATCAGATAAAGAAACTCACCACTTAATGCAAAAAAAATTGAATGATTTAGATATTGCAAATGGACATGACATTGAACAAGTGATAGGTGGGGCTAAAGAATTACGAGCACTTGAGATATGATAAAGAGTGCAAAACAAATCTATAACATGAACCGAGAATATTGAATCCTCCATGACGTGATGCATAATAGGGAAAACATACCATGAAAAACATGGCTATAGAACAAGATCGAAAAGTTTCATGCAAAATTACTAAGTTCTGAAAACAAACAATAAATTGACACAAGTCATTATGTAATCCAAAAGAACTAGAGATAGAAGAGGTTATAACTTCTAAGAAATTTTCAGAGTTATATTTCATGCTTCCCTGCTCTATGATAAATTGTTGTTCTGGTACTAGAATAAATGGTCTCTTAAACCTATAAATGCAGCTAAGTACATACAACAAGAGCATATTAAAAATAATAATTGAGTAATATGTATCATAAGAGAAAAAAGATAGTAAGACAATGCTACACCACTAAATAACATTACTGAAAGGAACACTTTACAATGTTTACATTAAGGAAAGATCTTTAATTAGGCAATTTGATGGGAAAAAAGAGTGAGTTAAAATTAAATCCAAGATTCAATGATTCATTAAAAAGTTGGAATATTAAACAACATGCCTTACAGATTTTCACTATAAATTCTTCTAACAACATATGGTAATCAAATTATAAACAAAAAATAGTGTACACATACATTGTACCAATAATCAATGTACTAGATGTACTACCATGTTTCAAATTCAGGTTAGCAAAGTTCTAAACTATATGGTATTCAAAAAGGCCACTGACTTGGCTGAGGATATCATGTTAGATAGCAAGATCTGAGGTTGGCAAAGTTCTAAACTATATAACTAGTGTTCAAGGAGGCCACCAAATTTCATACTAGATAGCAAGAATTGAAGAAGCTAGTTTGCTTCTTTTTCCATCATCATCTTCTTCTTCTTAAGAATTAATTGCTGGTAAAATAAACCTGGCCAAAATTAGCATCAACAAAAACCTACACAAACAACTAGTTCTGGTTTAGAACTTTGTTGACCCTAGTTTTTGTTCTTAAGAATTGTGTTGGTTTTTGTTTTGGTTTAGCACAAACAACTATATTTTACAAAACCACCTCTCCCATTCTCCCACCAAGCCTCCATACTATATTTGGCTCCCTACTGCTAGGCAAGATATTTAAATTCTTGATCATAAGATGTAAACTTCTTTCATAAATGATATTGAAATGGATTGACAAATGTATGTACAACTCATTGTGTGGCAATAGAAAATTATCTACCAAAAAAAAAGAAATCAAGGGAAAATCCCAAAGACGAGTAGAAGCATACTATTCTTCTTACTATTTGATGAACGAAATGAATTTGAGAAAAATTGTGGCCAGGACGTTGCCTTGTTCATCAAATAGATGGTTGGCAGAAAATAGAAGAAGATACTCCTTGGATGATCGGTCGACTGGAACAATGCTCACATAAGAAAAAATATGTACTCCGATGGAAAAGATCAATCCGATAAAGAATAGCCATCCAAGAAGATAAATAATGTAAATCCAACACATCCTTTCTACCGCCGTATGCCACTGACGAACACCAACTAGAAAACATCATGGGGGGCACTCTACGATGACCGACGACCATCAATGACGGAATGCCACGATCTCTTGCTAGAGTGGCCTCTCTTCAATGCTCCTTAGCAATAGGAGAAGGAGAAGCGACGACAAGCTCTCCATGGGATTGGGAGTTACGGAGAGAAAGGGGCACTGAATATGCCCCTACGATTCTTAAAAATTATTGTACCAGCCATTTATCTCCATAGAATTTTACTCTTGGATGTTGATAATTTTACATGCACAGCTAACCGGAAACAACTAGTAAATAATCATGACTGTGCATTTTTAATCAGAAGGTTAGCTTTTTTTTTTAAAGAAAAATGATCGTTATAGGCTTTGGAGCACTATAGTACCTTTCCTTTCCAAATTCATTCAATAAAAAACTTTTACAAAAAAATTAAGATGTGGATGACATTATACAAAGAGCTGTGTGATTATAATCATTATATAAAAATTAATTAAAGATGATAATACTATTTTAATATAAAAAAATTATTTTATATTGAAGGGTATATTTATAAATTTGGCCATATTCCTATGTAGATTTATCTTAAACCAAATATAGTAATCTTTTTTCAGCATCATTTTTTAGAGTAATTTTTGACTAATCAAACATGATAAAAATTATTTTCCTCTATAATTATTTTTTAAATAAATAATTTTCATGAATTATCAGATTATCTCGTAATCTGACATATTCCAACCAAATGGACCCTTAGATGACAATCTAGATTATCTTGGCAATCTACTTTGCCTCCTAGGAAGCAATCTACATTACCTTCGAGAGGGATGCTAGTTATCTAGATTGTCATTTTTCTAAAAATCTTATAATAAGAATTTTAAATAAAATTATTTTTTTTAAAAATTATAAAAAATTCATCATCCAACCCTCCCCCTCTTCTGATACCACTTGCGGCTCCTCTATATATAATTATATATTTATATATTATTATTTATATATAAATATAAATATAAATATATGTATTTATATATTTATATAAATAAATATACCAATATATATTATATATATAAATATATTTATATTTATATTTATATATTTATATATTTATATATTAATATATATAAAAATTCTTGCTCCTCTCTCTCTATATATATATAATTTTTATTTCTCATTAGGAAGAAGAAGAGCAATATTACTAGATGTTGGTGTAGAATTTGGTTAACACCGGATCGAGCTAGAGTTGAGGAAGAAGAGGTCGCCACCGGTGATCTGCAAAATAAAGTTTCGTCCGGAGTCGATAGTGGTAGCTCCGGAAGGATCCTTCGACGATCAAGTCAGCTCTTTTGGCTAACAGAAATGAAGTACTCAGACAAGAATTCAGCAAAATTTTGGGAAGAAGAAGAGAGCTTAGAGAAAATGTATCTAAAGGATTCTATTTTATAGATGGAGCCTGTATAGCCATAATCATCTAGTAGTGGGCCGCTCGGGGCTATGTAAAATTTATTATCATAACCGTTCGATAGTGGGCTACTCGAAACTACATAAAATTTATTATGAAAAGAGGTGTCGCCTGTTCATTGAGATTTAATAGTCGAAGTTTGGAGGAAGCAGGTATTGGTTGGTGAAGAGCTTTAACAAATGTCAATTCTAGAGAAGTTTGAACTCCTAAAGAGAATATGGTTAGAGAAGATCATCCGAAAAAAATACTACTTAAAATCTGAAAGTAATCCATTAGAGAAATTCGGATGGAGTTTGACTGATGGAGAAGTCCAAAAGGAGTCTGACTGGTGGAGAAGTTCGATTGAAGAAGAAGTTCGAAAGAAGTTCGGCTCCTAAAGAAATTCGACTGCTGGAGGAATCTGATTGAAGAAAAAGTCTGAAAGAAGTTCGATTGCTGGAGGAATTCGACTAAAGAAGTTTGAAAGAAGTTCGACTCCTGAAGAAATTCGATTGAAGAAAAAATTCAGAAGGAGTTCAATTGCTGGAGGAATTCAATTGAAGATAAAGTTCGGAAGGAGTTCGGCTGCTAGAAAAATTTGACTGAAGGAGAAGTTCGGAAGGAGTTTGGCTCCTAGAGGAATCCGATTAAAGGTGAAGTTCGGAAGGAGTTCGACTGTTGGAGAATTTTTGATCGAAGCTCCTCCATGATTATCAGTTACATTAGGCTAGGTACCAGACTGGACTTTGATGAAGATGGGATTTATCTCTAACAATAGTTCTTTCACTTTCGAGTTTGAAATTCGAAGAAAGAAAGTACAAAAAAGATGACTGTCGAAGTTCTTTTTCGGGCTCTGCACCCGTTGAGGTTGAAGCTCAAGGGAGATCTTATTTTCCTTGGAGGTTGAGAGAGATCTTATCTTTTTTTTAAGTTGAAGCTCAGAAGAGATCTTATCTCCAGTTGAGGTTGTAGGAGATCTTATCTCCTATTGAAGTTGAAGCTTGGGGTAGACCTTATCTCCAGCCGAGGTTATAGGAGATCTTATCTTCTATTGAGGTTGAAGCTCGAGGGAGATCTTATCTCCAACCAAGATTGTAGGAGATCTTATCTTCTGTTGACATTGAAGCTCGGGAAAGATCTTATCTCCAATCGAGATTGTAAGAGATCTTATCTCCTATTGAGGTTAAAGTTGAAGCTCGGAGGAGATCTTATCTCTAGCCGAGGTTGTAGGAGATCTTATCTCCTATTGAAGTTGAAGCTCGGAGGAGATCTTATCTCCAGCCGAGGTTGTAGGAGATCTTATCTCCTATTGAGGTTAAAGCGAGATCTTATCTCCAATCGAGTTGTAGGAGATCTTATCTCCTATTGAGATTGAAGGAGAAGCTCGGGGGAGATCTTATCTCCTATTGAGGTTGAAGGAAAGCTATTGAAGCTCGGAAGAGATCTTATCTCCAGCCAAGGTTGATCTTATCTCCAATCGAGATAGGAGATCTTATCTTATTTTTCTGATTGAAGAAGCTCGGGGGAGATCTTATCTTCAGTGAGATTGTAGGATTTTATCTATTGATTGAGGAGATTCTATCTTCTATTGAAGCTCGGAAGAGATCTTATCTCCAGCCAAGGTTGTAAGAGATCTTATTTTCTATTGAAGTTAAAGCTCGAAGGAGATTTTATCTCCAATCGAGATTATAGGAGATCTTATCTCCTGTTGAGGTTGAAGTTGAATCTTGGAGGAGATCTTATCTCTAGCCGAGGTTGTAGGAGATCTTATCTCATATTGAAGTATTGGAATCGTCGGTACGATCTCTCCCTCCATCTTGTCTTATATCGACGAGGTCTTCAACTTTGCTCATGTTAGGACAAGGTTCTCCTCCTATTCTTAACGGACTGTAGGGGCATATTAGGGCTGTTGTTAGGGCCTCTCTCCTTACCTCGTCTAAAATGAACGAGGCCTTCGAATTTGCTTATGTTAGGATGAGGCTCTTCTCTTATCTTAAATAACCGAAGGTCTTCGACTTGCTCATGTTAGGATGAGGTTCTCCTCCTATTCCTAACATGGCCACTTTTGATTACTTCTTTCCTGTCATCATATAGTTTTTGCACCAAGAATAATAATATTAAAATGAAGGAGTTTTATTGAAGAAAAATTACTGACAGTACATTATCAGATTTTCTGAATTTTAAGATCGTGGGAGCGTTGTTCCTCCGAGCACTTTTAGGCAATAAGTTTTGGACTAGACGATCTCCTCTATTTTATATGGACCTTCTCAATTTGGAACAAGCTTTTTCTGGCTTCGAGGTTGAGAGATGGTGGCTCGCCGAAGTATTAAGTCCCTCAGAGATAGTGTTGATGATGCCGAGAGGCAGCCGATCTTCTCATTGTTCCTTCCTCATTAGCGGTTCTGGCTGCGGTAGTGCCCTTGGCTGATCTTTTCTTACTTCAGATCGGCATCTGAGGAATCAATCCAGTCGGTCTCTCCTGATGAGCTCATCGATTTTATCTTGGAGCTGAATCCATTCTTCATTATCGTGGTCGTGATCATGATGATACAAATAGTACTTACTTCGATTGCATTTGTTTAGGGAAGATCATAATTCTTCTGACCTTGATAGTTGATTCTTAATTTTCATCAGAACTTGAGTTTTAGGAGTATTAAGGAGGGCATAGTTGTGGAACCTTCTAAGAAGAGAATTTTTTCGCATCCTTCTATTGGGGCTTCTTTGACAATAAGCTTGAGGATGAGTTCGGGCTTGCTTATGCTCGGAGGGAGTCCGTGAGCGTGGCTGAACTTCATTCGACCCTCCATCAACTGTGGATTTATTAGACTCGCCTGTCCGTCGCTCTCCTACGGCTTCCTCATCCTTCAACTTGAAGGCTTCTTCCGCTCGGACATATCCTTCAGTCTGAGCTAGCAAATCAGCAAAGTTTCTGAAGTACTTCTTCTTTAGAGAGAATAGCAAATCATTCTTCTGAAGGCCGCCCTTGAGTGCGGCCATTGCAATAGATTGGTCCAGGTTCCGGACCTCTAATGCAGCAGCATTAAATCGGATGACATAAACCTAGATAGATTTTCTCTTCTTCTGCTTGATATTCATCAGAAAATCCAAATCTCGGTGGAGATGTTGGTTGTTAATGAAGTGAGCCATAAACTGATAGCTCATCTGATCAAAGAAAAAGATCATACCTAGCTTCAAGATCGAGTACCAATTTCTTGCTGCTCCATTTAAGGTAGACGGAAAAGCTTGGCATAAGATGGTATCTGATGCACCATGGAGCAACATCATGGTCCAAAAGGTCTTCAGATGATCGATCGGATCAGAGATTCCATCGTAGCTTTCAAATTGGAGAAGCTTGAAGTTCAACAGAATGAAATCTTGCATAATTCAGGAAGAGAAAGGAGGATCGGTGCGGACATCATCATGGTGAGCCGGGATGACGTGGTGGAATTTCTCAATTCATTGGTCTATCTCCCATAGTTTTTGATCGAGGACGTCATCTCGATCATAGATCTTGGAAGACTTCCGACTGTAGATAGAGAAGGTCTTTTTCGAAGAAGAATCAGGATCCGAATAAGGATCCTCTACTCTCTATTTTTTTCTTTCTAGGGGCAATGGATATGCTAGCCCAAGTGCTCCTCCTTAGGATTGATTTCTGATATCTCGATGGTGGGTTTCCTGGTGGAACCATCATCGGGAGCTGCTGCATGGCCTGCACTATTTCGGTGAGGCTCTGAACCCACTACATCAGTAGATTAAATTGCCCTGGATCTATTGTGGCTGTCAGTGGAGGAGAAGGTTGAAGCACCGATGATGGAGCAGGAACAGATGGATTTGGCTCAGATATGACGGTAGAAGCAATAGATCTCCAGATAGTCATCTTCTTTGGAGGCATTTTTTGGAATTAAGGGAGAGAATGGAGATGAACCTTAAAGAAGAAGATCCACAGGGTCGACTGAGCACTTCTTTAAGAACAAAGGTACCTCAAGAATAGAGGGCCCTTCCTCTAGCGCCAATCCTGTTGATACAGAATATGGTTGATGCCGGATCGAGCTGGAGTTGAGGAAAAAGAGGTCGCCGTCGGTGACCTGCAAAATAAAGTTTCATCCGAAGTCGGTGGTAATGGCTCTGGAAGGATCCTCCGATGATCAAGTCAGCTCTTCTGACTAACAGAAATGAAGTGCTTAGACAAAAATTCAATAGAGTTTTGGAAAAAAGAAGAGAGCTTAGAGAAAACATATCTGAAAGATCTCTTTTTATAGACAGAGCCTGTATAGCTGTAACCGTCCGATAGTGGGCCGCTCGGGGCCACGTGAAATTTATTATCGTAATCGTCCGGTAGTGGGCCACTCGGAGCCATGTGGAATTTATTACGGAGAGAGGTATCGTCCGTTCGTTGAGATTTAATAGTTGAAGTTCGGAGGAAGCAGGCGTTGGTTGATGAAGAGCTTTGACATATGTCAATTCCAGAGGAGTTAGAACTCCTAAAGAAAATACGACTAGAGGGGATCATCCGGGAGGAATACTACTTAAAATTTGAAAGTAATCCACTAGAGAAATTCGGATGGAGTTCGACTGATGGAGAAGTCTAAAAGGAGTCTGACTGGTGGAGAAGTTCGACTGAAGGAGAAGTCTGAAAGGAGTTCGGCTCCTGAAGGAATCCGACTGTTGGAGAAATTCGACTGAAGAAAAAGTCCAAAAGGAGTTCGACTGCTGGAGGAATCCAACTGAAAGAGAAGTTCGGAAGGAGTTCTGCTCCTGAAGGAATCCGAGTGAAGGTGAAATCCGAAAGGAGTTCGGCTCTTAGAAGAATCTGACTGAAAGTGAAGTCCGGAAGGAGTTCGACTGCTGGAGAATTTTCGATCGAAGCTCTTCCATGATTATCAGTTACATTAGGCTAGGTACCAGACTAGACTTCGACGGAAGCGGGGTTTATCCCCAACACTAGAGATATTTTGAAAATTTGATTTCAAATTATCGATAATCTAATTATTATTTCAAATATGTCAATCAAGATTTTTAATTATTTATTATAATATTATATGTATATACCAAATACAGTAATTAGCATTACCAACAATCGGATGGTGGTAATCTATCTTGAAGGTAATCCACGATGTCTTTCAAAATTATCTGGCGATACACCAAATGCAACTTAAGAGGGTTAGTCTTGGTGTGTAGCATGCTAGAATGTTGCGTAGGTGTTTTAGTATTGATAACACTCACCTCCTGATTTCATTCAAAAGATTATAGAAGTGAATTATTCCTCCACCCGACCCCAAATCATTAGAATCCTTAACCTCTATATAAGGTTCGTGGGCAAATAAGTCAACCTTTACCTCCTACAATTCCTCTACCATGTTTACCAAAAAAAAAAAAAAAAAATTTCCTCATGTGATCCAACTCATCCGATGGGGCCACAAAATTTTGTTCGACCTTTTCGCTTAGGAGGCATGGTTGGCTTCCCCTTATGGCTTCAGCATACGAGACCATCGCTTGTGGTGAGGAAGCTGATGCAACCTTGCCATCCCACTTCTCCTTCCATACGTTAGTACCATTTTTTTGCCCAAGGACTAGTCTTATCACGGTGCGTTACCACCTTTGCAACTCTGCTTATACATCCAAGTCATTCCCTCACACAAGTTGGTAAATGGGTGATAGTCTTCGTGTTTGCTTGCTTGGTCACCAAAGCCTTGAACCATCACTTACATCTATGGATGGAGATGACAATGGGACGATATAAAATAGGTACATCATTATTTGTGCCCATCTTATGATGGCAAACCATAAATCTGCATCCACCCTATACCCTTCTCAAGGTAAGGCAGGGTGAATAGAGGTAGATGGCAAACCATAAATCTGCACCCATCCTATACCCTATATCCTCCTTAAGGTAAGACATTTATTTTATCATATATTGCATCTTAATTATTTATTTAAGATTTTGATGAATCCCATATATTAGGATTATAATTTTAGGACTATGATGAGATCATACCAGTGAGACCTAAAATCTTAAAATCTTAATTTAAATATTCCTGATTGATGGAATATTGAGTTGGGAATCAATATTTTTGGAAAGACTGGCATATCCTATGTATGCTTGATTAAAGGGTGATTGATTTCATTATCACTTGTGTATGATACTAATACAAGAATGTGGATGCTCATTAGAGAATGAGTTCACTAAATTGATCCAACTTGAGAACATCTAATAGAGTTTTATCTACATGTCAATAGATGGTTCTCATAGTGAAAGTTGTGCATGTAATCCTTTGACCTGAGACTACTATAGAACCTTGTATGCATGAATCCATATTTTGGTTCATACTCATTCATGACTTAGTCATGTACGGGATGATCTAGATATGATAGATTGTATATGTAGGTTATGAGTAGGTTAACAAGGAAACAATCACTCCAGGAGATCACATCCTACTTGCTTTAATCGAATGATGATTTAGGAAGACTTTGATTAAAGCATGATGAAAATTAAAAATAATTTTTAATATTTTATTAATCAAATCATCATTATATGATCGGAAGAAAAATGAATATAAAAATGGATTTGATATGATTCCATATCCATAGTCATATTCGGGATGTAGGATGATTGAAGGATCTTGTTACACGGTAACTTTTCACTGAAGGATATTTTTGATATTTTCACCAAAGTTCTATATCTTTCAGATAGACATGATATGTTGCTAGACGTCAATCTTATCTTGTGGGTTCGATCAAATTAAAAAGTTTAATTTGATCATTAATTAGAAAGTGTTCTAATTGATCGAATCGGGTTAGCAAGTTTTGACCTAAATCGGTTTGGTTGAGATCTAACCAAATTAAGTCAAATTGCATCTGGATCCACTGCTGACTAGATATGAAATCCAATGGATCACAGACAAAAAAAATTAATCAAGGGTTCAATTGGATTATATCATGTTTGCAGGTTGAATATGCTAGCACATATTGCAAATTCTAGCACCTAGATTCGAATTAGATTCAAATCGAGTTCCGATTTGGGATAATTAAATTCAATTTGAGTCAAATCAAATTTAGCTAACTGATTGGATTGACCTTTGGCTTGATGACCAGGGTCTAGGCATCATCTAACAGCAACCCACATGCTAGAGACTCTCTCTCTTGGCGCATGAGGTTTAGGTTCATGCGCTAGGGACATGTGGCGCATGGAAGTTGTTGGCGCCTCTTTTAGGATGTCTTATCCATTTTTTTTAATGTAACTTTAGTTACGTAGTTTCAAATCTGAGATGGGGCCCATATGAGTCCTTCTGTAGATTAAATACTTTGGTGTTTAAAAGAAATTTGAATGGAACAAGACTCCTAGCCGCCACCCTTATCTTGGCTCCTCTTGGACCAATTCAAAGCCCTTTGGGGCTTTGACTTTTCAAAGCTTATCTCCATGCTTCTCTTCTGATATGGCACCATTCTTTTAGTCCATTGGATCAGTATTCAATGGTGGAAATTGATGGCACTAATATGAAAGTGTTGTGACCCTTCAAAAGAAAGTTACGTAGAATTATACGAAGAGTCCTTCTGTTGCAAGGCACCTCTTCATATTAATTTCTATTATTCTACGTGGAATTTTCTTCTAATGAGGTGTGAGATTTTTGAGCGTGAGATGGGGATAGAGAATGGTCATGAGAAATTTGAGATGGCACCCCTACGTACAATATAAATAGGGGCGTGCATCGAGAGTCCAAGATAACTCAAAACTTTTCTTTCTTTCTTACCACTCTTCCTAATTATCCAATTTCTTTCTTCCTTCTCTTGTTAAGACAAGTTCTAATTAAGGAAAAAAGGTCTGTTTTAGGATAAGAGCTTAGAAAGATTATAAAGAAAGATAAGGAGAAAAGAAAAGAAAGAGTAGGCTAGAAGGATGACAGCAAAGGCTAAGGAAGGTTCTGCACAAATAATTAAAGTTCTTATCATAAAAATTTTAATTAAAATAATCAGATGTACTGGTATCTTGATCAAGTCTCCGTGTGGATCAATGTTGGTGGGTGAACACGTGGGCACCTGGTGGAACCCCTGATGGACTGCTGCCGACGATTAAGGTCAAGTTAGGATTAAGTGATCAGAGGTATGTTCCAATATTCTAACTTATATTATAAATATATATTATATGATTTAAATTCTAATAAGATGATCCTAGGTTTTGGGTTTGATTTTATGATTTTATAATTTTATTTTGAAATATGTGCTTTTGCTCTGTACACCAAATCCTTCAGTGGTATCAGAGCAAGCCTTATTAGATTAAATCATATGTTGTGAAGTTTATGCTTTAACGATAAATATTGTAAATATGATATGATCATATTTAAAATTTTAGCATATTATTAATATGATGTGATTATGTTTAATTATTTATAATTAGATTATGATGTATATCATTCTATAAGATTGCCCTGGCATAGTGGCAAATGTTCACTATGTGATGATGGTTGTCTTAGAGTGATGATATATGCTGATTTGATTGGTATGATTGATATGATTAATTCATGTATGTTATATATTTTGAATTAGAATGTGCATAGAGATCAATTAAAGTCTTCTATTAAATTATATTAAGTTGTAGTGTAATTAACCAATAGCAGAATTAGTTTGGATGTCTAATTGATCAATCAATATCTAGAAAAATGATTCATGATTGGTAAAGAGAACATGATTTCTAATTGATTCCATTATTTGATCTAGCCAATTCATTGGTGTCTAAGAAAAGCAACGGAAGGACCTCCATCTCTCTCTCACTTATCTGGCCGATTCGATTGATTTAATTTTAGATTGGATGCTTAGACATTCCTGTTCGAATCTAGCTTCGATATGCAGCCGAGCCAGCTCAGGATAAGAACGAGTCGACTCGAGGCAAATTCGAGCCAGATCTCTTAGGCAGACAGAAAGCGATGCTCGGGCCAGATGCTATCGAGCCAGCTCGATTATGGATCAAACCGGCTTGATGGACAAATTCTTTCGATTCACTACATTAAGACTTCTTTCATGCTAGTTCATTATTATGTCATAAACCATATTAGATTTATTGTGTAACCATAAGATCGATTATGAAAATTGATGTAATATCGATCTAGTGCATAATGATGCTTACGGCATTTTGGATATACCGCTTTATTATATAACCACAAGGACAGTTATATTTCATTATAACTATATAAAAATGAAAGATCATACTTAACTAAAATATTATAATTTGTTGTGCTAACACAAGACTATTAATGTTTTAGAGGCCAAGAATATGTTGAGAATTACATGAGATGCAATTGGAAAGAGTTTCCTACTTTTGAACTTATAAAAAATTTATTGTATAACCACAAGACCTTCTATAAGAAATTAAGATCTCAATCCTACTAAGAAAAATAATTAGGTTTACTCGATTATGATATTTAAGGGTTATGATATTCGATAAAATAGTGGAAGATACCATTAAATTAAGGTTCTAATTTAATTATGTATATCATCATGAGTTATTTGCTTATGTAATGTTCTTTAATTATATAGATTAAATGGCTTCTTCACTTTCACTACGTTCAATTTTGGATTCAAATAAGTTGATCGGTCCTAACTATGTAGATTGGCTGAGAAATCTAAAAATGATACTTATTCAAAAAAAGCTTTCCTATATTCTTGATGCCCCTGATCTTGAGCCATTAGAGAAAGATGCTACAGAGGAAAAAAAGTCTACATACAAAATATGGCAAAATGATTCTCTTACTGTCAAGTACATCATACTTGCCTCCATGAGTAACGAGTTATAGAGACAATATGATGGGATGATACTTAGTCCATATTGCTCAACCTAAAAGAGCTTTATGGAGAACATAGCAGAACTACTAGACTACTAGATATGAGATATCTAAGTAGTTAGTCCATACCAGGATGGTAGAGGGTTCATCCATGCAAGACCATGTATTGATGGTAATTGACTTAATCACTCGATTAAGACAATTAGATTTTGTCATGGATGGAGAGTTGAGTTAGGATCTGATCTTATAATCACTCTCAGAATCATTTTCTTAGTTTATCATGAATAATCACATGAATAAACTGAATACTTCTTTGTCTGAGCTGTTAAATATGCTCAAAACAGTAGAGAGCCATATCAAGAAGGATAAGGCTCTTCTTCTTCTTGTAGATGGGATCTCCAAGAAGAAGGCAGATAAAAAGAATTCAAAAAGAAGGCTGAATCCTAAAGATGGCATAAATAAGAAGAAGAAGGCCTCCAGACAGACGACCTATTTTCATTGTGGAAAGATAGGTCATTGGAAGAGGAATTGCAAGGCTCACATTGCAACTGTGAAGACTGATGCAAACAATGCACCAAAAGGTATGTATGAGATACATACCATATTGTCATTGAATTCTTTCATTTCAAACTCTTAGGTATTGGATACCGGCTGTGATTTTCATATCTATAAATTATTGCAAGGACTGTAGAAAATTAGAAGTTTGAAGAAGGATGACTTTGAGCTCTACTGTGCTGGAGGAGAGTCCATCCAAGTGAAAGCTATAGGGATAAATATTTTGAAGTTACCTTCTTAAAAGATCTTAGAGCTGATAAATTATTATTATATGCCTAAGATCATTAGAAATATTGTATCCATATTCTTGTTATTAAAATAAGATTATATTCTTGATGTAACAATCAATGGTTGCTCTATCAAATATTCTAATGAAATTATATGCAATGGCATTTTTAACAATGATTTGTTAGCTCTATGTTTGGATGACAATATATTTCATGTTAATAAAAATAGAAAACGTATGAGAGAAGACTTAAATAATACTTTATTTTGGCATTGTCGGCTTGGTCATATTAGTGAGATTAGGATTAACAAGTTATACAAAGAAAAATTCTTTGATCCTTATGATTATGAATTATTAAAAACTTGTGAATCATGTCTCATGGGTAAAATGACCAAGACTCCATTTAGTGGATATAGAGAAAGAACAAATAAGTTATTAGGACTAGTACATACAGATGTTTGTGATCCTATGACAACTCAGGCTAGAGGAGGATATTCTTATTTTATAATATTTATTGATAATTTATCTAGGTTTGGATATATGTATCTTATGAAACATAAATCCATAGCTTTTGATAAATTCAAAGAGTATCAAAGTATGGTCAAGAAACAAATTGGAGAGAGTATAAAATGAAGGAACCAGATTTAGGATTTCATGGATAGATCTTAAAATTTTTTAAGATCATGCAACAAAAAACTTAAATAAATTAAATATTTATTTAAATAAATATATAAATACTTAGATCTCAGATCTATTATATGATAAAGGCATGATATTAGATCAGAAATTAAAAACATGAAGGAGAAGGAAAGGTTGATCACATCAACCTAGACCTACACTACATCTAATGCAAGTATGAAAACAATAGATCAGATCTATTACCTATGCAAGTTAGATATTCTAACTTACTGATCCAGGCTTGAGGATGAAGTCATGATCCGCACACACGTTCGACCTCTAGGAGTCATTTACACGAGCCCACGAACACGATCAGCGATACCGATATAGAAAATTAGCATAGCATGCTAGTACTGTGCTGATCTCTCTTCGATGGTCGATCCGATGCTCCCTTCTTTAAAACTTAGACTCTCCAAAATATGAAAAGGAAGAGAAGAGTTTTCTAATCTAATACTCTCTTAGAAAAAACTCAAAAGAAGGAGGAGAGATGAGGAATAAAACAACCCTAGAAGAAGATTCTCTTTTTCTTCTCTTTTCTCTCACCTAGACACCTAGTTTGGTGCCTATGGAACCCCAACGCCCAAGGATCCTCTTCCTTTAATTTTTGCACACACCAAACTCTCCTAAAGCTCTATATTCCATAAAAAAATCAGGCTAAAATTCATCCTAAATTTATAAAAAAAGAAGAGTTCTTGTCTAGGTCAAAAACTAGACAAGGCAGGACTAGATTTGGCAAGTGGTTGGGACGCCCAACTCTTGGGTGCCCCTCCTCTAATTTTTTTTGGCAAATCCAGAAAGGAGAGGTGCACAAAAAACCTCTTACTCACATGGAATTAGGAAGAAAAAATAGGAGATGGGCGGCACACATGGAAGGAGATGTTTTGGTTTATAAGGATTCCATCTTATAGAATCCTAAATCAAAACTAACTTCCTCTTAGACTTAGTCAACCACCAAATAACCATATGAGAATAAGAGGGAGAGAAGGGGCGTGCGTGAAGACTAGAGAGAGACTCTCTATCACACAAAAAGAGAGACATGGGGCGTGGAGGGCTAAGGTGGCATAAGGTGGAATCCTAGTCTCACTAGGATTCCATCTATAACTTGATCAAACATGGTTTCTCAAACCAAATCAACTAAATTAAATTAGGTTCTAATCCAATTAAGGATTTAATTAAATTAGATTAAATTAAATTAAATTTTAATTTAATTTTTTAATCAAATTAAAAAATTGGGTTGATCTGAGTCCTAGTTAGACTAGGACTAGTTCTTCCTTGCACTTGGCTTATCCAATAAGTCAACTGAACTTGATCCAATCAAGCCCAAACTAAATCTAATTAAATCATATTTAATTAGACTTAATCTTAGCCTTCTGACTTAATCAAATTAAGCCAATTAGTAATCTAATTGCTAATCGATCCTCCTGCAATACTTGTACTAGGTTAAACACCAGTCCTATTGATTGTTTAACCCTAAAATGATTCTAACCGCTGATCAACCATCCGATCGAAATGTGAACTCTAATGTGTGTGACCTCATAGGTTCGAACCTAAGTTGGTAGTATAGAAATAAATTTTTATACTAATCGAAGTGACCATCTAGCAATGATACCTAATGGTCGGATATGTCGAAAGGTGTAGAACACCATCCTTAGAATCCATACGAATATAGTTTTCATATAATTCATCCCCTTGACCATAATGCTCGTAGGACACCTCAGAGTTCAATTATCAACTCTGATCAGGTTGTCCACATTATATTTTAAAATATCAAATCCATCTGATGGATTATCCTAGCCAAGGTTTTGCTATATTGAAATACAGTGATACATTCTTCTCCAACTCTTAGAGTGGTCAATTTCATCTTTATCATACTTCGACTTCGTAAGTACTTGACTATGCCCAAAAGGCTTTCGTTGCTGAATTAGAAATTCAGTTAGTCTGGTACCAAAGCATAGTGAGTTGCTTGCAAGTCACTGAGGTGATCTCAGGTCTAAGAGATACTTATATCTATGTCCCATCAGAGATATTTTCGACACTAGAATGATCTAGAGTTGATCACGTTCAATGATGATGTACCTATACATCTCACCCGTATGTCATACCAGTATCTCCATACTTCTTGATTAAGAGGATAACCAACCTATATGGCATATCGCAACCTATGCTCGATAGATACTATCATCCTAATTAACAGCTTATCATTTGGTCGTGAATAAATTTAAGAACTAATCGATAAATCCTCTCTTTATTGAAACTAAATAGTTCTAAGAACTTCATTACAACAATGGAGTTCATTAGAAGATGTAAATTTATGATGAAAAAAGATATCAAAATATTTTTATTAATTAATAAATTAATTATAATATCTCAACCATCAATAGGCTGACGATTGGCTTTGAAACATAATTTTCAACAATTTTTACTTATTCTAAAGCCACTCGGTACGGTATCTAATACCCATCTTCGACTTATGGTTATCAAACTTCTTGATTTTCAAGACTTTAGTGAAGGGGTCAGGTAGGTTCTCTTTTTCGTCAATCTTCTGAAGGTCGACATTACCACGATCCACGATCTCATAGATCAAATGAAAGTGGTGTAGAATGTGCTTTATCCACTGGTGTACCTTCAGTTTCTTTGCTTGAACCATGGTGCCAGTGCTGTCGCAGTAGAGTAGGACTGAATGGAGGGTGCTACTCCGAGCTCGGTGATGAACTTTCTCAGCCACACAGCTTCTTTTGCTACATCTAATGCTGTTACGTACTTTGCTTCGCAAACAAAGTCAGCCATTGTATGCTGCTTGAAACTTTTCCAGCAGATGACTCCATCATTTAGAGTAAAGATATACCCCGACATACTTTTATTGTCATCATGGTCAGATTGAAAGCTGGAGTCCGTAAATCTCAAAAGCTTCAAATTTGACTCACCATAAACCAACCATTGATCCTTAGTATTTCTTAAATACTTAAGGATGGTTTTAACCACCTTCTAATAATTTTCTCCAGGGTCAAATTGGCATCTACTTACTACTCCAAGTGAGTATGCTACGTCTGATCTCGTACATGTTATTGCATACATAATAGACCTCACTGTCGAAGCTTATGAAATTCTACTCATACACTCTCTCTTCAGGAGTTGTTGGACAATCCTTCTTAGAGAGAAAAATTTCTTGGCCTATCGAAAGATAGCCCTTTTTAGAATTCTCCATGCTGAACCTCTTTAGCATAGTTTCTATGTATGTGGACTGGGATATACCAAGCATCCTTTTAGATCTATCCCTATAGATCTTCATTCCTAGGATGTAGGATGTTTCATCCAAGTCTTTCATGGAGAACTATGATGACAATCAGATTTTTATTCCTTGTAGTGCAGGAATGTCATTTTCGATTAAGAGAATGTCATCCACGTGCAAAATAAGGAATACCACTGCTGGACCTTTTGTCCATTTGTAAATGCAGGATTTTTTTCCATTCTTAACGAAGCCATACATTTTGATTACTTTATCAAAACACATGTTCCATCTTCGAGATGCTTGCTTTAATCCATAAATGGATCTCTGAAGCCTACATACCTTGGACTCATCTATGGATGTGAACCCCTCAAGTTGTATCATATATACCTCTTTGGTTAGCTCTCCATTTAGGAAAGCCGTCTGCACATCCATCTACCAGATCTCATAGTTCAGGTGGGTAGTTATTGCAAGCATTATCCGAATAGATTTGAGCATTGCCATTGGAAAGAATGTCTTATCATAGTTAATACCATAACGTTGACAATACCCCTTGGCAACCAGATGGGCTTTATAGGTCTCCATCTTTTCGTCTGTGTCTCTTTTTTTTTTGAATACCCATTTACACCCAATGGGTTTAACCCCTTCAGGTGAGTCAACTAATGTTCATACATTATTGACCTTCATGAAATTCATTTCGGATCTCATGGCTTCTAGCCATTTCTTAGAGTCGGATCTCTACATCGCATCCATATAAGTGATCGGATCCTCATCGTTCTCATCGAGTTCAATGGGATCACCATCCTAGATCAAGAATCTATAGTATCTATCCGAATGATGCGGTACTCTACTGGATCGCTTTAATGGTGCGAGTTCACTAGGCTTTGGATTTGATCTGATCAAATCCGACTTAGGTTCAATATTCTGTGTCGAACTTTCTATCTGTTAAACTTCATCAAGTTCAACCTTAGAGGCAATAGTTCCTTCACCAAGAAACTTCTTTTCCAAAAAGATTGTCCTAAGACTGACGAACACCATTTATTCATTAGCATGGTAGAAATAGTATCCTTTGGTCTCTTTTGGGTATCCTATGAATGTACACTTATCAGACCTAAGTCCAAGTTTGTCTGTAACTAACTGTTTGACATAGGTCGGACATCCTCAAATTCTAAGATGTGAAAGTGCTGGCTTACGTCCTGTCCATATCTCAATAGGATTTTAACTACAGACTTACTTGAAATCCTATTTAATAGATAACAAGCCGATTCGAGTGCATATCCCTAGAAGGATATCAGCAAGCTGGCAAATCCCATCATGGATCGGATCATATCTAATAGAGTCCGATTTCTCTTTTCAGACATACCATTATGCTGTGGCATTCTAGGAGAAGTCCATTAGGAGAGAATCCCATTCTCTCCTAGATATGTGAGAAACTCATCAGAAAGGTATTCTCCTCCTCGATCAGATCGAAGAGTTTTAATACTTTTTTCAGTTTATTTTTCTACTTTACTTTGAAATCATTTGAATATTTCAAAAGAATTCAACTTATGTTTCATCAGATAGACATATCCATATCTGGATAGATCATCTATGAAAGTGATGAAGTAGACATATCCACCTCTGGCACTTGTGCTTATTGGTCCACATACATCAGTATGCACTAGACCTAAGAGCTCATTGGCTCTCTCACCTTTTTCAGTAAAAGATAACTTGGTCATTTTACCAAGAAGATAGGACTCACAGGTTAAAAGTGATTCACAATCATTGACTTCGAGGATTTCTTCTTGAGTCAATCTGTTTATCTTGTTCTTATTTATATGACCTAGTCTACAGTGCCATAAGTAGATATCTAATACACTATCTAATCTAGGGTGCTTGCCAATAGAATAGACTATATTAATAGGTTGTGATAACATATATACACTATTGTTCAATTGTCCATAGAAAGTAGTAACATCATTCATAATAACATTACAAATTCATTTCTTTATTGAAATTTCATAATTGTTCATGGCCAAAAGGCCTACAGAAATGATATTTAAAAAGAAACTAAGATAGAAATGACAATCACTAAGAACAAAGTATGGGATTCAAATATAAGTTTCAAAATTCTTAAAGTTAGAACTGAAACTGATCTTCCATCTCCAACGTTTAGGAATCTTTCGCCTTGCTCGAATCTTCTACTGACCAGCAACCCCTGTAACGAATTGCAAATATGGTAAGGGCTACCGATATCCAATATCCAGTCAGTAATATCATAAATAGAGAAATTGCAAGGAGTTATCATATAAATATCTTGCCCAGCAATAGCTTACTTCTTTCTCTGCCTGTTCGAGTCCAGGGAGGCAATGTATGAGGATAGTTCCTCTTTCAGTGCCCCTGCTTCTTATAAAAGAAGCATTCAGCTTGACTCTTATCGAACTTGATCTTCCTGGTCTCCTGGTCTGGCCCTGTACTGATGTCCCAGCCTGAACTTGCACCATCTTTGTTTTCTTTTTCTTGTTCTTCTTTCTTTTCATAAAGGATTGAGAACCAGAAGACGAACCTTCCACTAAGTTTACTGACTCTTTATGGAGCTCGTGATCCTTCTCAAAGTTTTGAAGTAACCAGTAAGCCATGGTAGTTTATTTCAGGCTTTGTCATTCTATAATGAGTAAGGAAAGGGAGATAGGACTTTGGTAGTGAGTTCAATATTACATCTTTTCCAAGTTGTTCGTGCAAGAAAAAGTTGAGTTTGCTCAAGCGCTCTATCAGCTCGATCATGTACAGTATATGATCAGTGATAGAGGCTCCATCCCACATTCCGATGTTGAAGATGGTGCAACTAGTCTTGTGCCTCTCAACGTCATCGGATGTGCCAAAAGAATCCTCCAACATTTAGAGCATTTGATTTGGCTGAGCTATCTCAAACCTATGACTAAACTCGTCGTTCATCGCAGCCAGCATAATGCAACGCACCATGGTTCGGTCACTGAGCTACTTCTGATAAGTGTCTCGGAGTGTTCCATGTGCATTGGCAGCTGGCTCCTCAGGTGCAAGATCCGTCAGCACATATAGGATTCGTTCATGCTCCAGGATAATCTTCAACTTTTGGTACCAGCTATTGAAGTTGGATTCCACCAACTTATTATTATCCAATAATGGTCGGAGCGATAGAAAAGTGGCCATGTCTGTACAAAAAAAAACCAAAATCTAATTAATAATTGATTCATTAAATCTAAAGATTTGGATTTTAATCAAAAAATTTCTTCCACTATTTTATTCGAATTGATAGTCTCTACCTCCAATTTGAGGAATTATCCTAATTTTTTAGTGGGTACTAGAATCCACATAGATTGCACACGAGCCTAACTTTAGTTGGCTAACCCATGTATATCTAAGGATAGGTTCATAACAAATTATTTCTTCAAATAATTTCTAGTAATTAAATTTTGCCCCAGCCTCTTATCAGTTGGCTTTGGCCTTCTCAGAAAAGGGTCCAGTTAGATCCAACCATTAACATGACCATACTTAGTCCATCTAACCAATGAATGATCAGGCCCAACTTTGGTTGGCCCACTTGACCACCATTTAAAAAGATGTATCAAAGAGATCATATAATGAATGATAATTCCATCAATCAATAACCAGGCCTTTGAGCCTCCAATGATTATCCAACTGATGGACCCATTATCATCCACTTTAATGGAAGGCTATGATCCAGTTATCATATAACTATTTTATTTTAGGAACCTAATAATTTTAAAAAAAATTATTTATAGAAGTGAGTAGGTCAGATTAACCAGCTTATCATGATCATTTCATGAACTTTACCAAGTCAGCTTAAGGAGGACCACTAACAGACTGTCTAAGAGCACCTAAATCAATCACACTGATTTACCTAGCTAATATGGATCAGCTCGAATAGTCAAATGATTCAATCAAAACATAATCTTACCAAAAGGCCAGGTAAGTTCAATTGGTGGGAGGGTCTGCCAAAGCTTGCCTTAGACACCATCAAAAATGGTCAGGTAAGTAGGCTATCAATTAAAAACCATCAATCTAATTTATCTTAGATACCAACTGATTTAATTAGTTTCAATTAGATCAACCTAACAGTTTGTACTAGACCGCATAGCCAAGAATCAAGTTCATTTTGGATCTTATTTAAGATATGGACTTGATCAACTACAACTATTGTAATTGATCTAGAGAATCCTTGATCTAATCTAAGACAACAATTGATTAAATTTAGTCAATTCTCTAATTAAGTCTATTCTTTAATCTAACCCTAGGTCTAACCCAATTAATAGACCTAATCTCCACTAATCTATTTAACCCAATATGTTATGATTTGTATCTTAGGATCTTTAATTCATAATTCTAGATCCTAATCAATCAACTTCTTAATTCTTAATTAAGTTTTGGACTAAGGATTGAGATTTGATTTTTTTAAAATAATTTTTATATTTATAAAATATTTTTATAATATGGTTCTATCAATCAAGTTGCATGTTTGATTTACAATCAATATGCAAGTAAAATAAATATAAAACTACTTTAAATCTAATCTAAATAGGTTCATGTAATTAAAATAGTTTCAATAATAATCAATCATAAATCTTTCTAGATCAAATCTAATATTTTTATGATGATTAAAATTAGATTAAAATATTTTTAATCAGATCATAAAATTTTTTAGATCTAATCTAAAATTTTATGATCAATATTTTAGATCAGCACGTACTAGGATAACCTATTCACTATAACGGATAAATCTTATAGCAGGACAACCTTATGGCAGTCCGTACAATCTAAAATATTTTATTTTTAGATCTAAAATTATTTTAAATTTATTAAATTATAAATAAAATTAGATTAAATTTAATAAATTTATTATTAGAATCAGATCATTATGAACTAAGACAACCTTTTCACTGTAAGGGGTAAACCTTATAGCAGGACAACCTTATGATAGTTCATGAGATCTAAATTTTTTTCTAATTTTAGATTTATTAATTAAATTATAAATTAGATTTAATTTAAAAAATAATCTAAATATGCATAAAAATCATGTAATAAGAACCTAGGCTCTGATACCAATTAAAGGAACCAGATCTAGGGTTTCACGAATAGATCTTGAAACTTTTTCAAGATCATGCAATGAAAAACTTAAATAAATTAAATATTTATTTAAATAAATATATAAATATTAAGATCTTAAATCTATTACATGATAAAGATATAATATTAGATTAAAAATTAAAAATATAAAGTAGAAGGAAAGGTTGATAACATCAACCTAGATCTATACTACATCTAATGTAGGTATGAAATTAATAGATCAGATCTATTATCTGTGCAAGTTAGATATTCTAACTTGTTGATCCAGACTTAAGGATGAAGTCATGAGCCGCATATATGTCTGACCTCTAGGAGTCATCCATATGAGCCCATGACCACGATCAGAGATCCTGATGTAGGAAATCAGCACAGCATGCTAGTACTATACTGATCTCTCTTCGACGGTCGATCCGATACTTCCTTCTTCAAAACTTGAACTCTCCAAAATATGAGAAGGAAGAGGAGAGTTTTCTAATTTGAGATTCTCTTAGAAAAAAAACTCAAAAGAAGGAGGAGAGATGAGGAATAAAACAGCCTTAGAAGAAGACCCTCTTCTTCTTCTCTTTTCTCTCACCTAGACATCTAGTTTGGTGCCTATGGAACCCTCATGCCCAAGGATCCTCTTTCTCTAATTTTTGCACACCTCAAATATCTCCCAAAGCTCTATATTTTATGAAAAAATCAGACCAAAATTCATCCTAAATTTAGAAAAAAAGAAGAGTCCTTGTCTAAGTTAAAAACTAGACAAGGCAGGACTAGATTTGACAAGTGGTTTGGGCGCCCAACTCTTGAGCGCCCCTCCTTTGATTTTTTTTTGATAAATACAGCAAGGATAGGTGCACAAAAAAACTCTTACTCACATGGAATTAGGGAGAAAAAATAGAAGATGGGCGGCACACATAGAAGGAGATGTTTTGGTTTATAAGGATTCTATCTTACAGAATCCTAAATCAAAACTAACTTCCTCTTAGACTTGGTTAACCACCAAATAACCATATGAGAATAAGAGGGAGAGAAGGGGCGTGCATGAAAACTAGAGAGAGACTCTCTATCTCATAGAAAGAGAGAGCATGGGGCGTGGAGGGCTAAGGTGGTGCAAGGTGGAATCCTAGTCTCACTAGGATTCCATCTATGACTTGGTCAAACATGATTTCTCAAACTAAATTAAATCAAAATCAAATCAACTAAATTAAATTAGATTCTAATCTAATTAAAAACTTAATTAAATCAAATTTAATTTAATTTAATTTTAATTTAATTTTTTAATTAAATTAAAAAAATTAGGTTAACCCGAGTCCTAGTTAGACTAGGACTAGTTCTTTCTTGCACTTAGCTTATCCAATAAGTTAATTGGACTTGATTCAATCAAGCCCAAACTAAATCTAATTAAATTATATTTAAATAGACTTAATCTCAGCCCTCTGACTTAATCAAATTAAGTTAATTAGCAATCTAATTGCTAATCGATCCTTCTGTAACACTTATACTAGGTTAAACACCAATCATATTGATTGTTTAATCCTAAAATGATTCTAAATCATCGATCAATTATCCGATCAGAATGTGAACTCTAATGTGTATGACCTCATATGTTTGAACCTAAGTCGATAGTATAGAAATAAATTTTTATATCAATCAAAGTGACCATCTAGCAATAATATCCGACGGTCGGATAGGTCGAAAGGCATAGAATACCATCCTTAGAACCATGCGAATATAGTTTCCATATAATTCATCCCCTTGACCACAATGCTTGTAGGACACCTCAGAATTTAACTGTTAACTTTGATCAGATTGTCCACATTATATTTTAAAATATCAAATTCATCTGACGGATTATCCTGACCAAGGTTTTGCTATATTGAAATAAAGTGATACATTCTTCTTCAACTCTTGGAGTGGTCAATTCCATCTTGATCACACTCCAACTTCACAAGTACTTGACTGTGCTTAAAAATCTTTCATTGCTAAATTAAAAATTTAGTTAGTCTGGTACCAAAGCACAGTAAGTTGCTTACAAGTCACTGAGGTGATCCAGGTCTAAGGGATACTTATACCTATATCCCATCAAAGACATTCTCGATAATAGAATGCTATGGAGTTGGTCACGTTCAATGATAATGTACCCATACATCTTACCTATTTGTCATATTAGTTCTCCACACTCCTTGGTTAAGAGGATAACCAACCTATATGGCATATACCAACCTATGCTCGATAGATGCTGTCATCTTAATTAACAGCTTATCAGTTGGTCGTAAACAAATTTAAGGACTAATCGATAAATCCTCTCTTTATCGAAACTAAATAGTCTTAAGGATTTCATCACAATAATAGAGTTCATTAGAAGATATAAATTTATGATGAAAAAAGATGTAAAAATATTTTTATTAATTAAAAAATTAATTACAATATCTCAACCATCAATAGGCTGATAATTGGCTTTGGAATATAATTTCTAATATAAAAAATCATCGATCTGATTGAGGAGGAGAATATTTATCTAATGAGTTTCTAGACTATCTTAAAGTAAAAGAGATTCTCTTTAAATGGACTCCTCCTTATACACCATAGTTAAATGGTGTAGCTAAAAGAAGAAATCATACCTTATTAGATATGGTATGATTCATGATGTGCTTTATTGAGTTACCTATTTTCTTCTAGGGTCATGCCTTAGAGACCGCAATATACATCTTGAATAGAGTACCTTCTAAGTCTGTATCTAGCACTCTATATAAGATATGGAGAGGTAGGAAACATAATCTTAAGTATCTTAAGATATGGGATTGTCCAGCATATATCAAAAAAAATTTTGGACATAAGCTAGATACTAGAGCAGATAAATATGTATTTGTAGGATATCCTAGAGATAGTATGGGATATCTATTCAACTATCCTACTGAACAAAGGATATTTGTAAGTAAGCATGCCACTTTCATGAAAAAAGAGTTTATCCTAGAAAAAGGCAGTGGAAGAAACATTGAACTTAGTGAAGTTCAAAAATAATAAATAGATATTTCTCAACCAAATAAATATATAAATAAGAAAGAACCAAAACACATAACTCCAATCCATAGGTCTGATAGAGTGCGACATGCACCTATGAGGTATGGATTTGATATTGAGAATAATGAAGCCCAAGTCATTAAGAATGATGAACCTTTGACCTATACGAAAGCTGTCATGAGTAGGGACTCAGACAAATGATAGCTGCCTTGCAATCTAAAATTGACTCCATATACACCAACAAAGTATGGACTTTAGTGGATGCACCAGAGAGTGTGAACCTTATTGGGTGCAAATGGGTCTATAAGAAAATGATTAGAATGGATGGTCAAGTTGAAACCTATAAAGCCAGATTAGTAGCTAATAATTTCAGACAAAAATAGGAGATTGATTATGATGAAATATTTTTACCTATTGCTATGCTCAAATCTATTTGGATTATGCTTGCCATAGCAACATACCATGATTATGAAATATGACAAATGGATGTGAATACCGCTTTCCTTAATGATTTTCTTGAGAAAAAGGTCAACATGTCACAGCCAGAGGGATTTATCTCAAATGAGAGATCAAATCAGGTATGCAAGCTTAAGAGATCCATTTATGGATTAAAGCAAGCTTCAAAAAGTTGAAACATCCGCTTTGATGTTACAGTCAAAAAGTTTGACTTCATCAAGAATATGGATGAACCATGTATGTACAAGAAGACTAATGGGAGTGCCATAGTTTTTTTGATTCTGTATGTAGATGACATACTTCTCATTGGGAATGATATCCGAATATTATAATCTGTCAAGTTATGGCTATCAAATAAGTTTTTCATGAAAGATTTAGAAGAAGCATCCTATATACTAGGTATAAAGATCTATAGTGATAGATCTAAGAGGATGCTAAGCTTGTCCCAGTCTAGGTACATTGAGTTAATACTAAAAAGGTTTAGTATGGATGGGTGTAAAAGAGGTTACTTATCCATGAGTCAAGGCATACATCTCGCTAAGAAGATGTCTCCTAAAACACCTGATGAGTTCTATTCCTTATGCTTCAACTGTAGGATCAATAATGTATGCCATATTATGTACCAGGCTTGATGTTGTTTATGCTTTAGGCATAGTCAGTAGATTTTAGGCTGATCCAGGAGAGGATCATTGAAAAGTTGTGAAAAATATTTTTAAGTACTTGAGAAGGACTAAGGATATTTTTCTAGTATATGATGGATTTGATCTTAAACTAGAATGATATTCTGACTCTAGTTTTCAATCAGATCTAGATGATAGCAAATCTATTTTAGAGTATGTCTTTATTCTGAATGGTAGAGCAGTAAGTTAGAAGAGTAATAAGCATCCGACTGTAGCTGACTCAAGCACTGAGGAAGAATACATAGCTGCAAGTGAAGTCGCCAAGGAAGCTATCTAGATGAAGAAATTCATCACTGAATTGGATATTGTTCTTGAAATTGAGAACCCAGTACCACTTTACTGTTATAATACTGGAGCAATTGCTCAAGCAAAGGAACCAAGGTCTCATCATAAATCCAAGCATATTTTAAGATGCTTTCATCTCATTCTTGAAATAATCGAGAGACAAGATGTTGTCATTGAACGAGTAGATACAAAGAACAACATAGCAAACCCGTTCACTAAGGCTCTACCATAGCAGCAGTTCGATCATCATGTTGATTGTATGGGATTAAAATATAAGGATAATTGATTTTAGTGTAAGTGGGAGATTGAAATGAATACGTCCTCAAGCCAATCAAAATTTATATTTTGATGGGCTATTCTATTATCTTCCAAACTTATGTAATGATATTTTCAAATAAATAAAAGCATTTATTTATCATATGCTGCATCTTAATTATTTATTTAAGATTATGATAAACCTTATATATTAGGACTATGGTTTTAGGATTATGATGAGATCATACCATTGAGATCTAATATCTTAAAATTTTAATTTAAATATTCTTGATTAATGAAATATTGAGTTAGAAATCAATATTTTTGGTAAGACTGGCACATCCTATATATGCTTGATTAAAGGATGATTGATCTCACTATCACTTGTATATGATATTAATATAAGAATGTGGGTGCTCATTAGAGAATGCATTTACTGAATTGATCCAACTTGAGAATATCTAATGGAGTCTTATCAACATGTCAATAGATGGTTCTCTTAGTAAGAGTTGTGCATATAATCCTTTGACCTGAGACTACCATAGAATCTTATATGCATGAATCCATATTTTAGTTTATACTCATTCATGACTTAGTTATGTACAGGGTGATCTGGATATGGTGGATTGTATATGAAGGTTATGAGTAGATCAATAAGGAATCAATCACTTCTAGTAAGAAGAGATCGCATCCTACTTGCTTCAATCGAATGATGATTCAGGAAGACTTTGATCAAAGTATGATGAAAATTAGAAATAATTTTTAATATTTTATTAATCAAATCATCATCATATGATTGAAAGAAAAATAAATATGAAAATGGATTTGACATGATTCTATACCCATAGTTATATTTGGGATGCAGGGTGATTGAAGATCTTATTGCATGGTAACTTTCCACTGAAGGATATTTTTGGTATTTCTATCAAAATTTTATATCTTTTAGGTGGACATGATATATTGTTATACATCAATCTTATTTTATAGATTTGATCAAATTAAAGAGTTTAATTTGATCGTTAATTAGAAAGTGTTCTAATTGATCAAATCGGGTTAGCAAGTTTTGACCTAAATCAGTTTGGTTGAGATCTAACCAAATTAGATCAAATTGCATCTGGATCCACTGTTGACTAGATGTGGAACCCAATGGATCATACACAAAGAAAATTAATCAAGGGTCTAATTAGATTAGATCATGTTTGTAGGTTGAATATGCTAGCACATGTTGCAAATCCTAGCACCTAGATTCGAATTAGATTCGAATCGGATTCCGATTTGGGCTAATTAAATTCAATTTGAGTCAAATAAAATTTGGCTAACTGATTGGATTGATCTTTGGCTTGATGACCAGGGTCTAGGCATCATCTAACAGCATCCCACGTGCTAGAGACTCTCTCTCTTAGCGTGTGAGGTTTAGGTTCATGCACTAGGGACATGTGGCGCATGGAAGTTGTTGGCGCCTCTTTTAGGATGTCTTATCCATTTTTTTTACATAACTTTAATTACGTAGTTTTAGATCTAAGAAGGGATGCATATGAGTCCTTCTGCAGATTAAATACTTTGGTGTTTAAAAGGAATTTGAATGGAACAAGACTCCGAGCCACCACCCTTATCTTGGCACCCCTTAGACCAATTCAAAGCCCTTTGGGGCTTTGACTTTTCAAAGCTTATTTGCACACCTCTCTTCTGATATGGTGCCATTATTTTAATCCATTAGATTAGCATTTGATGTTGATCAATGGTGGGAATTGATGGCGCCAATATGAAAGTGTTGCGACCCTTCGGAAGAAAGTTATGTAGAATTATATGGAGAGTCTTTTTGTTGCAAGGCACCTCTTCGTATTAATTTCTATTATTTCATGTGGCATTTTTTTCTGATGGGGCATGAGATTTTTGAGTGGGCATGAGATAAGGATAGAGAATGGGCATGAGAAATTTGAGATAGCACCCCAATGTACAATATAAATAGGGGTGCGCACCGTGAGTCCACGGTAATTCAGAACTCTTCTTTCTTTCTTACTATTCTCCCTAGTTGTCCAATTTCTTTCTTCTTTTTCTTATTAAGATAAGTCCTAATTAAGGACAAAAGGTCAGCTTTAGGATAAGGACTTAGGAAGATTATAAAGAAAGACAAGGAGAAAAGAAAGATAAGAAAGAGTAGGCCAGAAGGATGACAGCAAAGGCTAAGAAAGATTCTGCTCAAATAATTAAAGTTCTTATCATAAAAAATTTAATTAAAATAATCAGAGGTGCTGGTGTCTTGATCAAGTTCTCGTATGAATCAATATTTGAGGGTGAACATGTGGGCACCTGGTGGAACTCCTGATGGACTGTTGCCTACGATCAGGGTCAAGTTAGGATTAAGCAATCAGAGGTATGTTCCAATATCCTAATTTATATTATAAATACATATTATATGATTTAAATTATAATAAGATGGTCATAGATTTTGGATTTGGTTTTATAATTTTATAGTTTTATTTTGAAATCTGTGCTTCCTTTCTGTACACCAAACCCTTCAGTGGTATTAGAGCAAGCCTTATTAGATTAAATCATATGTTGTGAAGTTTATGCTTTAATGATAAATATTATAAATATGATATAATCATATTTAAAATTTTAGTATATTATTAATGTGATGTGATCATATTTAATTATTCATAATTAGATTATGATGTATATCAACCTGTAAGGTTGCCTTGGTATAGTAGCAAATGTTCACTATGTGATGATGGTTATCTTAGAGTAATGATACATGCTGATTTGATTGGTATGATTGATATGATTAATTCATGTATGTTATATATTTTGAATTAGAATGTGCATAGAGACCAATTAAAGCCCTCTATAAAATTATATTAAGTTGTAGTGTAATTAACTGATAGTAGAACCAGTATGGATATCTAATTGATCAATTGGTGTCTAGAAAAATGGTTCATGATTGGTAAAGAGAACATGATTTCTCATTAATTCTATTGTCTGACCTAGCCAATTCATTGGTGTCTAAGAAAAGCAAAGGGAGACCCCCACCTCTCTTCCACTTACCTAATCGATTTGATTGATTTAATTCTAGATTGGATGCTTAGACATTTATGTTCAAATCTAGCTCCGATACGCAGTCGAGCCAGCTCAGATATGCAGTCGAGCTGGCTCGAGATAAGAACGAGCTGACTCAAGGTGAATTCAAGCCAGATCTCTCAAGTGGACAGAAAGTAGTGCTCGAATCTGATGCTATCGAGCCGGCTCGATGAACAGATTCTTTTGATTCACTACATTAAGGCCTTCTTTCATGCTAGTTCATTATTATGTCATAAACCATATTAGATTTATTGTGCAACCACATGACCGATTATAGGGACTAATGTAATATTGATCTAGTGCATAATGATGCTTACGGTATTTTGGATATACTCCTTTATTGTATAACAATAAGGATAGTTATATTTTATTATGACTGTATAAAAATGAAGGATCCTACTTAACTAAAATATTATAGTTTGTTGTGCTAACATAAGGCTATTAATATTTTAGAGGTCAAGAATATATTGAGAATTGCATGAGATACAATTGAAAAGAGTTTTCTACTTTGAACTTATAAAAGGTTTGTTGTGTAACCACAAGACCTTCTATAAGAAATTAAGATCTCAATCCCACTAAAAAAAATAATTAGGATTTCTTGATTATCATATTTGAGGGTTATAATATTCGATAAAATAGTGAAAGACATAATTAAATTAAAGTTTTAATTTAATTATGTATGTCATCATGAGTTGTTTGCTTATGTAATGTTCTTTAATTATGTAGATTAAATGGCTTCTTCATTTTCAATACGTTCAATTTTGGATTCAAATAAGTTGACCTATTCTAACTATATGGATTGATTGAGAAATCTAAAAATAGTACTTAGTCAAGAAAAGCTTTCCTATATTCTTGATGTCTCTAATCTTGAGTCATTAGAGAAAGATGCTACAGAGGAAGAAAAGTCTACATACAAGATATGGCAAAATGATTCTCTTACTGTCAAGGGCATCATACTTGCCTCCATGAGTAATGAGTTATAGAGACAGCATGATAAGATGGACACTCAGTCCATATTGCTCAACCTAAAAGAACTTTATGGAGAATAGAGTAGAACTGCTAGATATGAGATATCTAAGCAGTTATTCCATGTCAGGATGGTAGAGGGTTCATCCATGCAAGACCATGTATTGATGGTAATTGACCTAATCACTCAATTAAGATAATTAGATTTTGTCATGGATGGAGAGTTGAGTCAGAATCTGATCTTATAATCACTTCCAGAATTATTTTCTTAATTTATCATGAATTATCACATGAACAAACTGAATACTTCTTTGTCTGAGCTATTAAATATGCTCAAAATAGTAGAGAGCCATATCAAGAAGGAGGGCTCCTCTTCTTCTTGTAGATGGGATCTCCAAGAAGAAGATAGGCAAAAAGAATTCAAAGAGGAGGCTGAACCCTAAAGATGGCACAAATAAGAAAAAGAAAAAGAAGGCCTTCGGACAGACGACCTATTTTTACTATGGCAAGATAGGACATTGAAAGAGGAATTGCAAGGCTTATCTTGCAACTGTGAAGACTGATGCAAATAATGCACTAAAAGTTATATATGAGATACATACCATATTGTCATTGAATTCTTCCATTTTAAATTCTTGGGTATTGGATACTGGGTGTAGTTTTTTAATCTATAAATCATGTAGTTTTTATATCTATAAATCATTATAGGGCTACAGAAAATTAGGAGTTTGAAAAGGATGACTTTGAGCTCTATGGCACTGAAGGAGAGTCCATCCAAATGAAAGTTATAGGAACAAATATTTTGAAATTATCTTTTGAAAAGATCTTAGAGCTGATAAATTGTTATTATATGCCTAAGATCATTAGAAATATTGTATCTATACCATCGTTATTAAAATAAGGTTATATTTTTGATGTAACAAGCAATGGTTGCTCTATCAAATATTCTAATGAAATTATATGCAATGGCATTTTTAATAATAATTTATTGACTCTATGTTTGGATGATAATATATTTCATGTTGATGAAAATAGAAAACATAAGAAAGATGACTTAAATAATACTTTACTTTAGCATTGTCGGCTTGGTCATATTAGTGAGACCAGGATTAACAAGTTATACAAAGAAAGATTCTTTGATCCTCATGATTATGAAGTATTAGGAACTTGTAAATCGTATCTCATGGATAAAATGACTAAGACTTCATTTAGTGGACATGGAGAAAGAATAAATGAGTTATTAGGACTAGTATATACAGATGTCTGTGATCCTATGATAACTCAGACCAGAGGAGGATACTCTTATTTTATAATATTTACTGATAATTTATCTAGGTTTGGATATGTATATCTTATGAAACACAAATTCGAAGTTTTTGATAAATTCAAAGAGTATCAAAATATGGTCAAGAAATAAACTAAAAAGAATATAAAATATCTTCAATCTGATCGAGGAGGAGAATACTTATCCAATGAGTTTTTAGACTATCTTAAAGTAAAAGAGATTCTCTCTGAATGGACTCCTCCTTATACACCATAATTAAATGGTGTAGCCGAAAGAAGAAATCATACCTTATTAAATATGGTATGATCCATGATGTGCTTCACAGAGTTATCTATTTTCTTCTAAAAATATGCCTTAGAGACCGTAATATACATCTTGAATAGAGTACCTTCTAAGTCTGTATCTAGCACTCTATATGAGATATGGAGATGTAAGAAACCTAATCTTAAGTATCTTAAGATATGGGATTGTCCAGCATATATCAAAAGAAATTTTGGACATAAGCTAGATGCTAGAGTAGATAAATATTTATTTGTAGGATATCTTAGAGATAGTATGGGATATCTATTCTACCATCCTACTGAACAAAGGATATTTGTAAGTAGGCATGCTGCTTTCATGAAAAAAAAATTTATCCTAGAAAGAGGCAGTGGAAGAAACATTGAACTTAGTGAAGTTCAAAAAAAATAAATAGATATTTCTCAACCAAATAAACATATAAATAAGAAAGAACCAGAACACACAACTTCAATCCACAGGTCTGATAGAGTGCGATATGCACCTATGAGGTATGGATTCGTTATTGAGAATAATGAAGTCCAAGTCATTGAGAATGATGAGCCTTTGACCTATACGAAAGCTATTATGAGTAGGAACTCAGACAAATGGCTACCTACCATGCAGTCTAAAATAGACTTCATGTACACTAACAAAGTATGGACTTTGGTGGATGCACCAGAGGCACTCTATTGGGTGCAAATGGGTCTATAAGAAAAAGATTAGAGTGGATGGCCAAGTTGAAACCTATAAAGCCGGATTAGTAGCTAAGAATTTTAGGCAAAAATAGAAAATTGATTATGATAAAATATTTTTACCTATTATCATGTTCAAATTTGTTCGGATTATGCTTGCCATAGCAGTATACCATGATTATGAAATATGATAAATGGATGTAAAGACCGCTTTTCTTAATTATTTTCTTGAGGAAGAGGTCTACATGTCACAGTTAAAGGGATTTATCTCAAATGAGAGACCAAATCAGATATGCAAGCTTAAGAAATCCATTTATGGATTAAAGCAAGCTTCAAGAAGTTGGAACATTCACTTTGATGTTACAGTCAAAAAGTTTGATTTCATCAAGAATGTGGATGAACCATGTATATACAAGAAGACTAGTAGGAGTGCCATAGTTTTCTTGGTTCTGTATGTAGATGATATACTCCTCATTGAAAATGATATCCTAATGTTGCAATCGATTAAGTTTTGACTATCAAATAAGTTTTTCCTAAAAAATTTGGGAGAAGCATCCTATATACTAGGTATAAAGATCTATAAAGATAGATCTAAGAGGATGATAGGCTTGTCCCAGTCTAGATACATTGACTTAATACTAAAAAGATTCAATATGGATGGGAGTAAAAGATGTTACTTATCCTTGAGTCAAGGCATATATCTCTCTAAGAAGATGTCTCTTAAAACACCTGATGAGTTCTATTTCTTATGCTTCGACTGTAGGATCAATAATGTAGGTCATGTTATGTACCAGGCCTTATGTTGCTTATGCTTTAGACATAGCCAGTAGATTTCAGGCTGATCCAAGAGAGGATCATTAAAAAGCTATGAAAAATATTTTTAAGTACTTGAGAATGACTAAGAATATTTTTTTGATATATGGTGAATTTGATCTTGAACTAGAAGGATATTCTGACTCTAGTTTTTAATCAGATTCAGATGATAGCAAATTTATTTTAGGATATGTCTTTACTCTGAATGGTGGAGCAGTGAGTTGGAAGAGTACTAAGCAGCCGACTGTAGCTGACTCAATCACTGAGGTAGAATACATAGCTATATGTGAAGCCGCTAAGAAAGCTATCTGGATGAAGAAGTTCATCACTGAATTGGATATTATTTCTGAAATTGAGAACCTACTATGATAATACTGGAGTAGTTGCTCAAGCAAAGGAACCAATGTCTCATCATAAATCTAAGCACATTCTAAGATGCTTTTATCTCATTCTTGAAATAATCGAGAGATAAGATGTTGTCATTGAACGAGTAGATACAAAGAATAACATAGCAGACCCGTTCACTAAGGCTCTACCACAGCAGCAGTTCGATCGCCATGTTGATTATATATGGTTAAAATATAAGGGCAATTGGTTGTAGTGCTAGTCGGAGACTGAAAGGAATATGCCCTCAAGCCAATCAAAATTTATATTTTGATGGGCTATTCTATTATCATCCAAACTCGTGTAATGACTTTTTCAAATAAATAAAGGCATTTATTTCATCATATATTGTATCTTAATAATTTATTTAAGATTATGATGAACTCCATATATTAGGGCCATGATTTTAGAATTATGATAAGATCATATCGGTGAGACCTAAAATCTTAAAATTTTAATTTAAATATTTTTGATCGATGGAATATTGAGTGGGGAATCAATGTTTCTAGTAAGACTGGCACATCCTATGTATACTTAATTAAAGGATGATTGATCTCACTATCACTTATGTATGACACTAATACAAGGATGTGGGTGCTCATTAGAGAATGAGTTTACTGAATTGATCCAACTTAAAAATATCTAATGGAGTCTTATCTAAATGTCAACAGATGGTTCTCATAGTGAGAGTTGTGCATGTAATCCTTTGACCTGAGACTACTATAGAACCTTGTATGCATGAATCCATATTTTGATTTATACTCATTCATACTTTAGTCATGTACGGGATGATCTGGATATGGTAGATTGTATATGGAAATTATGAGTAGGTCAATAAGAAATTAATCACTCCTAGTAAGAGGAGATCGCATCCTACTTGCTTCAATCGAATGATGTTTTAAGAAAATTTTGATCAAAGCAAGATGAAAATTAGATATGATTTTTAATATTTCATTAATCGAATCATCATCATATGATTGGAAGAAAAATAAATATGAAAATGAATTTGACATGATTCCATATCCATGGTCATATTCGAGATGCAAGATGATTGAACGATCTTGTTGTATGGTAACTTTTCATTGAAGGATATTTTTGATATTTTTACTAAAATTTTATATCTTTCAGGTAGACATGATATGTTGCTAGACATCAATCTTGTCTTGTGGATTCAATCACATTAAAGAGTTTAATTTGATCATTGATTAGAAAGTGTTCTAATTGATCGAATTAGGTTAGCAAGTTTTGACTTAAATCAATTTGATTGAGATCTATCCAAATTAGGTCAAATTGCATCTGAATTTATTACTGTCTAGATGTGAAACCCAATGGATCACACATAAAGAGAATTGATCAAGAGTCTAATTGGATCAAATCATGTTTGCAGGTTGAGTATGCCAGCATATATTATAAATCCTAGCACCTAGATTCGAATCAGATTCAAATTGGGTTCTGATTTGGGCTTATTAAATCCAATTTAAGTCAAATCAAATTTGGCTAACTGATTGGATTGACCTTTGGCTTGATGATCAGGGTCTAAGCATCATCTAACAATAACTCATGTGCCAGAGACTCTCTCTCTTAGTGCATGAGTTTTTGGTTCATGTGCTAGGGACATGTGTCGCATGGAAGTTATTGGCGCCTCTTTTAGGATGTCTTATCCATTTTATTTTTTACATAACTTTAGTTACGTAGTTTCAGATTTGAGAAGGGGCGCATATGGGTCCTTTTGCAAATTGAACACTTTGGTGTTTAAAAAAAATTTGAATGGAGCAAGACTCCTAGCCACCACCCTTATCTTGGCGCCCCACGGACCAATTCAAAGCCCTTTGGGGCTTTGACTTTTCAAAGCTTATATCCATGCCTCTCTTTTGATATGGTGCCATTCTTTTAGTCCATTGGATCAGCATTTGATATTGATCAATGGTGCAAATTGATGGCGCCAATATGAAAGTATTGTGACCCTTCGAAAGAAAGTTACGTAGAATTATACGAAGAGTCCTTCTATTGTAAGGCACCTCTTTGTATTAATTTTTATTATTCCATGTGGCATTTTCTTCTGATGGGGCATGAGATTTTTGAGTGTGTGTGAGTTGATAGAGAATGAGCGTGAGAAATTTGAGATGGCATCCCTACGTACAATATAAATAGGGGTGCGCACCAAGAGTCCAAGGTAATTTAGAACTCTTCTTTCTTTCTTACCACTCTTCCTAGTTGTTCAATTTCTTTCTTCCTTTCCTTGTTAAGATAAGTCCTAATTAAGGACAAAAGATCTGCTTTAGGATAAGGGCTTAGGAAGATTGTAAAGGAAGACAAAGAGAAAAGAAAGATAAGAAAGAGTAGGCCAGAAGGGTGAAAGGCTAGGAAAGGTTCTGCCCAATTAATTAAAATTTTTATTATAAGAATTTTAATTAAAATAATCAGAGATGCTAGTGTCTTGATCAAGTCCCCATGTGGATAAATGTTAGAGGGTGAACATGTGGGCACCTGATGAAACCACTGACGGACTGCTGCCGACGATCAGGGTCAAGTTAGGATTAAGCGATCAGAGGTATGTTCTATTATCCTAATTTATGTTATAAATACATATTATATGATTTAAATTCTAATAAGATAGTCCTAGATTTTGGATTTGATTTTATAATTTCATAATTTTATTTTGAAATCTGTGCTTTCGCTCTGTACACCAAATCCTTCAGACAAACCTACCATAGTTGGCCCAAGATCCCAGAGCAAATGAGATAACAACCATCGAGTCCTCAATCCAAGTAGGACTCCATCCCCGGTTGATCCCCCACATAATGCTCTGGGGCTTATATCGCTAGAGATGTACTCGTCGATTGAAGGTTACAAGACATGATCCAGTGGATAGAAGTGCTATGTAACCACCATCCAACGTAGAATGATGGGTTCCACTCCAACCCACCGTCATGAACCAGTAGATAGAAGTGCTATGTAACCACCATCCAACGTAGAATGATGGGTTCCACTCCAACCCACCGTTTACTGCTAAGATCATATGGGAGCTGCTACCTACCCACTTCAAGCTTCCATAATTGTAGAACTATGATGGAATGATAGACTCCGTTGATTACATGGAGTCATTCAAGGTTGTGATGCTTATCCATAAAGCACTAAATGCCATACTATGCTGAGCCTTTTCCTCCATCTTAAAAGGTGTAGCTCGGCAATGGTACTCAAGCCTGAAGTCGGGTACCATCTATTTTTTTAAGTAGTTGGGTCAAGAGTTTATGGTCTATTTCATGAGCAGCTAGAGATAGTAAGGAGGATCGGACTCTCTCATCAACATTAAGCAAAGAGATAGAGAGTTCATCCAAGCTTATATGAGCTGCTTCAATGTGTCTATGCTTGAGGTCCACAACTTGGACTAGCTAGTCGGTTGCTATGATCGTCCTAAAAGATGATTTTTTGAAGAATGACCTCTTCTCATTAGAAAAGAAGTATCCTCAAGACTTTGCCGACATGCTATCTCGGATGGAAAAGTATGCATGTGCCAAAGAAGCCTTCAGACTATGCAATGCAAATGCTACTGAGGAGCATAAACTGGCAAAAAGTAGCAGGGCCTCCCTCGTGTGAGAGTGCTACAGAGGAGGACGTCAGTGCTCCAGGACTCCACCTCAAAATCACCGACCTATGAGTTGGAGGGCCTGATGAATATTACCATTGAGGAAGTTTACGAATTACACTCCTTTAAATGCTTTTAGGACCCAAGTACTAATGAAGATAAGGGAGCAGTTACCGAGGGCAGAAAGAATGTGGTCTAGATTGAACCAATGAAATTCTAACAAATACTACCTTTATCACCGTAATAATGACCATGAAACAGAGGAATGCATTCAACTCCAAGATGAGATTAAGGAGTTCATATGGCATGGATGGCTGGATCGGTTCATTTGGCATCCGTGGGAAGGGCACGAAGATAGACTAAGAATACCTCGACAACCCGAGCCATCTTGACTGAAAGAGTCTCTAGAGAACTAACCCCTGGAGGAAATAATAAATATAATAACTGGGGGGCATTGGAGCAGTGGAGCTAGTGGATCGAGGGAGCTCATCAAAAGATGGTAGACTAAAGAACCCATTGTCTTTATTGAAGAAGATGTTTAAGGGGTTCAGTTTTGGCATGATGATGTGGTTTTAGTTTCTTTAAATATTGTAAACTATAATGTACACCGCATTTTAGTTGATAATGAAAGCTCCGTCGATGTATTGTTTTACGATGCCTTCTCAAAAATAGGTATACCTGAAGATCGGCTAGGACCATTAAACTCTTCGCTCATGGGATTCTTTGGGGATGCAGTGCTCGTTGTACAAGTGATCACTTTACTGATGATAGCCGACCGACCCCTTAGCAATCCTTAGCCCAAATCGACTTTCTAGAGGTCAGAGTGCCCTCAGCTTATAATGCCATCCTCAAGCAGCCAGGACTCAACGCGCTCCGAGTCATGGTTTCTACATATTGTTTGAAGGTAAAACTTTCAATGGAGGGTGGGGTCAGAGAACTCTGAGGTGACCAAGCCCTTGCACGGCAATGTTATACCTTCACACTATAAGGAGCAAAGCATCTTGAGATTTGCCCCATGGAGAGGTTGGATACTTAAGACAAATTGGTCGAAAAACATGAAGAGCCAATCGAGGATCTCATTTCGATCCCTTTGGAAGATGAAAACAAGGACCATACTGTCTAGATCGGCTCAAATCTAGATTAGATAACCAAAGATTAGCTTACCACATTTTTGTAGGAAAATGCTGATATTTTTGTCTGGATGCCTCCAATACACCAGCATCGACCCGACGGTAATGACCCACTGTCTAAACGTGGACCATACATGTCAGCCCGTAAAATAAAAGAAATGGAGTTTCGCACTAGAGCATTAATTGGAAGGCAATTATAGAGGAGGTCGATAAGCTGCTTAAGGTCGGATTCATCTGAGAAGCAACTTATCCCAGTTGGATCGTAAATATGGTCCTTGTCAATAAGGTGAATGAAAAATAGAGAATATGCACTGACTTTACCGACTTGAATAATGCCTATCCGAAGGATAGCTATCCACTGCCCTGAATTGATCAGCTGGTGGACGCCACCTTAGGTCATGACCTCCTCATTTTTATGGATGCCTTCTTTGGTTACAATCAAATTCGGATGGTATCTAAAGATGAGGAGAAGACCACTTTTATTACTAACCAAGTTCTTTTCTATTATAGGATAATATTCTTTAGCTTGAAAAATACAAGCACGACTTATCAACACCTCATGAATAAGATTTTCAAGAAGCAGATTGAATGCAATATGAAAGTTTATGTAGACAACATGCTTGTCAAAAATAAGTCTGCAAGAACCCATATCGAAGATCTTAAGGAAGCTTTTGCTACTCTCTAAAAGTATAAAATGAAGTTAAATTCAATCAGGTGTGCTTTTGGAGTCACCTTAAAAAAAATTCTAGAATTCATGGTATCAAAGCACATAATAGAGGTGAATCCGGAGAAGATCTGAGCAATACAGGAGATGAATTCCCAAAAGACAATAAAGGAGGTCTAGCATCTTATAGGGAAGGTGGCAGCATTGAACTGCTTTGTGTCTAAATTGATGGAATGTTGCCTCCCTTTCTTCCAAGTCTTCAAAACCCTAAAGGATTTCTAATGAACGGAGTAGTGTCAACAAATATTTGAAGAATTAAAGAACTACCTTGACTCTCCCCTACTTCTGGGCAAGCCAAGACTTAGCGAAGAATTATATCTGCACTTGGTGGTTTCACCTGCAACAATAAGTGTTGTCTTGGTCTATATAGAAAGCAAGAATTAGCAGTCGGTCTACTATATCAGCAAGATCTTGCGAGACATAGAGATAAGGTACATTAGGTTGGAAATGTTTGACTATGCCTTAGTGATTATGGCAAGGAAGCTCCAACCTTACTTCCAAGCTCATACTATAACTCTTCTAATGGATCGGCCATTGAAGATAGTCCTGCATCAACCCAATATATTCAATTAGATCACAAAATAGGCAATCGAGCTCACTGCAACATTAAATTCTAGTCTTGACCCTTAATCAAAGCCCAAGTGTTGGTGGATTTCGTGGTGAAATGTACGGTTCTAGAATCTGCCGAATTTGAGCAACCAGAAGCATGTTACTTTGGAGGTGGAGCATATCTATCCAAAGTAAAGACAAGTCCATCCAAAGCAAACCCCTAGACCATTCATGTTGATGGATCATTGAACTCTTCTAGTTTAGGTGTAGTGTTAATCCTCACCAGCCTAGAAGGAACTATGGCCGAGTATGCCTTACGCTTCAAATTTTTGGCTATCAATAATGAAGCTGAATATGAGGCCTTAATCATGGGACACAAAATAGCTAAGGAGTAGAGGATAGAGCATCTCAAAGCCTGCAGTGACTCATAGTTGATGGTCAGACATGGCAAAAGAGATTTCGAAACTTGGGAAGAAAACATGAAGACATATCTACAAAATGCAAAAGACTTAGCCTCGTTCTGTCAGCTTTGACATCTAGCAAATTCTGAGGGCAAAGAACTCCCGAGCAGATCTTTTGTCCAAGTTGGCAACCACGACACCAAGCGACCTATCCAAAAGGGCTTTCTTCGAAGTTGTCTAGAGATTATCCAGCATCGAAGAACCCATAATAGTGCTGCAAGTGGACCACAATCCTAGTTGGATCGATCCATTTATCCAATACCTCAAAGAAGGCACACTGCCCAGAGATCCAAATAAAGCTTAGAAGTTGAGAAATCAGGCATCTTGCTATGTCTTCCATGAAGAAAGATTATACAAAAGATCATACTCCTTACCCCTTTTGAGATGCCTGTGCCCTCCGAGGCTGACTATGCATTGTGAGAAGTATATGAAGGAATATATGGAAACCACCTAAGAGCAAAGTTACTAGCCTATAAAATTACTTCGGCAATATTGCTACTGGCCGATGATGCAGCAAGATATGATCGACCTGATTAAGAAGTACAATCGATGCCAAATGAATGCCAATATTTAATGACGACCAGCAGCACTGCTGACCCCATAAGCATGCCCTGGCCATTCGTATAGTGGGAGATAGACATCCTTAGACCATTTTAATGAAAAATATGTAGGATTTCATGCATGAATTTTAAATTTTTTTTGAAATATAACATAGCAAAAGTTGTAAATTAAACTATTTAATTTATAAATGTACGTAATCTAATTACTAAGCCCTACATCTAAGATTTATAACATGTCATATTATATTTTAAATCAAAAAATAAATATTTTGATATTAATCAAATCAATATCCTAGATCTAGAATGATTCTAGATCTAAAATCTAGATTGCATCTAGGTGAGAGAAGAGATCAGATCTCTTATCTTTGTGCGGATTGAGAACTCCATGGCTAATTTTTATTATTATCTTTGGAGCCGCACACGTGTCCAACCTCTATAGATGATCCACATGAGGCTGCAATAAAATCGAAGGTTCGTTGAACAAAAATCTACTCAAAGTGCTAGCTTCTCGCAGATCCCTCCTGATGGTTAATTTAAAATTTATTCTTCAGATCTCTTGGACACTCCAAGAGATAAAGAATAATAGAAAGATTAAGGAAGAAATCCAACCTTTGGATTTTTCAAAAATCAAAAATTAAATAGTTAAGAAAGATCCTAAGAGAAAATACATCTTCTCTTTTCAGGACATCAACCGTTGATGTCCTAAATGGATCTTCACACCTGGACAAGAGGAGACCTTCTCCTCTAGAATATTTCACACTTCCAGATCACATCCCTTTTGATTTTTTATCATAAAAAAATCATACAAAAATATGGGAAAGAAGGGTTCTCAAGGAAACCCTAAGAGAAGATCTTCTTCTCTTCTTCTTCTCTCAACAGAACGTGATCAGATCATGCCCAAAATGATCATCTTGCCCAAACATTTTGGAGCACAGATCTCCATGCCATCATCCTCTCTCTCTCTCAAATTTTTATCATATAAAAATCATAAAGAGAAAAATAAGAAAGTAAACCATGAAAGAAAACTATGAGAGAAGAAATTCTTTCTTACCTTTGTCTTCATCAGAACATGAACCTTTCATGTCTTAATGAAGACTTTTCCTCCAAGGATGTACGCGCCCATAACTCCCACACCAAGACCTCTCTTTCTCTTCTTTTTGCCATGAAAAATACTAGAGTTTTTGACACCTAAAAACTTTGGAAGGTGACATCCCACAATCTCCTCCTTTGATTAGGTCAAAACCTAGTTTTTAGAAGGATTTTAAAGAGTCTAAGGGGGCGTCCAAGAGTTGGACGCCCCTTCCCACATTTTAGGTGTGACACCCTTCTATTCCATGCACAAAACAAAAAAAAGAGGGGCAACAAAAAATTATTTGGCATGGAGAGAAATGGCACACAAGGAAAAGAGGTGTTTTGGTCAACAGGAACTCTTTTAAAAGAAAACAAACCCAAACCTCTTTCCATAATGAACCAAATCAGATTTGATTCAAAATAAACCAGATATGTGGCATGGGAAATCAATCCTTAGGCATGAAAATCATAGAAAAAATCTAGAAATAAAATTATATGAGTGTGGAGAATATTTTCGTAAAGAAGGAAACAAGGAATCCTAGTCTAACTAGGATTCTCATGTATTGACTAGGTCAAACCATCTTAAACCCAATTTAAATCTCATTTAAATTAGATTTGAGTCAACCTAATTAATAAACAATCTTAATCCAATTAGGAGTCTAATTAAATTAGATTTAAATTATATCTAAATTTAATTTAATTTTTAATCAAATTAAAAATTAGTTGGACTCAAGTCCTAGTCAAATAGGAACTTATTCTCTCTTACAATTGGCTTTTCCAATAAACTAATCAAACTTAATCCAATTAAGTCCAAATCAATTTTAATTAAATTTAATTCAATTAGATTTGATTTTAGCTTGATTGCTCAATCAAATTGAGTCAATTAGCAATCCAATTGCTAATCGATCCTTCTGCAATACTTGCTTTAGGTCAAACATCAATCGCATTGAATGTTTGACCTTAGAATGATTCTCAATCATTGATTAACCATCGATTAGGTTACAACCTCTTATGGGAGTGACTCTATAGGTTCGAATCTAAGTCGATAGTATAGAAACCAATTTTTATACCAGTCGAAGTAACCATCTAGCAATGTTTTCCAACGTCCGGATAGATCAAATGTATGCAAAACAACATTCTTAGAACCCTGGCCCAGGTTACCATATAATTCATCCATATGATCAATAATGCTCAAGATGACTTCGAGTATACTATCAACACTCATACAAGTCATCTCTATTATATCTCAAAATTTTGCAAATCCCATGACTCCTTACGAGAATTACCCAAATTTAGATTTTACTAAATTGAAACACAATGAGTTATTCTCTTTTTGAAGCTAATCAGGAGTGATCAATCCCATATTGACTCATATATCGACTTCACAAGTACTTGCCTGTATCCAAAAATCTTTCGAATCTATATTAAAAATACAAGCAGTCAGATACCAAAGTACAATGAGTTACTTGCAAGTCACCATGATGATCTCAAGTCGAAGGAACTCTTATACCCATTGGCCTTAGCTAACTACTCTTGATAGTAGAGTGCTACATTGGTTATGTTCAGTGTAGATGTACTCTTGTATCTCATCTGAATGTCATGCCAGTATCTCTATAGTAATTGATTATGAGGACAACCAATGCATATGGCATACAGCGATTTACACTCGATAAGTTATCGTTCTTATTAATAACTTATCATTGGTCATGAACAATTTAAGAACCATCCAATAAATCCTTCTTTATCGATTGATTGTGGTTTTAAGGACTTCATCATAATTTAAGAGTTCATTTAAGGAAGATAGAATTTTTATGATGAACTAGCTAAATAACTATTATTATTAGATAATTCATATATAGATTCCAATCATCTACAACTTAGATGATTGACTTTAGAATATATTTTCTAACAACTCTCACTTGGACTAAAATCACTCAGAACAATATCAAGTATCCTATCTTCTATTTGAGTTCGTAGAACTCCTTAATTCTGAGGTCTTAGCAAATGGGTCAGTTAAGTTCTTCTTTTTCATCGATCTTTCAAAGATCAATGTCACCTTGATCTAAAATCGAAGGTGATAGCGATGCAAAATATACTAGTCCTTCGATTCTTTAGCCTAAACTATGGCTCCAGTGCTACGATAGGACTGAACCATCGATGGAGGGTGCCACTCCTAACCTACTAATGAACCTCAACAACTATATAGCTTACATGACAGCATCATATGCCATGATATACTCTACATCACTAACTAAATAGGCTAAAGTATCCTGATTAGAATCTTTCCAATAGATTGCTCCTATAATTAGGATATGACCCGATCCTTTCTTGTTGTAATTTTGTTCTAACTAAAATTAAAAATTCACATATTTTAAGTCAGTATTTTCATATTTGAGTCACTGAATCTTAGTATTTTTCAAATATATTAGGATTGTCAATACAAACTTTTAGTGATCCTCACTTAGATCAGACTAGTATCTACTTACTATATTAGTGAGTATACCATATCTGATTTTGAACATAAAAAAATTAGATGACAGCCAAATCTTTATTTTTTGCAATACTGGAATGCCATTTTTGATTAAGAAAATTTCATCTACAGACAATACAAGGAATAACACTATAGAATATTTTACCTAATTACAAATGCAGGGTTTGTCTTTATTCATAACAAAGACATACATTCAAAATATATATTCAAAAACTGAGATAATAGCTAAATGGGCTTTACAGATCTTTACCTTTCTGTCTGCACTACTCTGATCCTTTTAAAAATCTATTCACATCCAATGGATTTTATCCCTTCAAGTAAATCAACTAGTGTCCACATATTATTGATTTTTATGGACTTCAATTTGGATTATATGGCTCCAAGCCACTTTTCAAAGTTAGACCACTGCATTGCATCCCTATAGATTATCGGATCCTTGTTGTTCTCATCGAGCTCAAAAGGATCACCATCTCGAATCTAGATACTGAAGTATCTATCCAACTAATGCAGTACTCTATCGGATCTCCTTAAAGATGATACTTTAATGGGCTCCGATTTTGATCTAATCAAATCTGGTTCTGTAGGTTTACTAGATTATATTGGTTCATTTTCTACCAGTCAAACTTTCCCAAGTTTAACTTGATAGGCATTAGTTCCTTCTCTAAGGAACTCTTTTCTAAAAGAAATGCTCTATTGCTGATGAACATTTTATGTTCTTCAGCATGATAGAATTAATAACCCTTAAACACCTATTGGATCAGGATCCAAGTTTATCTATATGCAGATCTATGACATAGGCCAATCAATTTCAAATCCAAAGATGAGAGAGTCTAGGTCTACGCCCGATCCATATTCCATATGGAGTCTTTACAATAGATTTTTAGAGTAAAACTAGAAGTCATAGTAGCACAACCCTAAAATAGGCAGACAAGTGAACCCTATCGTAGATCGAACCATGTCCAACAAAGTTCAATTTCTCTTTTTAGATATACTATATTCCGAAAAAAATCTACTGAGTGAGAATTCTATTCTCTTCTAGATATGTCACAAACTTACTAGATAAGTATTCACCTCCTCAATCTGATCGAAGAGTTCTAATACTTTTTTCAGTTTATTTTTCTATTTCATTATTAAATCGTTTGAACATTTCAAATGATTCAGGCTAGACACTTCCATGCCTAGATAGATCATCTGTAATAAAATATTAATATCTTCCTTTGGCACTTAAGTTCATAGGTCCACATACATCACTATGTATGAGACTTAGAACTTTATCGGCTCCATCTTTTCTAGTAAAAGATGACTTTGTCATCTTTCCAAGAAGACAAGACTCATAGGTTATTAATGATTCACAATCATTAATATCGAGATTTTTCTCTCAAGCTAACCCATTCATCATATTCTTATCAAGATGAGAAAACCTATAATGCCAAAGATAGACATCCATGACATAATCTAACTTGGATATTTATTAAATGTGTACATTACACTTAATAGACTTTATAAATATTAAATATTATTTCTTTATTATTCATATATTATTATAATATTATTCATAATAATATCAGAACAATCCTCTTTTATTGATAAATAATAATCATTTTTTACCAAAAGGCCAGTAGAGATCATATTTATCATAAATGATAGACAATGGTGACAATCATCCAAAATGACATCTTTTGAAAATAAGCTCGACAATTCCTAAAGCTAGAATTGGAACAAGACTTTTATCCCAAATATTCAAGCATTTTTTATCATTTTCAAATATTCTATTTACCTAAAGTCTTTGCAACGAATTGCATAAGACCACAGATATCTAATACCCAGATAGTAGAATTACATATAGAGAAATTTCAAAATGTTATCACATAACATCCTTGATGAGAAACTCTTGCTCCTTTCTCTTGTTCAACTTGTTATGGCTAAGGAAAGCAAGACAATTCTTCTTCCTATGATCCTGCTTCTAATAGTAAAGCACTATGTCTTATTTGGATCAATTTTGGACTAATTATTTTGACTGAACTTAGAAGCTCTAATATGAACCAATTCATGCTGCTGAACCAAATTCAACTTTCAATACTAATTATCGAAGTTGGGTCCCATAAGTCATTACTATCTAATAGTGATTGGAGCAATTAGGATTTAGTCTTATTTTAAGAAAAGAAAATAAAGACCTAAAATATATGAATTATTTTAAGTCTAGAGACTTAAACTTTAGTCTAAAGGTTTTTCCACTATTTTATTCGAATTGATAGCCTCTACCTTCAATTTAGAGAATTACTTTAATTTTTTAGTAGATACTAGAATCCACATAGACTACACATAAGTCCGACTTTCATCGACCAACCCATGTGCATGTATGAGTAGGTTCATTAATCAATTATTTTTTCAAACAACTTCTAGTAATTTAATTTTACTTTAGAAACTTAGTAGGCTTTGGCCTCCACTATAAGGATTCGGTTAGGTCCAACCATTAACATGACCATACTTGGTGCATCTAACCAACGAATGATTAGGCCCAACTTTGATTGGCCAATCTAACCATCATTAAAAAGATACTTTCAAGTTATCATATTATGATTGATAATTCCATTAGTCAATAAGCACCAGGCCTTTAGGCCTTCAATGACTGTTGAGTTAATGGATCCATTATCATCCAACTTAATGGAAGGCTATGACTCAGTTATCTTCATAACTTTGTCATTTTAAGGATCTAATAATTTTTAGAGAATTTAAAATTTATTTATGATTTAATGATAGAAAGAACATGGATCAGTTTGCTCCCACTAACTTCACCAAGTCAAGTCCTCCCACTGACTTCTCAAGTTATTAACAAGGACTAGGATCAACATCGATCCATGGACACCTAGATCAATCTCACTAATTTCTTATGTGATATGGATTAGCATGAATTAATGAGCAACCTAATCAAAATCTGATTAACCACATTAATCAGGTAAGTAAGATCGATGGAAGGGTCTGCTAAGGCTTACTTTAGACACCATCAAAAATGATCAGGTAAGTGGGCTGCCAATTAAAAACCATCGATCTGGGATGCTGACTTATCTTAGATACCAATTAATTTATCAATTTTGATTTGGTCTGCCTAAAGACTCGGACTCGACCACTAAGCCACGATCAGTATTTATTTGTTAGATATATGGACTTTGATCAACTGCAACTATTAAAGTGATCTATAGAAATGACTTAATTCTAATTAACTATTAATTAGGTTTGATCAATTTTTTAACTAAGTTCATATTTAATCTAACCCTAGGTCTAACCCAGTTAAGGATCTGATCAAAGCTAACCCATTATCCTTTAACCCATGTTTTATAAAATTATCTTAGAATCTTTAAATCACAAATCTAGATCCTGAATAATCACTTAATTCTTAATTAAGTTCAAAGTTTATGAGTTTAGATTTATGGAACCTCAGAACTTATTTATGATTTGATCATTAAAAATATTTTCAAATTTATAAATAGTTTATATTGAATCATATTCAATATTTGGCTTTAGATCTGATTTATTTTAATATTTTGATCATATCCTAGAATTTTACAGAAAGTAAGTTCTTAATTTAAATTCTATAAAATAAATATATCATATACATTCTAAATTTAAAATAAAAAATTATATATCCATATATGCAACAATAGGATCTAGATCTAAACATAAAATACATCACATGGATCAGATAATAAATTATTTAAATTTAGATTTAAAATTTAAAAATAAATAATAAATTATTTTAGATCTTATGTAATATATTTATTATTTAAATTATTCGGATCAGCACATACTAGGACAATCTCTCCACTATAAGGGATAAACCTTACAGCAGGACAACCTTATAATCAGTATGTCCAACCTGATATTATTTAGATCTAATCTAAATAATCTAAAATAGATCTAATATCTATTTAATTTTAAATTTAAAATTAAAAAATAAATCATAAAATTATTTAAATCATATCTAACTTATTCATGATCCAAGAATAGATCAACACATATTAGGACAACCTCTCCACTGTATCTTATAATTAGTATGTACGATCTATAGAGTCATATTTTTTAGATTTAATTTAATATAAATATGATCATGTTATAATAGAACCTAGATGCTCTGATACCACTGATGAAAAATATGCAAAATTTTATGCATGAATTTTAAAACTTTTTTAAAATATAATGCAGTGAAAGTTATAAATTAAATTATTTAATTTATAAATATACATAATCTAATTATTAAATTCTATATCTAGGATTTATAATATATTATATTATATTTTAAATTAGAAAATAAAAATTTTGGTATTGATCAAATTAATATCTTTGATCTAGAATGATTCTAGATCTAAAATCTAGATCGTATCTAGATGAGAGAAGAGATCAGATCTCTTATCTTTGTATGGGTCAAAAACTCTATGATTGATTTTTATTATTGTCTTTAGAGCCACACATACGTCCGACCTCTATAGGTGATCCACACGAGGTTGTAACAAAATCGAAGGTTCGTCGAACGAAGATTTGCTCGAAGTGCTAACTTCTCGCGGATCCCTCCAGATGGTTAATTTAAAATTTATTCTTTAGATCTCTTGGACACTCTAAGAGATGAAGAATAAGAGGAGGATTAAGAAAGAAATCCAATCTTTGGATCTTCCAAAAATCAAAAATAAAATACTTAAGAAAGATCCTAAGAGAAGACATATCTTTTCTTTTCAGGACATCAATTATTGATGTCCTAAACGAATCTTCATACCTGGACAAGAGGAGACTTTCTCCTCTAGAATATTTCACACTTTTAGATCACATCCCTTCTAATTTTTTATCATAAAAAAAATCATATAAAAATATGGAGAAGAAGGATTCTCAAGAAAATTCTAAGAGAAGATCTTCTTCTCTTCTTCTTCGCTCATCAGGATATGATCTCTCATCGGGATATGATCAGATCATGTCCAAAATGATCATCCTACCCAAACATTTTGGAACATACATCTCCACACCATCATCCTCTCTCTCTTTTATATTTTTATCATATAAAAATCATAAAAAAAATAAGAAAGTAAACCATGAAAGAGAACTATGAGAGAAGAAATTCTCTCTTACCTTTGTCTTCATCAAAGTATGAACCTTTCATGTCTTAATAAAGACTTTTCCTCCAAGAATGTAGGCTCCCATAACTCCCATGCCAAGACCTCTCTTTCTCTTCTTTTTGCCATGGAAAATATCAAAGTTTTTGATGCCTAGAAACTTTGGAAGGTGGCATCCCACATTCTCCTCCTTTGACTAGGTCAAAACCTAGTTTTAAGGAGGATTTTAAGGAGTCTAATGGGGTGTCCAACTCTTGGACGCCCCTTCCCATCTTTTTAGGCATGACACCCTTCTATTCCATGCACAAAATAAAATAAAAAGGGGTAACAAAAAATTATTTGGCATGGAGAGAAATGGCGCACAAGGAAAAGAGATGTTTTGGTCAAGAGGGATTCTTTCAAAAGAAAACAAATCCAAACCTCTTTCCATAATAAACCAAATTAGATTTGATTCAAAATAAACTAGATATGGATCATGGGAAATCAATCCTTAGGCATAAAAATCATAGAAAAAATCTAGAAATAAAATTAGGTGGGTGTGGAGAATATTTTCACAAGGAAGGAAACAAGGAATCCTAGTATAACTAGAATTCTCATGTATTGACTAGGTCAAACCATCTTAAACTTGATTTAAATCTTATTTAAATTAGATTTGAGTTAACTTAATTAATAGATAATTATAATCTAATTAGGAGCCTAATTAAATTAGATTTAAATTATATCTAAATTTGGTTTAATTTTTAATCAAATTAGAAATTAGTTAGACTCAAGTCATAGTCAAATAGGGACTTGTTCTTCCTTATAATTGGCTTTTTCAATAAATCAATTAGACTTAATCCAATTAAGTCCAAATCAATTCTAATTGAATCTAATTCAATTAAACTTAATCTCAGCTTGATTGCTCAATCAGATTAAGCTAATTAGTAATCCAATTGCTAATCGATCCTCTTGCAATACTTGTTTTAGATCAAATATCAATCGCATTGAATGTTTAACCTTAGAATGATTCTCAATCATTGATAAACCATCTGATTAGATTACATCCTCGTATATGTGTGATCCTATAGGTTCGAAAATAAGTCGGTAGTATAGAAACTAATTTCTATACCAGTCAAAGTAATCATCTAGCAATAGTTCTCGACGTCCGGATAGATCAAATGTATGCAAAGCAACATTCTTAGAATCCTAGCCCATGATTACCATATAATTCATCTCTATAATCAATAATGCTTAAGATGAATTCGAGTATGCTATCAACACTCATACAAGTCATCTCTATTGTATCTCAAAATTTGGCAATTCTCATGACTTCTCACGAGGATTATCCAGGCTTAGGTTTTGCTAAATTGAAACACGAGTGATTCTCTTCCTGAAGCTAATCAAGAGTGATCAATCCTATCTTGACTTACACATTGACTTCATAAGTACTTGATTGTATCCAGAAACCTTTCGAACCTATATTAGAAATACAGACAGTCTGATATCAAAGTACAGTGAGTTGCTTGCAAGTCACCATGGTGATCTTAGATCGGAGGAATACTTATATCCATTGGCTTTAGCTAGCTACTCTTGATAGTAGAGTGCTACATTGATCATATTTAGTATAGATGTACTCCTACATCTCATCTGGATGCCATACCAGTGTCTCCATACCATTTGGTTATAAGAACAACCAATGCATATGGCATATAATGATCTACACTCGATAAGTTATCGTCCTTATTAATAACTTATCATTTGGTCATAAATAATTTAAGAACCATCTGATAAATCTTCTTTTATCGATTGATTATCGTTCTAAGGACTTCATCATAATTTAGAAGTTCATTTAAGAAAGATAGAACTTTTATGATGAATCAACCAAATAACTATTATTATTAGATAATTCATATATAGGTTCCAATCATCGATAACTTAGATGATTGATTTTAGGACATATTTTTTAATATATTTTCTATAGCATCGAGACAACAAAAGTTCTTACTGGTCATCATGGATTACTTCACCAAGTTAATGGAAGCTAAGCCACTCGTGCAAATTATTGGAGCTAAAGTAAAGGACTTCATCTAAAAATCCATCATATGTAGATTCAGCTTGCTTAGAGTGCTGATCACAAACAATGATCGCCAATTCATAGGAAGCTAATTTGCTGCGCTTTGCAACGATTTAAACATATCGCACCATTTGACATTTGTAAGTCATCCCCAAGCAAACGGGGAAGTTGAGGTAACAAATCAAATTCTGTTATAGGATATAAAAATCAGGTTGGATCGGGCAAAAGGTTTTTGGGCCGACGAGCTTCACCATGTGCTATAGGCTTACTGAACCATCCAAAGGGCTCTTACTAGGAAAACTCCATTTGCTTTGGCATTTGGAATTGAAGCTATGATCCTAGTCAAAGTTGGACTTTCCTTCGCATGAGTTGAGAACTTAAATGAGCAAAGCAATCCAGAAGAACTTAGAGCAAACCTCGACTTGCTAGAGGAAGCTTGAAAAAGAGATCGTATTAGAATGATGGTACATCAACACAAAGTAGCTTGGTATTATAACTCCTGGGTTAAAGGCAAAACCTTCAGAGTTAGAGAACTGGTGCTATGCCTAGCAAAGATCTTCCAAGCAAGCAAGCAAAATAAACTATCTCCAAACTGAGAGGGCTCCTATGAGGTGGATGAAGTCATCAAACTCGGCATGTATCGGTTAAAGTAACTCGAAGGAACCCCTCTATCCCGACCAAAGAATGCTGAAAATTTATGAATATACTATCAATGACATCAATTTAATGAAATTGCTTTATCCCCAGGCACTAATCTTTCTGATGCTTAAGACAATTTTCAGATGGCCATGTGTAATGCCTACAACTTGACTTTGGTTGTCTGATAAAATGAAAGCCAACCAAGGAACCCTTGTTCTTAAATGAGGGAGTTTGGAACCCTTATTCCTAAATGATAAAGATCGAAGAAAAATCTTGTTCATAAATAAGGTAGGACGACAACCCTCATTCCTAAATGAAGGAGTTCAAAACCCTCATTTCTAAATGAGGGAGATCGGAGAAGAAACTTGTTCTTAAACAAAGTAGGCCGATGACCCTTATTCCTAAATGTGGGAGCTCGAAACTCTCATTTTTAAATAAGGGAGGTCGAAGAAAAATCTTATTCTTAAACAAGGGAGGCCAACAACCTTCATTCCTAAATGAGAGAGATCGGAGAAGACCTTGTTCTTAAACAAGATAGGCCAACAACCCTCGATCCTTAATAAGGGAGTTCGAAACCCTCATTCCTAAATGAGGGAGATCAAAGAAGAATCTTATTCTTAAACAAGATAGGCCGATGATCCTTATTCCTAAATGAGGAGCTCAGAACCTTCGTTCCTAAATGAGAAAGATCGAGGAAAAATCTTATTCTTAAATAAGGTGGACCGACAATCCTCATTCCTAAATGAGGGAGTTCAAAACCCTCATTCCTTAATGAGGGAGATTGGAGAAGAACCTTATTCCTAAACAAGGTAGGCCAATAATTTGTTAGATATATGTACCCTAGAAGCCAGAATTGGCTGACACTTGTAATACACTTCTAGGAGTAAAATTATAATTTTGACTATAATCAATAAAATGGGTTATTTTCTATCACATATGTATATTAAGTGCCTGTGATACATCCTTTGAGTTAATGGTAATGATAATTCATATTTTCAAGAGTTGAAAATTTAAGAAATGAATAATCATTGTTAACTCATAAAATGCTTTCGACCATAGGATCATCATGAGGATGGTGATTGATCCAGAAGGTTGGTGTACAATGGCTTCTCCTTAGTAGATGAGTCTTGAGTCTACGGTGTGGAGACACCGAAGTGAGAGTATAGATACTCGTTAGAGAATGAGGGCACTGAGCGTGACCACCTCGAGTAGTCATTAGGAAGTCTACTTTCTCATCGATGACTGACTCGATGCTGCAGTGGTGTGTCTGGTTCTTTGACCTGAGATGCATCGGCAGTTCACCTTGAGGATGTTATAGTTTGACTACACCATTACTTGATCTCCTAGCCATTCAGAATCCTTAGGTGTATGTTGGCTATTGCATGTTCATTGTAGGAACTAGATAGCATCAAGATGGAATCTATCTACCTCGGTGGTAGAGGAGCAGCCCTATGATGATCATGAGAATCAAGTCCAGAAGCCCATGGCCATGGCAGAGTGAAATAATAGAAAGAGTTTCTATTTAGACTTTCACATCGGACTTGAATCGAATGATTACATCATATGACAGAGACTAGGGTTTGATGAGTTCACCTTAACTCTAACCTGATCGGGGCTCAAGATAGAAGAACTTAATCACACAAGTAGCTGCACCAAGAGATTCACATTCAGCTCTGATGGATTGCCACCATATACTACTAGGTTTCACTGGTAGATTTTGGGAGCAATTAGAATGATTTAGATGATCGATCATTCTAGCTATTTGAATCAGAAGAGTTCTGATCCATCGAAAGAAGTTTCGATGATGTCGATGATAGAGATCATGACATATCTCATTACCATACAGAACTGAACCTAACTGGATCATACAAATAAAGGTTTGAATATGATGATCATCAATTGAACTGATCTAGTTTAATTGATCTAAATGAGATTCAATTAGGTTCAAGAAAATCGTGCTAGCACTCGATTGAACCTAACGTTCTTCTTTTACTATCATAAATAAGTTGTCCTGACCGAGCCAAAGGAGTTTGTGCTCAATCAGAGGCCTTCATATGGTCTGACTGGAGGTTGTCCAAGTTAGAAAAGTTTGTTTTATTTTATAGGACATTACCTACCATTTTTGGTCACCTACCATTTCTCGTTCTTTGACTTTGGTCAAAAGTCTATCTTTGACTGGTCATATATTGACCATTGATACTTTGACTTCTGTCCACATGTCACGCACCTATTGGAGAGCTGGTGGGAGCCTATCCCCCTGCCAGAACCTAGCAAGGAGGAGGGCACATGCCACCCTTGGCGTGTGCCCAAGTTGGAGGCACCAAGGAGTCCCTGTTGGATAGGGACTCCATCTCCTTTCTCGATTCCAATTAGAGTTCTCCTAAGAACCAACTTTGACTGGTCTTAGGTGCCCTCTAAGGAGAAATTCAGGGGACTCTATTCCCACCAATCAGATTTAGATTTGATTTTACAAAGGGTTGTGATTGGTTGGGAAGAAGAGGAGTTGGATCACGCTTAGTCTATAAATAAGACCCTACGCCCAACTCAAATCAAGATTGAATCACAATTCCCCACACCCTAAGGCTGCCTCTCCCCTCTTCCTCCATGCGAAACCCACCTTCTCCCTCTTCTCTTCATGTCCAAAAGAGTTTTGGAGCTTGGTTGGTGCAATCCAGACGAGAGAAAGACGACTGAAAGCTAGAAGGCTGCGCTGCTGCAAAGGACGACTACTGATCTTCGAAAAGAGTTTTGAAGATCCTTTAGATCAGATCCAGATCTAATTTTTGAAGACGTGATAGAGAAGAAGAGGATCTCTAGATCCAGCCTAAGGAGATACCGATAGAGGTCAGGCACTTGCGTGGCTTGATCCAGAATCTTCCGCTGCTCGTAGGATCATCATCGGATAATAGGATTACCCACTTCAAGATAAATTAAATTTGATTTAATTTATCTAAATTTATTTTAATTTTTAAAATAATAATAATTAGATCTAAAATATTTTAGATCTGATCTGGATCAAAGAAAATTTTTTTTAAAATATATCTCTTGATCTGATCAGATCTGAACGAACATAATCCAGAAAATCAGAATTTTCCTTCAACTAATATCAGAGCCAAGGTTCTAAAAGTATTTAGATCTAATTTTAAATTTATTTTAATTAAAAAATAAGTGATTTCAGATGTCACATAAAATGTGATCAGATCTAAAATTAAAAAAAAATAAAATTAAATAATTTGGATCTAAGATTAGAAAATATGCATGACTAGTTCTAAAATAGAATAGTTCTATAGAATAGTCTTGTATATTTCTAATTTAATTTGATTAAATTATATTTTAAATCTATTTATTTATTATTTTTTGATATTATAATGGTTATAATAATATCTAAAAAATAGTAAATAAAAATTATTTAATTTTAAACATCATATGAGATATGATAAATGCATGTCTAGACTAGTTGTAGAATAGTTCTACATAATTATCTAGATAAAAATTTATTTTGATTAGATCAATTTAAATTTAATTTTTTAGATTATTATGAGATAATTTAGATCTAAAAATATGCATGATTCGATACATGAGATGTATGCAAAATATGCCATGATTAGATCTAATATGTATATGAGATATATGATATAGATCTAAAACTATTTTGTAGTATTGCATGTTCCTAATTAAGGCATTCCTCTTAGCTGTCTGGTTATAAGAATGAAGAAGGATTTAAAGGCCCTCTCCTTCCATCCGATGGGGTGTTCTTATGATGTGTAGGGGTGCTGCGCGTTCGTCCTTAATCAGAAACTCAAAACTTACTTTCTGCAAAATCCTAGATCCTAAAATCCTAGGATTTATTGTGCATATTTTGTTTATGAACCCTACTTAATTAAAAATTAAGATTATAAAATATCAATTAGGTCTAAAATTGAAAATTTTAGATCTAAGACATATTCATAATACTGGGTTCGGGCTTGGGTAGCTCAATTAGGTCTAAGTGGTTGATCAAACCAAATCAAGAGTTGGTTAGATGGGATCAACAATGCTTAAATTGATCAGCCTAATAGGATTATGTCTGGGTCAAGATCCAGTAAGCAAAACCTAATTAGGCTCAGAGGTTAGAGTCTGGATTGTAGGCTAATCTAATTGGTTCTGACTCAACAATTTGGTGTCTAAGGTAAGTTTGGCACATACGACCGACTGATTTTTAATTGGAAGCTACTCGACCTGAATGCATTCTTGTATGAGTTAATGGCATATTCCTTCCACCGATCTCACTTACCGGGCCATATCTGTTGACACAGTTCTGATCTGAGGTGGTCAATAATCTGAGCTAACCCATGCCACTAGGTTAGTCATAATTGTTATGACTATGACAAGTCCAGTTTAATGAGATCTGAATTAATTCTTCCTAAGAAAAGATTAAGTCTGAGGTCTTCCACCATTGTAGACGTGCGGGCCCTTTTCGGGGTTGATTGTTCTCGACTGGATATAGGCTCAGTTGCACCGAAAAGACACAACCATGTCTATTAGGCATTGGATGTTATGGGCTAGAGGATGAGTTGGGTTCAATATTTTGGATACGGTGAGAGACTCAATTAGGAACCCAGTCTATGCAAATGGTGGGTCTGACTTAACTAAGGAGTGGATCAATATTCTGGATACGGTGAGATTCATAAATTAGAGATCAAGTTTGGATGCACCATGATTAGAGAATCATTGAATAAGAGTTGTTCACTCATTGGTTAACCCATCACCAATAACTGTTAGGTGAGGTAATGAGTCAGTTGGTGAGACCGCACCATCCACTAGAAATCATTAATCATGGAGATTTTTGCATTTCTATAGAGGGAGTGTAGGGATTCGAGAAAATAGTGGGAGCTAATTTGTTTAAAAATAAAATTTTTAAATAAATTGGTCAAGTCATAATTACAATATCTAACTAGAATCTTTGACTCTCTACAAGAAAGACTGGCTTAGGAACTACAAAATAGTTTTGGATTTCGAGAAGTTAACCCATGTTTTGGATCAGGACCCTCCCACCTTACCAGCCCGTCCATCCACTGAACAGAGAGCATCTCTGGAAAAATGGATAGACGAAGATAATAAGGCCAGATATTATATGTTGGGCTCGATGTCTGATGAGCTCCAGCACCAACATGAAGATATCGGGACTGCTCGCCAAATGTTGGCTCACCTACAGGAGATGTTTGGTGAATAGAGTCGCGCAGCCAAATATCAAGTCACGAAATGACTTTTTAAGGCTAAGATGTGTGATGGGCAGTCAGTCCAAGATCACTGTCTGACGATGATCAAGGACATTGAAGAGCTTGAGAAGCTCGGTGTGAAGTTAGACTTGGACCTGCAGAATGATATTATTCTACAATCCTTGACTGATGCATTTGGGCAATTCATCATGAATTACCACATGCATAAACTTCAAAATTCCTTGGCCAAATTAATGAATATGCTGGTCACCACTGAGCTTTCTATGAAAGGTTCTAAAGGCTCGGTTCTTGCTATGGAACGGACTTCTTCCAAAAGAAAGTCTTATGAAAAGAAAAAAAAGTCTGTGAAAAAGCAGAAGGTGGAAGAAATAAAGAAGAAGAAGGCAGAGTCAAAGAAAAAGGTCGATGTCAAAGGAAAGTATTTTCATTGCAACAGCGATGGCCACTGGAAGCGGAACTGTCCTACTTACCTGGCCACCCTGAAGAATAAGAAGGAAGGTCCTTCTGGAGGTATGCTCGTTATTGAGTCTAACCTTACGATTTTTTCAGCATCCAATTGGGTGCTTGACTTTGGTTCTAGTGCTCATCTATGCACTTTCATACAGGGTCCTAAGGATAGCAGGAGGCTGAGGGATAGAGACATGATCCTATGCATCGGTAATAGAGCAAGAGTTGCTGCAGTAGTCATGGAAACATACCCTCTTTAATTACCATCTGGTTTAGACTTAGTTTTGAAAGACTATTATTATGTGCCTGCTGCTAGCAGAAATTTGATTTTTGTTTCATGCTTAGCACTAGAAGGCTATGTGATTACCTTCTTTAAGGACCATTGTAACATTCTTTATGAAAGAAATAAAATTGCAAATGGTTTTCTTATTAATGGTCTTTATCAGCTACATATTGATGTACCTGTTCTAACTATCGAGCAAAACGTGAATGCCAAACGACCTAGGGATAGTCCAAACGACAGATATCTATGGCACCTAAGATTAGGTCATATAGCAGAAGATAGGATCAACAAATTGGAGAAAAATGAGCTATTGAGTCCATTGACTTTCGAGTCATATCCAACTTGTGAATCTTATCTCCAAGGCAAAATGACTAAACTTCCTTTTGTTGGACATGGGGAGAGGGCCACAGATCTCCTTGCCCTAGTACATACTGATGTGTGCGGCCCATTTGATGTGCCGGCTAGAGGATAATTTTGTCTACTTCATTATCTTTACCGATGATCTATCTAGGTATGGGTATGTGTATCTTATGAGACACAAGTCTGAAGCTTTTGAAAAGTTCAAAGAATTCAGACATGAAGTAGAAAAATAAACTAGAAAAATCCATTAAGGTTCTTCGATCAGATCGAGGAGGTGAATACCTTAGCCGAGAATTCCTAGACTATCTCAAGGAAAAATGGCATAGTCTCTCAATGGACTCCACCAGGAACACCTCAACTCAACGGAGTTTCAGAATGGAGAAATCGGACTCTATTGGATATGGTCCGATCCATGATGAGCTTCACAGACCTTCCCTGATTTTCTTTGGGGACATTCATTGTTAACTTCAATTTATCTACTGAATAGGGTTCCCTCTAAAGATCGTTCCTACCACACCGTATGAGATATGGCACGGTAAGAAACCAAGTCTGAGTCATCTCAGAATTTGGGGTTGTCCGGCTCATGTCAAAAGACAACAAGCGGACAAGTTAGAGTTTAGGTCCTTCAGAGCTCGATTCATAGGATATCCTAAAGAGTCATTAGGATACTATTTCTACATTCCAGAAGACCACAATGTGATTGTGAGTCGACATGCCATCTTTCTTGAAAAATAGTTTATTCAAGATAGCGGCATTGGAAAAGCAGATTAAGCTTGATGAGAAAGTCTCACAAGAACAACGAGCTAAGGACCAATTGGAACCAAATCAGGTTGAGCCAATAAGAACACTACCTCCTCCACCTCGTAGATCGGAAAAGAGTTTTCCATCCCCCTGAAAGATACTTAGGTATTATTTCAAAGGAAGTAGAGGAAACGTTCCTCGTAGGTAATGGTGCTCATGGTGATGATCCCAAAACCTACAATGAGGCGATATCAGATATCGACTCCTGAGAAATGGCTAGAGGCAATGCAGTCAGAAATTGACTCGATGCACTCAAACCAAGTCTGGACCTTGGTAGATCCATCAGAAGGTATAGTACCTATTGGGTGTAAATGGATCTTCAAGAGAAAGATTGGTGCAGATGGGAATATGGAGACATTCAAGGCTAGACTAGTGGCAAAAGGTTATAGTCAATGCGAAGGCATTGACTATCAGGATACCTTTTTCCCAGTGGCTATGCTAAAATCCATCCGCACATTGCTTGCCATTGCAGCCTATTTCGATTATGAAATATGGCAAATGGACGTGAAAATGGCATTCTTAAATGGATATCTTGAGGAAGATATCTATATGGAACAGCCGCTAGGTTTCACATCCAGTGATACTGATCACAAGGTTTGCAAGCTGCAAAGGTCCATATATGGACTTAAGCAAGCATCTTGGAGCTGGAACACTCATTTCAATGATGTGATCAAAATGTTTGGTTTCATCAAAAATGAAGAGAAACCATGTGTTTTCAAAAAGGATCAGTGGGAGCGCTGTTGTCTTCCTCGTATTGTACGTGGATGACATCCTCCTTATTGGGAATGATATTCCCATGTTGACAACAGTCAAAATATGGTTGTCCAAGGAATTCTCCATGAAAGACCTAGGTGAAGCATCCTTTATTCTAGGAATTAAGGTCTATAGGGATAGACCGAATAGGATGCTAGGACTTTCACAGAAGATGTACATAGAGAAAGTACTAAAGAGGTTTAGTATGGAAAACTCTAAGAGGAGGATTAATACCCTTCAGACATGGTATTCATCTTTCCAAGAAGATGTGCCCTAGCACACCTGAGGAAATAGAATGCATGAGCAAGATCCCTTATGCTTCTGCAATAGGGAGCCTCATGTATGCCATGCTATGTACACGACCTGATATAGCCCATGCTGTGAGTGTCACAAGCAGATATCAGTCAAATCCAGGTGAAGAACACTGAACTTCTGTGAAATGTATCCTTAAGTACTTGAGAAGAACTAAGGATATGATGTTGGTCTTTGGTAATGGAGAACTCCAAGTTCAGGGATACACAGACTCGGATTTCATGTCCGATATAGATGATCGAAAGTCGACATCTGGGAGTCTGTTTGTGTGCAATGGTGGTGCTATCAGCTGGAAGAGTTTCCAAGCAAACGGTGATAGCAGATTCCACCATGGAAGCAGAATATATCGCTGCATCAGAGGCTGCGAAGGAAGCATTCTGGTACAAGAAGTTTGCTGCAGAAATTGGAGTAATGCCATCAGATGCCATTCCTCTATACTGCGACAATAATGGCGCCATAGCCCTTGCTAAGGAGCCAAGGTCTCACCAGAAATCCAAGCATATTGAGCGGCGATACCACCTCATCCGTGATTACCTCGAGAAGGGTTATGTCGAGGTCAAGAGAGTCAACTCAGACAATTCCGCAGACAATGTGGCAGACCCACTTCACAAAGCCATTGGGACAACAAAAGATCGAAGCCCACCTTGAGAAGATGGGACTTAGACTTGTAGCCAATTGGCTTTAGGAACAAGTGGAAGATTGTTAGATATATGTGCCCTAGAAGCCAGAATTGGCTGACACTTGTAATACACTTCTAGGGGCAAAATTATAATTTTGACTATAATCAATAAAATGGGTTATTTTCTATCACATATATGTATTTAGTGTCTGTGATACATCCTTTGAGTTAATGGTAATGATAATTCATATTTTCAAGAGTTGAAAATTTAAGACATGAATAATCATTATTAACTCATAAAATGCTTCTGACCATAGGATCATCACGAGGATGGTGATTGATCTGAAAGGTTGGTGTACAATCGCTTCTCTTTAGTAGATGAGTCTTGAGTCTATGGTGTGGAGACACCGAAGCGAGAGTATAGGTACTCATTAGAGAACGAGGGCACTGAGCGTGACCACCTCGAGTAGTCATTAGGAAGTCTACCTTCTCATCAATGACTGACTCGATGCTGTAGTGGTGTGTCTGGTTCTTTGACCTGAGGATGCATCGGTAGTTCACCTTGAGGGTGTTATAGTTTGACTACACCATTACTCAATCTCCTAGCCATTCGAAATCCTGAGGTGTATGTTGGCTATAGCATGTTCATTGTAGGAACTGGATAGCATCAAGATGGAATCTATCTACCTCGGTGGTAGAGGAGCAGCCCTATGATGATCATGAGAATCAAGTCCAGAAGCCCATGGCCATGGCAGAGTGAAATAATAGAAAGAGTTTCTATTTAGATTTTCACATCGGACTTGAATCGAATGATTACATCATATGACAGAGACTAGGGTTTGACGAGTTCACCTTAACCCTAATCTGATCGGGGCTCAAGATAGAAGAACTTAATCACATAAGTAGCTACACCAAGAGGTTCGCATTCAGCTCTGATGGGTTGCCACCATATACTGCTAGGTGTCACTGGTGGATTTTTGAGAGCAATTAGAATGATTTAGATGATCGATCATTCTAGCTGTTCGAATCAGAAGAGTTCTGATCCATCGAAAGGAGTTTCGATGATGTCGATGATAGAGATCATGACATATCCCATTACCATACAGAACTGAACCTAACTGGATCACACAAACAAGGATTTGAATCTGGTGATCATCAATTGAACTGATCTAGTTCAATTGATCTGAATGAGATTCAATTAGGTTCAAGAAAATCGTGCTAGCACTCGATTGAACCTAACGTTCTTCTTTTACTATCATAAATAAGTTGTCCTGACTGAGCCAAAGGAGTTTGTGCTCAATCAGAGGCCTTCATATGGTCCAACTGGAGGTTGTCCAAGTTAGAAAAGGTTGTCTTATTTTGTGGACATTACCTACCATTTTTGGTCACCTGCCATTTCTCATTCTTTGACTTTGGTCAAAAGTCTACCTTTGACTGGTCAAATGTTGACCATTGACACTTTAACTTCTGTCCATGTGTCACGCACCTATTGGAGAGTTGGTGAGGGCCTGTCCTTCTATCAGAACCTAGCAAGGAGGAGGGCGCACGCCACCCTTGGCGTGTGCCCAAGTTGGAGGCGCCAAGGAGTCCCTGTTGGACAGGGACTCCATCTTCTTTTTGGATTTCGATTAGAGTTCTCCTAAGAACCAACTTTGACTGATCTTAGACACCCTCTAAGGAGAAATCTAGGGGACTCTATTTCCATCAATCAGATTTAGATCTGATTTCACAAAGGATTGTGATTGGTTGGAAAGAAGAGGAGTTGGATCACGCTTAGTCTATAAATAAGACCCTGCGCCCAACTCAAATCAAGATTGAATCATAATTCTCCATGCCCCAAGGCTACCTCACCCCTCTTCCTCTATGTCAAACCCACCTTCTCCCTCTCCTCTCCACGTCTAAAAGAGTTTTGAAGCTTGGTTGGTGCAATCCAGATGAGAGAAAGGCGACTGAAAGCTAGAAGGCTACGCTGCTGCAAAGGACGACTGCTGATCTTCGAAAAGAGTTTTGAAGATCCTCCAAATCTGATTTTTGGAGATATGATAGAGAAGAAGAGGATCTTCAGATCTAGCTCGAGTGGATACCGATAAAGGCCAGGCACTTGCATGGCTTGATCCAGAACCTTCCGCTGCTCATAGGATCATCATCGGATAATAGGATTACCCACTTCAAGGTAATTAAATTTGATTTAATTTATCTAAATTTATTTTAATTTCTAAAATAATAATAATCAGATCTAAAATATTTCAGATTTGATCTAGATCAAAGAGAAAAATTTTTGAAATATATCTCTTGATCTGATCAGATCTGAACGAACCTGAGCCAGAAAATCAAAATTTTCCTTCACAATCCTCGTTTCTAAATGAGGAAGTTCGGAACCCTTATTCCTAAATGAGGAAGATCGGAGAAGAACCTTGTACTTAAACAAGATAGGCTGATGATCCTTGTTCCTAAATGAGGGAGCTTAGAATCCTCATTCCTAAATAAGAGAGTTCGTAACCCTCATTCCTAAATGAGAGAGATCAAAGAAGAATCTTGTTCTTAAACAAGGTAGGCCATCGACCCTCATTCCTAAATGAGAGAGTTCGGAACCCTTGTTCCTAAATAAGGAAGATCGAAGAAGAACCTTATTCTTAAACAAGGTAAGGCACAATCCTTGTTCTTAAATAAGAGAGACTAGAACCTCCATTTCGAAATGAGGGGAGTCAGAGAGCTCATTCCTAAACAAAGTCAGAAAGTTCCTAAAAAACCTAAGTATGTTCGACATCGAGGTATGCTTAATTTCGTCTTATGCTAAAATAATTTTGAATGCTTTCCAAAATTGAAAAGAGAACTTGAAAAATATATTTTATTTATAAGCTAATGCACAAAGCTGAGTTACAACGTTAGCACCTCAAAAAGCAAACGACATCATAGAGGTAATAAGGAAATGTTACAATATCTAACTTGTTTGCTTCCAATAACTTCAACTGTCGATGACCCTAAGGGAGCGATGATCACCTTGGCTTGCTCTGAACTTGAAACCTTGAGGAGAGAAAATCTGTTGGAAATAGTATCCTAAAGCCAATCATCAACCTATTGATGATTTAGCTATTTTTGTACTTGTATATGAATTATTAATTGAATAAAAGTTATTTTAATTTTTTCATCATAAATTTTTATCTTCTAATAAACTCTTGTATTGTAGTAAAATTTTTAGGACTATTTAGAATCGACAAAGAAGGATTTGTCGTTTAGTCCTTAAACTTGTTCGCAATCAAATGATATGTTATTACCAAAGACGATAATGTTTATCGAGTGTAATGAAGGGAAATCCTGATTTCCCTGACCAGGTTCGTTCAGATCTGATCAGATCAAGAGATATATTTCAAAAATTTTTCTCTTAGATCTGTATCAGATCAGGGATGCTTCAGATCTGATTCTTATTTATTTAATAAAAATTAAATGAAAAGGATAAATTAAATCACATTCAATTTACCTGAATAGGGTAATCCTATTACCCTGTTGATGATCCTGTTTGCAGCGGAAGGTTCTGGATCAAGCCACGCAAGCGCCTGGCCTCTACCGGTATCCACTCGGGCTGGATCTGGAGATCCTCTTCTTCTCTATCACGCCTCCAAAAATCAGATCTGGATCTGATCTGGAGGATCTTCAAAACTCCTTTTGAAGATCTGCAGTCGTTCTTCGCAGCAGCGCAGCCTTCTTGCTTTTGATCTCCTTTTCTTGATCTAAATCGCACCAATCCAAATCCAAAACACTTTTGGACGTGGAGAGCAAGGGGAGATGAGAGTATGGCGTGGAGAAAGGGGAGAGAGGCAGCCTTGGGGCGTGGGAAGATTGCTTCTTGATTACTTCTTGATTATTTTTTTCACTTGGGCGCTGGGTCTCTTATATAGACTAAGCGTGATCCAAGTCATCTTCCTCCCAACCAATCACAACCCTTTGTGAAATCAGATCTAAATCTGATTGGTGGGATTAGAGTCCCCTGGATTCCTACTTGGAGAGTGCCTTGGACCAGTCAAACTGGATTCTTAGAAGAACTCTCATTGGAATCCTAAAGGGAGATGGAGTCCTTGTCCAACAAGGACTCCTAGGCGCCTCCTACTTGGGCTCACGCCACCCTTGGCGTGCGCCCTTCTCCTTGCCAGGTTCTGGCAGGGGGACAAGCCCCCACCAGCTCTCTCCAATAGGTGCATGACATGTGGTCAAAAGTCAAAGGGTGAATGGTCAACATTTGACCAGTCAAAGGTAGACTTTTGACCAAAGTCAAAGAACAAGAAATGGCAGGTGACCAAAAATTGGCAGGTAATGTCTTACAAATAAGACAACCTCTTCTGACTTGGACAACCTCCAGTCAGACCATAAGAAGGCCTCTGTTTGAGCACAAACTCCTTTGGCTCAGACAGGACAACTTATTTATGATAGCAAAAGAAGAACGTTAGGTTCAATCGAGTGCTAGCACGATTTCCTTGAACCTAATTGAATCTCATTCAGATCAATTGAACTAGATCAGTTCAATTGATGATCACCAGATTCAAACCCTTGTTTGTGTGACCCAGTTAGGTTCAGTTCTGTATGGTAATGGGATATGTCATGATCTCTATCATCGACATCATCGAAACTCCTTTCGATGGATCAGAACTCTTCTGATTCGAACAGCTAGAATGATCGATCATCTAAATCATTCTAATTGCTCCCAAAATCCACCAGTGACACCTAGCAGTATATGGTGGCAACCCATCAGAGCTGAATGCGAACCTCTTGGTGCAGCTACCTGTGTGATTCAGTTCTTCTATCTTGAGCCCCGATCAGATTAGGGTTAAGGTGAACTCGTCAAACCCTAGTCTCTGTCATATGATGTAATCATTCGATTCGAGTCCAATGTGAAAATCTAAATAGAAACTCTTTCTATTATTTCACTCTGCCATGGCCATGGGCTTCTGGACTTGATTCTCATGATCATCATAGGGCTACTCCTCTACCACCGAGGTAGATAGATTCCCATCTTGATGCAATCCAGTTCCTACAATGAACATGTCATAGCCAACATACACCTCAGGGTTCCATATGGCTAGGAGACCGAGTAATGGTGTAGTCAAACTATAACACCCTCAAGGTGAACTGCCGATGCATCTCAGGTCAAAGAACCAGACACACTACTGCAGCATCGAGTCAGTCATTGACGAGAAGGTAGACTTCCCTAATGACTACTCGAGGTGGTCACGCTCAGTGCCCTCGTTCTCTAACGAGTACCTGTACTCTCGCTCCGGTGTCTCCACACCGTAGACTCAAGACTCATCTACTAAAGAGAAGCGATCGTACACCAACCTTCCGGATCAATCACCATCCTCGTGATGATCCTATGGTCGGGAGCTGTTTATGAGTTAATAATGATTATTCATGTCTTAAATTTTCAACTCTTGAAAATATGAATTATCATTACCATTAACTCAAAGGATGTATCACAGACACTAAATACACATGTGTGATAGAAAATAACCCATTTTATTAATTATAGTCAAAATTACAATTTTGCCCCTAGAAGTGTATTACAAGTGTCAGCCAATTCTGGCTTCTAGGGCACATATATCTAACAATCTCCCACTTGTCCTAAAGCCAATTGGCTACAAGTCTAAGTCCCATCTTCTCAAGGTGGGCTTCGATCTTCTGCTGGCCCAACGGCTTTGTAAGTGGGTCTGCCACATTATCTGTGGAGTTGACTCTCTTGACCTCAACGTAACCTTTCTCAAGGTAATCGCGGATGAGATGGTATCACCGTTTGCTTGGAACTCTTCCAGCATAAATAGTCTGCCAGATGTCGACTTTCGATCATCTATATCGGACATGAAGTCCGAGTCTGTGTATCCCTGGACCAGGAGTTCTCCGTTACCAAAGACCAACATCATATCCTTAGTTCTTCTCAAGTACTTAAGGATACATTTCACAGAAGTCCAGTGTTCTTCACCTGGATTTGACTGATATCTGCTTGTGACACTCACAGCATGGGCTATATCAGGTCGTGTACATAGCATGGCATACATGAGGCTCCCTATTGCAGAAGCATAAGGGATCTTGCTCATGCGTTCTATTTCCTCAGGTGTGCTGGGGCACATCTTCTTGGAAAGATGAATACCATGTCTGAAGGGTATTAATCCCCTCTTAGAGTTTTCCATACTAAACCTCTTTAGTACTTCCTCTATGTACATCTTCTGTGAAAGTCCTAGCATCCTATTCGGTCTATCCCTATAGACCTTAATTCCTAGAATAAAGGATGCTTCACCTAGGTCTTTCATGGAGAATTCCTTAGACAACCACATCTTGACTGATGTCAACATGGGAATATCATTCCCAATAAGGAGGATGTCATCCACGTACAATACGAGGAAGACAACAGCGCTCCCACTGACCCTTTTGAAAACACATGGTTCCTCTTCGTTTTTGATGAAACCAAACTTTTTGATCACATCATTGAAACGAGTGTTCCAGCTCCGAGATGCTTGCTTAAGTCCATATATGGACCTTTGCAGCTTGCAAACCTTGTGATCAGTATCACTGGATGTGAAACCTAGCGGCTGTTCCATATAGATATCTTCCTCAAGATATCCATTTAGGAATGCCGTTTTCACGTCCATTTGCCATATTTCATAATCGAAATAGGCTGCAACAGCAAGCAATGTGCGGATGGATTTTAGCATAGCCACTGGGGAAAAGGTATCCTGATAGTCAATGCCTTCACGTTGACTATAACCTTTTGCCACCAGTCTAGCCTTGAATGTCTCCACATTCCCATCTGCACCAATCTTTCTCTTGAAGATCCATTTACATCCAATAGGTACTATACCTTCTGGTGGATCTACCAAGGTCCAGACTTGGTTTGAGTGCATCGAGTCAATTCTCTGACTTCATTGCCTCAAGCCATTTCTCGGAGTCGATATCTGATATCGCCTCGTTGTAGGTTTTGGGATCATCACCATGAGCACCATTACCTATGAGGAACATTTTCTCTACATCCTCTGAAATAATACCTAAGTATCTTTCAGGGGGACGGGAAACTCTTTCCGATCTACGAGGTGGAGGAGGTAGTGTTCTTATTGGCTCAACCTGATTTGGTTCCACTTGGTCCTTAGCTCTTTTCTGCTTGTGAGACTTTCTCATCAAGCTTAATCTGCTTTCCAATGCCACTATCTTGAATAAACTATTTTTCAAGAAATATGGCATGTCGACTCACAATCACATTGTGGTCTTCTGGAATGTAGAAATAGTATCCTAATGACTCTTTAGGATATCCTATGAATCGAGCTCTAAAGGACCTAAACTCTAACTTGTCCGCTTGTTGTCTTTTGACATGAGCCGGACAACCCCAAATTCTGAGATGACTCAGACTTGGTTTCTTACCGTGCCATATCTCATACGGTGTGGTAGGAACGGTTTTAGAGGGAACCCTATTCAGTAGATAAATTGAAGTTAATAATGAATGTCCCCAAAGAAAATCTGGGAGGTCTGTGAAGCTCATCATGGATCGAACCATATCCAATAGAGTCCGATTTCTCCGTTCTGAAACCCCGTTGAGTTGAGGTGTTCCTGGTGGAGTCCATTGAGAGACTATGCCATTTTCCTTAAGATAGTCTAGGAATTCCCGGCTAAGGTATTCACCTCCTCGATCTGATCGAAGAACCTTAATGGGTTTTCCAGTTTGTTTTTCTACTTCATGTCTGAATTCTTTGAACTTTTCAAAAGCTTCAGACTTGTGTCTCATAAGATACACATACCCATACCTAGACAGATCATCGGTAAAGGTAATGAAGTAGATAAATTGCCTCTAGCCGGCACATCGAATGGGCCGCACACATCAGTATGTACTAGGGCAAGGAGATCTGTGGCCCTCTCCCCATGTCCAACAAAAGGGAGTTTAGTCATTTTGCCTTGAAGACAAGATTCACAAGTTGGATATGACTCGGAAGTCAATGGACTCAATAGCCCATTTTTCTCCAATTTGTTGATCCTATCTTCTGCTATATGACCTAATCTCAGGTGCCATAGATATCTGTCGTTTGGACTATCCCTAGGTCGTTTGGCATTCACGTTTTGCTCGATAGTTAGAACAGGTACATCAATATGTAGCTGATAAAGACCATTAATAAGGAAACCATTTGCAATTTTATTTCTTTCATAAAGAATGTTACAATGGTCCTTAAAGAAGGTGATCACATAACCTTCTTTGTGCTAAGCATGAAACAGAAATCAAATTCCTGCTAGCTGCAGGCACAAAATAACAGTCTTTCAAAACTAAGTCTAAACCAGATGGTAATCGAAGAGGGTATGTTCCCACGGCTACTGCAGCAACTCTTGCTCCATTACCGACGCGTAGGATCATGTCTCCATCCCTCAAGCCTCCTGCTATCCTCAAGACCCTGCATAGAAGTGCACAGATGAGCACTAGAACCAGAGTCAAGCACCCAACTGGATGCAGAAGAAACCGTAAGGTTAGACTCAATAACGAGCATACCTCCAGAAGGACCTTCCTTCTTGTTCTTTCAGGGTGGCCAGGTAAGTAGGGCAGTTCCGCTTCCAATGGCCGTCGCTGTTGCAATGGAAACACTTTCCTTTGCCATCGACCTTCTTCTTCGGTTCTGCCTTCTTCTTCTTTGATCCTTCCTACCTTTTGCTTTTTCACAGACTTCTTTTTCTTTCCATAAGACTTTCTTTTGGAAGAAGTCCGTTCCATAGCAAGAACTGAGCCTTTAGAACCTTTCATAGAAAGCTCAGCGGTAACCAGCATATTCATCAACTCGGCCAAGGAATTTTGAAGTTTATGCATGTGGTAATTCATGATGAATTGCCCATATGCATCAGTCAAGGATTGCAGAATAATATCGTTCTGCAAGTCCAAGTCCAACTTCACACCGAGCTTCTCAAGCTCTTCCATGTCCTTGATCATTGTCAGACAGTGATCTTGGACTGACTGCCCATCACGCATCTTAGCCTTAAAAAGTCATTTCGTGACTTGATATTTGGCTGCGCGACTCTGTTCACCAAACATCTCCTGCAGGTGAGCCAACATTTGGCGAGCAGTCCCGATATCTTCATGTTGGCGCTGGAGCTCATCAGACATCGAGCCCAACATGTAAGTATCTGGCCTTATTATCTTCGTCAATCCATTTTTTCCAGAGACGCTCTCTGTTCAAGTGGATGGACGAGCTGGTAAGGTGGGAGGGTCCTGGTCCAAAACATGGGTTAACTTCTCGGAACCCAAAACAATTTTGTAGTTCCTGAGCCAATCTTTATAATTGGGTCCAGTCAGTCTATGTGTGTCCTAGGATACGTGCCAAGTGGGTTGGACGCAGACATTTTCCTGTAGAGAGTCAAAGATTCTAGTTAGATACTGTAATTTTGACTTGACCAATTTGTTTAGGGATTTTATTTTTAAACAAATTAGCTCCCACTATTTTCTCGGATCCCTACACTCCCTCTGTAGAGATGCGAAAATCTCCGCGATTAATGATTTCTAGTGGGTGGTGCGGTCTCACCAACTGACTCATCACCTCACCTAACAGTTATTGGTGATGGGTTAGCCAATGAGTGAACAACTCTTGTTCAATGATTCTCTAATCATGGTGCACCCAAACTTGGTCTCTAATTCATGAATCTCACCGTATCCGGAATATTGATCCACTCCTTAGTTAAGTCAGACCCACCATTTGCATAGACTGGGTTCCTAATTGAGTCTCTCACCGTATCCGGAATATTGAGCCCAACTCATCCTCCAGCCCATAGCATCCAATGCCTAATAGACATGGTTGCGTCTTCCCGGTGCAACTGAGCCACTGTATCCAGCCGAGAACAATCAACCCCGGGAAGGGCCCGCACATCTACAATGGTGGAAGACCTCAGACTTAATCTTTTCTTAGGGAGAATTGATTCAGGTCTCATTAAACTAGACTTGGCTTAGTCATAACAATTATGACTAACCTAGTGGCATGGGTTCAGCTCGGATTATTGACCACCTCAGATCAGAACTGTGTCAACAGATATGGCCAGGTAAGTGAGACCGGTGGAAGGAATATGCCATTAACTCGTACAAGAACGCATTCAGGTCGAGTAGCTTCCAATTAAAAACCAGTCGGTCGTCTGTGCCAAACTTACCTTAGACACCAAATTGTTGAGTCAGAACCAATTGGGTTAGCCTACAATCCAGACTCTAACCTCTGAGCCTAATTAGGTCTTGCTTGATCGTGACTCGATCTTGACCCAGACTTAATCCTATTAGGCTGGTCAATTTAAGCATTGTTGATCCCATCTAACCAACTCTTGATTCGGTTTGATCAACCGCTTAGACCTAATTGAGCTACCCAAGCCCGAACCCAGTATTATGAATATGTCTTAGATCTGAAATTCTCAATTTTAGACCTAATTAATATTCCATAAACTTAATTCTTAATTAAGTTGGGTTCATAAACAAAATATGCACAATAAATCCTAGGGTTTCAGGATCTAGGGTTTTGCAGAAAGTAAGTTTTTGGGTTTCTGATTAAGGACGAACACGCAGCACCCCTACACATCATAAGAACACCCCATCGAATGGGAAGAGAGGGCCTTTAAACCCTTCTTCGTTCTTATGACCGGACGGCCAAGAGGAACGCCTTAATCAGGAACATTCAATAAACATTCAATACTACAAAACAGTTTATAGATCTATATCATATATCTCATATACAAATTTAGATCTAATCATGGCATATTTTGCATACATCTCATGTATCATAATCATGCATGTTTTCAGATCTAAATTATCTCATAATAATCTAAAAAATTAGATTTAAATTGATCTAATCAAAATAAATTCTAATCTAGACAATTATGTAGAACTATTCTACAACTAGTCTAGACATGCATCTATCATATCTCATATGATATTTAAAATTAAATAATTTTTATTTGCTATTTTATCAGATGTTATTATAACACTTATAATATCAGAAAATAGTAAATAAAGAAGATCTAAAATATGATTTAATCAGATTAAATCAAAGACATGCAAAAACTATTCTATAGAACTATTCTATTCTAGAACTAGTCATGCATATCTTCATGTTCTTAGATCCAAATCATTTAATTTTAATTTTTTCTGATTTCAGATCTGATCACATCTCATGTGACATCTGAAATCACGTTATTTTTTTAATTAAAATAAATTAAAATCAGATCTAAATATTTTTAGAACCATGGCTCTGATACCAGTTGAAGGGAAATCCTGATTTCCCGGACCAGGTTCGTTCAGATCTGATCAGATCAAGAGATATATTTCAAAAATTTTTCTCTTGATCTGTAATCAGATCTTGATATGTTTCAGATCTGATTCTTATTATTAATTAATAAATAAAATAAAAAAGATAAATTAAATCAAATTTAATTTACCTGATTTGGGTAATCCTATTACCCTGTTGATGATCCTGTTTGCAGCGGAAGGTTCTGGATCTTAGCCACGCAAGCGCCTGGCCTCTACCGGTATCCACTCGGGTTGGATCTGGAGATCCTCTTCTTCTCTATCACACCTCCAAAAATCAGATCTGGATCTGATCTGGAGGATCTTCAAAACTCTTTTGAAGATCTGCAGTCGTCCTTTGCAGCAGCGCAGCCTTCTTGCTTTTGATCGCCTTTCTTGATCTGAATCGCACCAACCAAATCCAAAACACTTTTGGACGTGGAGAGCAAGGGGAGAAGAGAGTTATGGCATGGAGAAAGGGGAGAGAGGCAGCCTTGGGGCGTGGGAAATTGCTTCTTGAATTACTTTCTTGAATTTTTGAGTTGGGCGCAGGGTCTTATTTATAGACTAAGCGTGATCCAACTCCTCTTCCTCCCAACCAATCACAACCCTTTGTGAAATCAGATCTAAATCTGATTGGTGGGAATAGAGACCCCTGGATTCCTCCTTAGAGGGTGCCTAAGACCAGTCAAAGTTGGTTCTTAGAAGAACTCTAATTGGAATCCAAAAAGGAGATGGAGTCCTTGTCCAACAAGGACTCCTAGGCGCCTCCTACTTGGGCTCACGCCACCCTTGGCGTGCGCCCTTCTCCTTGCCAGGTTCTGGCAGGGGGACAGGCCCCCACCAGCTCTCCAATAGGTGCATGACATGTGGTCAAAAGTCAAAGGGTCAATGGTCAACATTTGACCAGTCAAAGGTAGACTTTTGACCAAAGTCAAAGAACAAGAAATGGCAGGTGACCAAAAATGGCAGGTAATGTCTTACAAATAAGACAACCTATTCTGACTTGGACAACCTCCAGTCAGACCATATGAAGGCCTCTGATTGAGCACAAACTCCTTTGGCTCAGTCAGGACAACTTATTTATGATAGCAAAAGAAGAACGTTAGGTTCAATCGAGTGCTAGCACGATTTCCTTGAACCTAATTGAATCTCATTCAGATCAATTGAACTAGATCAGTTCAATTGATGATCACCAGATTCAAACCCTTGTTTGTGTGACCCAGTTAGGTTCAGTTCTGTATGGTAATGGGATATGTCATGATCTCTATCATCGACATCATCGAAACTCCTTTCGATGGATCAGAACTCTTCTGATTCGAACAGCTAGAATGATCGATCATCTAAATCATTCTAATTGCTCCCAAAATCCACCAGTGACACCTAGCAGTATATGGTGGCAACCCATCAGAGCTGAATGCGAACCTCTTGGTGCAGCTACCTGTGTGATTAAGTTCTTCTATCTTGAGCCCCGATCAGATTAGGGTTAAGGTGAACTCGTCAAACCCTAGTTCTCTGTCATATGATGTAATCATTCGATTCGAGTCCAATGTGAAAATCTAAATAGAAACTCTTTCTATTATTTCACTCTGCCATGGCCATGGGCTTCTGGACTTGATTCTCATGATCATCATAGGGCTGCTCCTCTACCACCGAGGTAGATAGATTCCATCTTGATGCAATCCAGTTCCTACAATGAACATGCTATAGCCAACATACACCTCAGGGTTCCATATGGCTAGGAGACCGAGTAATGGTGTAGTCAAACTATAACACCCTCAAGGTGAACTGCCGATGCATCTCAGGTCAAAGAACCAGACACACTACTGCAGCATCGAGTCAGTCATTGACGAGAAGGTAGACTTCCCTAATGACTACTCGAGGTGGTCACGCTCAGTGCCCTCGTTCTCTAACGAGTACCTGTACTCTCGCTCCGGTGTCTCCACACCGTAGACTCAAGACTCATCTACTAAAGAGAAGCGATTCGTACACCAACCTTCCGGATCAATCATCATCCTCGTGATGATCCTATGGTCGGGAGCTGTTTATGAGTTAATAATGATTATTCATGTCTTAAATTTTCAACTCTTGAAAATATGAATTATCATTACCATTAACTCAAAGGATGTATCACAGACACTAAATACACATGTGTGATAGAAAATAACCCATTTATTAATTATAGTCAAAATTACAATTTTGCCCCTAGAAGTGTATTACAAGTGTCAGCCAATTCTGGCTTCTAGGGCACATATATCTAACATGTAAGTCATTGTATACCATATGGGTTGGTTGTCATCTTATCCAAAAAGTGTGGAGACATTAGTATGACATATAGATGAGATATAGAGGTACATCTACACTGAACGTGATCAACTCTGGAGCTTTTCTGTTGTCAAGATTTACTTTGATGGAATATGGATATAAATATCCCTCCGACTTGAGATCACCATGATGACTTTCAAGCAATTCGGTATGTTTTGGTGTCAGACTGTCTGAATTTCTAATTCAGTGAAGAAAGGCTTCTAGGCATAGTCAAATCCTTAAGAAGTTGGTGCGTATATCAAGATGGGATTGACCATTTTTGATTTTAGGAGCTATGTTAAATTTTATTTTAATTTAGCAAATTCTTGGCTAGGATAGTCTTAATGAGGAGTCACAGGACTGATTGCATTAAGATATAATTTGGATATATTTTTTAGAGTTGGCAATTTAACTTTGAGTCATTCTATACATAAAGGTTAAATAGATAAATTATACGGTAACCATATTTGCGTAGGTTTTGAATGTTGCGATTGCAACTATTAGATCTATCCAAATGTTGGGTACCATTGCTAGATGGTGATTTTGATTGGTACAAAAATTATTTTCTATGCTACTGGCTTAGGTTAGAACCTACGGGATTAGACATATTAGAGATTCCTACCTAATCTAATGGTTGGTGTAGAGTTTCACTATACTGAAACTCTATGATCAAGAATCCCACTAGACTAAGACTCTATGATTAAGAGTTCTACTATACTAGAATTCTGAGTTCTGCTTGTCTGAGACTCTATGATCGAGAGTCCTATGGATCTGAAACTCTGTGATCATGAGTTTGAGATACCAGGATCAAGAGTCCCATTCATTTGAGACTCTTTGATCAAGATTTTTATTTTGATGGGACTCTATTGCTTGGACACCTATCAGATTTAGACTTTATATTTATAAGAGATTTAATTAGTAATTTGATCACTAATTAACTCAATTTTATTGAGTAATAATTTTTGGAGCAAGTCCAATTGAATTGGATTCAATTGGGATTGATCCAATTAGGTTATAAGATGACCTAATCGTCGAGAAAGTTTGATTCCTGATTTGATTAGGAATTGGGCTTGATCAATTCTTAATTTTATTAGAATTTAATTAAACCTAATTAAGCCTAAATTAGTTGGGTTTAATCTGATCTAATTGGGCCTAGCCAAATTAGTTTGGGTTGGTTTAATTGGATAAAATACGTTCAAAACTAGTTTGACTAGTCTTCCCTTCCTGCACCACCTCACCTTCGGTGCCCAACTTTTTTTATGAGAAAAATGTTTCTCATGCATTTTTTTCCATTCAAGAGGGGTGCATGCCCATGTTTCTCATGCCCCAAGTGGATAAGAGCAGATTGGATACCACTTGAATTCAAAAGAAGTTTGAATTCAAATGGACAACCATTTCATTCTTATCCTCCCATGCAATGTTGACTCGATCCTGTGCAAAATAGAAGGACTTCTCTAGGCATGTGCACATTCCTGAGTGAGAAGAGTCTCCATGAATTCTTCCCTTCCTGTGCTAGAGAAAAGTCAGAAAAAGTTTGAGAAAAAGAAAAAATACAGAGAGTTGGGCACATGGTTTTCTGAGTGTGCTACCCTAAGATTTTAGCCCAGGGTTTGAGAAGAGAAAATGTGAGCTGTGAGTGTCACAAAATCACGAAACTCTCGAGAGACCTTCCTCCACCTCTCCCCTACCTCTAGTAATTTTCTGGAGTATCCAAAAAATCACTAGAGGGAGATCAATTTAGATCAGTTTAGATCAACCGTCGAAGGCATTCGGCATCGAGCTAGCACTCGAGAGGAGCCGATCAGGACCAAGGCCTTGTGTCGATGATCTGTAGAGGCCAGATATGTTGTGTAGTTACATCACAATGAGTGAACCTCTCCGATGGGGATTGGATTATGGTGTTCGACTACCCACACAGGTATCATGTTCTGAACACGTATTATAGTAGTAAACTATTTACTGATAGTTTTTAATTTTTCAAATTTAAAAGCATGTATATCACATTTAGATCCTTAATTGTGTAGAATTTTTGATATGATCAGTAGTTCTAAATTAATTAAATTAATTTTATTTTTACTATATTTAATTAGTTTTTAAAAAGTTTCAAAAGTAGAGCTAGGAATCTTGCACTGTATGCCTTCAGTAATATCAGAGCATGGTCATTAAATGTGATTTATATGCTTTAAAATTTAAAAAAATTATATATTAGATATATATTTTTTTAAGTAGCCTAGTAATTGAGCTTGAATGATCCACCAAGCCATCCGATCATAAGAGATAAGTATAATTTAAAGGTCATCTTCTTCCTTTTGATAGGAATCCCTTATGGCGATAGGGGTGCCACCGTGAACTCATTCCTGAAGATAAATGATGAAATTTTTTTTAAAATTAATTTAATCTAAATTTTAATCATGAATGTATTAGATTAGATCTAAATTTAGATTTATGATTTTTATTTAGTATACATAAATTTAGATTAAAATATACAACTAGTACTATTTGTGAAATGAGTCAATCCATTTTTGAAATGAATCGACCCATCTAGTGAACAGTGCTAGGTTATAAAGAATCTTTCAAAATTTTAAAAAATATTTTTGAAATATCAAACCCCAACCCTCAGCCCAAAAACTTAATTAAGAATTAAGTATTATAAATTAGGGTCTAGAATTATAAATTAAAGATCTTAAGTCATTGATTATAAAATATGGATTATTGGGTTGGATAAATTAGGTTCATTAACTAGATTAGATCAAAGATTAATTAAAGAATGGACTAAATTAGAGTAATTGATTAAATCTAACTAAATATTGATTTAGATTAGGTCAAGGACTCTTTAGATTCAATTACAATAGTTGTAATTGGTCAAGTCCATACTTTTAATAAGGACCAAATGGACTTGATTTATGGCTACGCAGTCAAACCCAAAATTACTAGATTGGTCAAATTGAAACTAATGAACTGGATGGTGTCTAAAGTAAGTTTGGCAATTTAAATCAATGATTTTTAATTGGGAGCTATGTATACTGATTCGATTTTTGATGAGTTAATAATATATTTCTTCCACTGATCTCACTTATCTGGCCATCCTAGTGAGTTAGATTTTGATTAGATCACTTAGTGATTTGGGCTCACCCATGTCAATTAGATAAATCAGTGTGACTGATTTAGGTGCTCATAATACTAGCTTGAATTAGATCCTTTATAATCTGACTTGGTGAAGTTAGTGGGAGAATCCAAATTGGCTGGTGAATACTTCTCTCTTCTTAAAATAGGCTAATCAAATTCTCTAAAATTATTAGATCCTTAAAAATGACATAGTTATTATGATAACTAGATCATAGCCTCCCATTAAGTTGAGTGATCATGAGTTCATTAGTTTAATAATCATTGAAGGCCCAAAGGTCTGGTGCTTATTGACTAATAAAATTATCATTCATAATATGATGATTTGATTGTGTCTTTCTATTGATGGTCAGATTGGCCAACCAAAATCGAAATGAATCATTTATTGGTCAGATGCACCAAATACGATCATGTTAATGGTTGAACCTAATCAGACCTTTTCAGTGGAGGCCAAAATCTACTAATTAGATTTTCGAGGCAAAATTAAAATTATTAGAAGTTGTTTAGAGAAATAATTGATTATGAATCTATCCATATGCATATGGGTTGATCTACCAACGTCGGGCTTGTGTGTAGTCTGTGTGGATTCTAGTACCTACTAAGAAATTAAGATAATTTCTTAAATTGAAGGTAGAAGCTATCAATTCATATAAAATAGTAGAAGAATCTTTAGACTAAAATTTAAATTTTTAGAGTAAATAATTCATATACTAATTAGGTTTGGTTTTTCTTTTTATGCAAGAATGGCCACTACCTTGTCCCTCCGATTATTGTTAGACAATGACAAACTTATAGGATCCAACTTCGATAGCTAGTATCGAAAGTTGAAAATAGTCCTAGAGCATGAATGAATCCTATATATTTTGACGGATCCTACACCTGAAAAGCCAGCTCCGAATGCTAAAGTTGCGATTCGAGATACATACCAGAAGTGGCTCAATGACCACACCACCATTCATTGCATTATGCTGGTGATAATGAATGATGAGTTTAGGCACAGGTTTGAGAACACTCAGCTACAAAAGATGCTTTAAATATTGAACGACTCCTTTGGCATGCCTGATGATGTTGAAAGGTACAAAACTAGTTATGTCATTTTCAATGCTTGGATAAGAAATAGGGCGTCAGTCACTGATCATATATTATACATGATCGAGATGATTGAGCACTTGAGTAAGCTAAATTTTTTTCTACATAAGCAGCTTGAGAAAGATGCGATCCTGAATTCTTTGTCTAAGTCTTTCCTCTCCTTCTTTACTTATTTTTGAATGACAAAGCTTGCAGTGAACTACCATGGCTTGTTGGGATTACTGTAGAACTTTGAAAAAGATTATCAGCTCCACAAGGAGTTGGTGAATGTAGTGAAAGGATCTTCTTCTGGTCGTCGATCCTTTAAAAAAAAAAAAAGAACAACAAGAAGAAAAATAAGAAGATGTAGTCGCATGCTGGGATGTCTGCATAAGATCAGACCAAGAAGTGGAAGCCTGATCAGAGTCAGATGGAGTGCTTCTTTTGTAAGAAGCTGGGGTGCTAGAAGAGGAATTATCCTTAGTATATTGTCTTCCTAGATCTGAACAGGCCAAGAAAGAAGCAAACAATTGCTGGACAAGATAATTATATGATAACACCTTGCAACTTCTCAACATATGAAACTACTGCCTGGGTATTGGATACTAGAAGCCCTTATCATATTTATAATTTGATGCAGGATTTGTAGGTCAGTAGGAGATTTGATGAAGGCGAAAGATTCTTGAACGTTGGAGATGGAAGACAAGTTTCAGTTCTAGCTTTAGGAATCATGAACCTTGTAATCAATTCTCATAAAATTATTCTTAATGAATGTCATTATTGTCCAAACTTTTTGTTGAATGTAATTTCTGTAGGCCTTTTGGCCAAGAACAGTTATGAACTTTTAATAAAAGAAAATATTTATAATGTCATTTTGAATGATGTTATGATGTTTGTTAGATAGTTGAAAAATAAAATTTACTTACTATCATAGTCTGTTAATATGGTTCAGTCTTTTAGTAAATGTCCTAAAATAAATGATGTGTCTAAAGTCTACCTTTGGCACTGTAGGTTAGGTGATATTAATAAGAATAGAATAAACAAGTTGGCTCAAGAAGAAATTCTTGAAGTCAGTGATTGTGAATCACTTCCAACCTGCGAGTTCTATCTTCTTGGTAAGATGACCAAGTCATCTTTTACTGAAAAAGATGAGCAAACCAGTGAACTTCTGAGTCTAGTACATTTAGATGTATGTGAACCCATGAGTTCAAGTGCTAAAGATGGATATTTCTACTTCATAACCTTCATAGATGATCTATCGAGGTATGGGTACGTCTATTTAATAAAGCATAAGTCAGAGTCGTTTGAAATATTCAAACTATTCCGTAATGAGGTAGAAAAGCAAACTGGAAAGAGTATTAAAACTCTTTAGTCTGATCGAGGGGGTGAGTACCTTTTCAATGAATTTTAGACATATTTAGGAGAGAATGGGATTATCTCTTAATGGACTCTTCCTATAACACCATAGCATAATAGTGTATCTGAAAGGAGGAATCGAACCTTATTGGACATGGTTCAATCCATGATGGAATTTACTAGTCTATCAATCTTCTTATGGGGATCTATGCTCTATTTGGCTTGTTACATTTTGAATAGAATTTCAAGTAAGTCTATTTCTAAAATATCATATGAGATGTGGATAGGACATAAGCCAATACACTCGCACCTTAGGATTTGAGGGTGTCCAGCTTATATCAAACGTTTAGTAATGGATAAGCTTGGACCTAGATCTAACAAGTATAATTTTATAGGATATCCAAAAAAGATCAAAGGGTATTATTTCTATCTCATTGATGAACAAAAGGTGTTTGTCAGTCTTAAGATAATTTTTTTGGAAAAGAAGTTTCTTAGAAAAGGAACTAATGTCTCTAAGATCGAACTTGAGGAAGTTCGGTAGGTAAAAAAACTGACACAAATAGCTAAACCTAAATCAGATTTGATTAGATCAAATCTGAAGCCCGATGAACCTACAACCTTAAGGCGGTCTGATAGAGTATCACATTAGTCGAACAGATACTATGGTTTCTTAGCCTGAGATGGTGATTCTATTGAACTCGATGAGAATAATGAGGATTCAATTACCTACATGGATGCAATGCAGGTATCCAACTCCGACAAATATCTTAAGATCTTGAAATCTGAAATGGAGTCCATGAAGGTCAATGATGTATAGACATTGGTTGATCCATCCGAAGGGATAAAATTCATAGGATGTAAGTGGATCTTCAAGAGGAAAAGGAGTGTAGATAGAAAGGTGAAGACTTATAAAGCCCATTTGATTGTCAAAAAATATCGTCAACGTTATGGCATAGACTATAATAAGATATTTTTTCCTATAGCAATGCTCAGATCTATTCGGATCATGCTTGCGATAGCTACCCATCTTAACTATGAAACCTGACAGATAGATGTGAAGACAGTTTTTCTAAATAGAAAGCTAGATGAAGAGGTGTATATGATACAACCTGAAGGATTCACATCCATAGATGAGTCTAAGGTGTGCAAGCTTCAAAAGTTTATTTATGGACTGAAGCAGGCATCTCGAAGTTGGAATATATGTTTTGATAGAACGATCAAAATGTATGGCTTCATTAAGAATGAAGAAGAGCTTGCATATACAAGTGGGCTAATGATCTAGCGGTTGTATTCCTATTATTGTATATGGATGACATTCTTTTAATCAAAAATGATATCCCTATATTATAGAAAATAAAGATCTAGCTATCTTCAAAGTTCTCCATGAAGGATCTAGAAGAAATTTTCTATATTCTAGGGATGAAGATTTATAGAGATAGATCTAAGAGGTTGCTTGAGTTGTCCCAGTCCATATATATTGATACTATGCTGAAGCAGTTCAGTATGAAAAATTTCAAGAAAGGCTATCTATCAATAGGCCATTGAATTTCTCTCTCAAAGAGAGATTGTTCGATAACACCTCAAGAGAGAGAGCATATGAGTAGAATATCATATGCTTCGATAGTGGATTCTATCATGTACGTCATGATATATATACGATTAGATATGGCATACTCACTAGGAATAGTGAGTAGATACCAATCTGATCTAGGGAAGAATCACTGAAAGGTTGTTAAAATTATTCTAAAGTATTTAAGAAATACTAAGGACTAATGGCTTATTTATGGTGAGTCGGACTTGAGACTTATGAAATTTATAGACTCTAGTTTTCAGTCTGATCATGATGATAGCAAAAATATGTCGGAATATGTGTTTATCTTTAATGGTGGAGCTATCTATTGGAAGAGTTTCAAACAGCACACCGTGGTAAGTATCTTTAATGGTGGAGCTATCTGAGTCATTCTATACATAGAGGTCAAAGGGATGAATTATATGGTAACCATATTTGCGTAGGTTCTAAGTATTGTGATTGTAACTATTTGACCTATCTGAACATCAGATAGCATTGCTAGATGATCATTTCAATTGATATAGAAATTAATTTTTGTGCTACTGGCTTATGTTTGAACCTATGGGATCACACACATTAGAGGTTCCTACCTGATCTGATGGCTGATGTAGAGTTCCACTGGACTAGAACTCTATGGTCAAGAGTCCTACTAGACTAGAACTCTATGATCAAGAGTCCTACTATATTGGAACTTTGAGTTTTGCTTAACTGAAACTCTATGATCGAGAGTCCTATGGATCTAGAACTCTATGATCATGAGTTTGAGATATCAGGATCAAGAGTCCGACTCTTCGATCCAAAGTTTCACTTTGATGGGACTCTATTGCTTGAACACCCATAGGATTTAAACTCTATATTTATGAAAGATTTAATTAGTGATTTGATCACTAATTAACTCAATTTGATTGAGTAATTATTTTTAGATTACGTCTAATTGAATTGAATTCAGTTGGGTTTGACCTGATTAGATTATAAAATGACCTAATCGCCAAGAAGGTTTGATTCCTAATTTGATCAGGGGTTGGGCTTGATCAATTTCTAATTTTATTAAAATTTAATTGAGTCTAATTAAGCATAAATTAGTTAGATTTAATTTGGTCTAATTAGGCCTAGCCAAATTAGTTTGGGTTGGTTCAATTGGATAAAATAAGTTCAAGACTAGTTTGACTAGTCTTCACTTCCTGCGCCACCTCACCTTCTATGCCCAACTTTTTCTACAAGGAAAATGTTTATTGTGCATTTTTTCCATGCAAGAGGGGTGCACGCTCATGTTTCTCACACCCTAAGTGGGTAAGAGCGGATTAATTACCATTTGAATTCAAAAGAAGTTTGAATTCAAATTGACAACTACTTCATTCTTATCCTCCCACACGGTGTTGACTCGATCCTATGCAAAATAAAAGGAGGACTTCTCTGGGTGTGCACACATTCTTGAGTGAGAAGAGTTTCCATGAATTCTTCCCTTCCTGCATGAGAGAAAAGTCAGAAAAAGTTTAAGAAATAAAAAATATAGAGAGTTGGGTGCAGGTTTTCTGAGCGTGCTGCCCTAGGGTTTCAGGCTAGGTTTCGAAAAGAGAGAATGTGAGCTGTGAGTGTCACAAAATTATGAAACTCTTGAGAGACCTTCCTCCACCTCTCCCCTACCTTTGATAATTTTTTGGAGTATCCAAAAAATCACTGGAGGGAGATCGATTCAGATCGATTTAGATTAGCCGTCGAAGGCATCCAACATTGAGCTAGCACTTGAGAGGAGCCGATCAAGACCAAAGCCTTGTGTGGATGATCCATGGAGGCTAGACATGCTGTGTGGCTACATCACGATGAGTGGACCTCTCTAGTGGTAATCGAATTACGGTGTTCGGCTATTCGCATAAGTATCATATTCTGAACACGTAGTGTAGTAGTAAACTATTTACTATTAGTTTTTAGTTTTTCAAATTTAAAAGTATGTATATCATATTTAGATCCTTAATTGTGTAGAGTTTTTGATATGATCAGTAGCTCTAAATTAATTAGATTAATTTTATTTCTACTATATTTAATTAATTTTTAAAAAAATTTTGAAAGTAGAGTTAGAAATTCTGAACTGTATACCTTCAAAATCAACCTCAAAAAAAGCCCACACTCTTTAAACCTGACATGGAGTGGCATGGCTGATATGTCCACCACTTCAAGAGTAGTAGTGCGCCAAATCATGATGAGAATATTCTCCAGTCATCTAATCATATCTGTGGCCTGCTTGGTGGCTGCTATGTTTTCCACCAGCTCAATACAAAGTTTAGTCAGCTTAGATTTATCTTTGTTCAGACCTTTAGAAAGATCGATGATGATGTTTCAAATTGAGATCAATTCACTCCAAGTATCACCAACACTTGGCTTTCTAGCATCCACCACTTATCTCAACTCGGTCAAAACATTGCTTTTTTTATTAGACCAGCATTTATGACTGGCTATTCATTCTTCAACCAAGCATGGTTGATTCCAAAGTTGAACAACCTTCTTGGTGACTCCCCACCTAGCTTCTTCGATGGCCTTGGTAGAGCCAATGTACTATTCCAAAGTTGAGATCTTCTCCCAAGCCAGATAGAGTTCATTCTGATATTGAGCAACTTTCATGGCTGAACTCCAAGTCTTCTCCTCAACGAGCTTCGACAACTGCTTATATTCCTCAGTAAGCCAAGATCTTTCTGCAATATGCACCTTAGTATCTTTCAGATACTTGACCTCAAATGCTTGATTTTGGTCGAAGCTTCATCGTAATCTTTCTTCATCTTCAAGAATTTCCATTCAGCTTTGGCAGCTCTTTTCTTTGTCGACTTGGTATTTCTCTCAAGGACCTCAAGATGAGCTTTAATCGGTACACCTTAAGGAAGAGGATCGGCATAAAGATAAGTAGGTATACAATTGCAATGTTCACACTAACCAGACTGGTTAAGGAATATGCATGCAAAAATAAGAAAGTTGAAGAGAAACTCTAAAGGAGAAAGAAAATTTCTTTTAATTAACAAAAAGGTTTTTACAATGATAGAAAACAAAAATAAAAGCATAAAAATTAAACCCCAGTTACCTCAGCTGGAGGGCTAGCAGAAGAGCTCGAGGCAACATTCGCTGATTGCTTGAGTCCTTCAGTAGGCAGTGGTGATGTTAGTGATGGTTGGGCTTCAGCAGAGAAGACCACGGGCACTATCTCAACCACATCTTCAGGCTGGATTGTTCCTCGGCAGTTGCAGAGTTAAAGGGCTACTAATCGTCATCAGGAAACCCTTCATCTAGAAAAGAAAAATAAAGATCTAGGTGGCAGGCCGAAATCTTTTGGCGGTAGTCCTCTTGCCCGGCAATGAAGGCCTCCATGTTGAATTGAATTTTCTCAGTAGAGAATTCTTTCGACCCTTTAAAGGCTTCCACCACCAAACGGCCTACCTCCATGATCTTCCCCTCCATCTCCTTCTCGGCCTTGACAACTTTTGCTTTTGTAGCTTGCCTCTTCTTCTTCTCCAAAGTCAATTCATTTTCCATCTTGTTCAATGCCTTCTTTAGGCGCTTGACTTCAGCCTCTGCTGCCTTTATTGCCGACCTCACCTTGGCTGCAACAGTCTCCGCCATCTCATATTTTTCTGAGTGTTGATATTTTCAACCTAGATATTTCTTATTGTATTAGTAAAAAGGACCACACCATGGCACATCTGCATTCAAAGGAAAGGCAAATCAAAAAAAAAAAAGAAACATGATAAAAAACAAAGAAAGGGAACACTTACCCAGATAGTAGTGGTAATGGCCTCTCTCTGTTGATTTCGAAAGCTTAGTCCCTCCATCTTATCAAGTCCTCCTTGACGAGCACCCCTTCAAGCAAGTGATGATCGACCTTCGGGTTCTCAAAGGAAACAGGCCGCACAAGCGAAGGAGAGTTGGACCTATTAGTAGAGGGTTCGATGGGCACTAATTTAGCCATGTTGGTGTAGGCAACACCTCACTGGTTTCCCTCAACTTGGAGAGGAGGAAGCATCGTAGATTTAGCCGGCCAGTTGGAACCAACAAGGCCAAAACCACTTCAGTCGATGCAAAAAAAATCATGGCAGGAGATGCCAACGTGGCTTCGGAAGCCTTTTGCTTCTTCTAGCCCCTAGTTGCGGTCGAGGCTTTTTTTCCTTACCAAGTTTTTCTTCTATTCCTTGAGCTTGTTAGGCCTCATGTCTGCATTGAAATAAAATAAGTCAAAAATCAGAAGGAAGGAAAAGGTGGTAGAAATGATTGGATTAACTCTTATCTCAGGTTTTGGCCAGGCTCAGACCCACGTTAAAAAGGGTTTGCTCGGATAAAAGTTGCTTTAAGAAAGAAATTTTATACTCCTACAAGGTTTGGGAATGCTCTATATCTTTCTTTCTTAAAATTGGGATCTTCTTTATAATGGAGTCCCTTGGCCGACCCCAATTCAGAAATCTTGAGCCCTTAATAGTGAAATCCGAGATAAATAAAAATCACTCCTTCCATCCATGGACCAAGGAAAGAGCCTCTTTATCAAAGCAGGAACTCCTAGTTAGAAAAAAATGTACCACCGACCCTTAGAATGGGGATGGCTTTTAACAATCAAAAAGGATCAAAAAAGAGGAATAATTGGTTGAACCTTGGCTAAAAATTAAGTGACCAAGAAGCTAACTATAAACCAAAATGAGTTCGAAACAAGAGAGCACCAGAAAATATCTAGAAAGTGACAAAGTTTGACAATAAAAGGATGGATAGGCAATCTGAGTCCAATCCAGAATGCCTCCTTATAGAGCCTAAGCTGATCTAGGAGCAGAGCACAAATTTGACCGCTTGGCCCCAGTAGCTTGAGCTTGAATTCAGAGGAGATTCCAAACTGAATTCGGATCAAGCTCAAGTTATCGAAATCCAATAAAGACCTAAAGATACTAGGTATGAAGGTTGGTTCAATCTTGCGCCTGATACTTGACTTTACTGATCCCCTCCCCCCCAAAGAAGAAGAATATGAGGACCAATCCCTGACGAACTCCTAGAGGCAACCATGGAGAAAATGCAGAAAGATCAAAAAGATAAAATAAAAGGAAAAAAAAGAGATAAAATAAAAGAGGGGAGAAACAAAAGATGAGTAGTATAAAGAATAAGAAAGAAAACCAACTTGTGGACGTAAAGGCAACGAAAAGGAATAGAAGATCGACTGGAAAGGATGGAGAAAACTTTGATTGCAACCAAAGAAGATGGGGAGACCTTGACAGCAATCAGAGAACACGAAAATATACAGCAAAGAACCCTAAAAAGAAGGGCTTGGTGGAAACCCTAAAAAACCAAGAAGGAGAAGCAATAGAAGAAAGAAAGAAAGAAATTGAAAGGTTCAGAGATGAAGGATAAAGAGTGCCATTTATAAGTGTAGGATGATAAGTATGAGAAGATATTAAATCGTCCCCATCCATTAATCCACTGCCACTTGGCACTCTATGATTGGTTTAAGTGAGTTGTCAGCCATCCCATTTCAAAAGGCGTGCCCAAAATATTGCTTGCCATCCTTCAAATTCAAAGCTACCTTCATGATTTTCTGTTGATGTGACTTTTCATTTCATATGGAACCTGCTGACGCATCATTTCAGTTGAAAGGATGCTACTACATGTTTTCGACGCTTCCAACTCAATATACCCCTTTCATCCGAGCCAACTTCAGCTCGAACTCAGAAGTAGGGAGCGTATGTTAAAGATAAAATCATCTATACCAAAGAATCAAAACTCCAAGAAGATACCTACCGCTGAACTATCATCGTTACATGATAATCTCTCATCATTTGGGCTTTCATAACACCAACTGACCTGCCGGCTATCCAACTCTCATCAATATTTTCTCATTGATCTATCATCGACATGCATCAACCTCACATTGATATTTGCTATCTTGCTATCGATATCCGGTCTTCACTGCTAACCACCAACATCTTATTGGCTATTAGCATTCTCAGATAGTTACCGACCCCACGTTGGTTTCTGATCCATCCTCAGCCATAAACCATTGAGCAGTCTCTAGCTAGCATTAAAAAAAAAAAAAGACTTCCCTCACCCACTGACCTCTCCTTTTCGTTGTCGACCCCATATCAGATCATATCCGACCCCACTTTGGCTATCAATTTTTGCTGACAATCTCGACCAACTCAAGGCTCTTTTTCAAAATTAAGGAACAACTCTCAATAGTTGGCCACAATCTGGATAAGACAATCATAACGACTAGATCTTGAAAATCTTGGCCATGAATCTCACCACATTGCACCCCAATCAGCCAAGATGAGCCTCAAATAATGCCCTCACGAACAACTCCCGCTTCTATCTATAAATAGAGGTTTAGAGAGATCTTCAGGTACAATAATTTTTCTCTTACGAGCTCTATTTCTATCATAAAATTCTAACTTGAGCATCAGAGGATCCCTATCAAAGCCATCTTTGCACTACTATAAAAAGAGTCTATGATGGTGCATACTATTACAGCGATTTTCGAAATCATTGTAATAGAGTCCATGACAGCGGTGACAAAAAAACTGTTGCTATAGTCTAACCACGCCATAGGTCCGATCTATAGCAACGATTACAAAAAATCGCTGCCATAGGTCCGATCTATGGCAGCAGTTCTTTATAACCACTGCCAAAGGTCCAATCTATAGTAGTGGTTAAGACAACCATTATCATAGGTCAAACCTATAGCAGCGGTTCCTTATAACCGCTGCTATACATTGATCTGTGATAGCGGTTATTTATAACCATTGCAATATTTTTTTTTCTTATTTTTTTTAAATATTATATAATTTTAAAATTTAATGTCCATCTTTATCATTTATTATCTAAATAATTATCATTAAAGTATCATCATAAAAGATCACCTCGATCTGATGATCCTAGCTTCATCGATCAAAAAAATTTGATTTCGATGACCACGAACGATGATGCGATGATCTGATAGATGAAAATTTTTAATTGATCCAAAAACCTACAACGATGATCTCAATTATGTTTGTAGTGTACTATCAAAATTTTACTTCAATCGGATATCGTTATCTTATCCAATTTAGTATAGGTTAATTTCGACTGTTAAATGATAAATGAGTGATCAAAGGACCAGACGGTATCCGATTATAAGATAACTTCTTTTATAAATGATCTTGGCTACTACTTTAATCATTTTTTATGGTGGTGATTATAAAATTTAACTCACAAGACTAAGAATGATCTAAAACTATACATCGTCTGATAACCATTCTTGAACTTCATTGGTTGTTATACGCATGTGCTCGTGCTTTTGCAATATCTGCTTAACGTGAATAGTTCATATAAAAATAATTTAAATTTTACTATCATCATCATATAAAATAATTAAAATTATAATAAAAAATATTTAACTAAAAAATTATCTCATAATCGAATGCTGTTTAGCCCTTTGATCGTTTGTTTCTAATTTAACGGTCAAAATTATTCCATACTAAATTGACATGATAACGATATTCGATTGAAGTAAAACTTTGATAGTATGCTATAAATATCATTGAGATCATCATTATAGATTTTTGAATCGATCGAAGATCTTCATCTATCAGTCATCGCACCATCATTTGTAATCGTTGAAATCAAATTTTTCAGATCGATGAAGCTAGGGCCATTGGATTGAAGTGATTTTTTATGACGATACTCTAATGATAATTATTTAGATAATAAACGATGAAGATGGATATTAAATTTTAAAATTATATAATATTTAGAGAAAAATAAAAAAAATTTATTTTCAACCTACGCTAATGGTTACTGAAAATTGCTACTATAAATCTATGGCAGTAATTATGAAACCGCTGTCGTAGATCTATTACAGTGGTTTTCAGTAACCGCTGTCTTAGATCTATGGCAGCGGATCAAAAATTGCTGCCATAGATTAGATTTAAAATCCTCAATTTTTCTTCCTTTCCATGCACGCTCTCTCTCTCTCCTCTCCTCTCCATCGTCGGTGAGACTCGACGCATCCCGCCGTCGCCCGCCCTCCACATCCCCGACAGTCACCTGACCGCCCACCCCTTGCCCTCCCCGACCACCGCCCCTACCCTCCCCATCCCCTACCGCTACCCAACCGCCCATCCCTTGCCCTTCCCATCCCCAACCGCCACCGCCGCCCCCCACCCTCCCCATCCCCGGTTGTGGCCGCCCGTCCCCCACCCTCCTATCCCCCGCCCTCCCATCCCCGACCGCCATCACCATCCCCAACCGTGGCCGCCCATCCCCCGCCCTCTCCATCCCCGACCGTCCATCGCCCGCCCTCTCCATCCCCGACCACCACTCGATCGCCCACCCCTTGCCATCCCCAACCGCCACCCCCCGCCCTCCCCATCTCGGGCCATGACCGTCAGCTCCCCGCCCTCTCCATCCCCGACCGCCCGTCGCCCGCCTTCCCCATCCCCAGCCACCACTGCCCCTACCCTCTCCATCCCCGGCTGCCCACCCCCTACCCTCCTCATCCCTTGGCTTTCCATCACGGCGCCCCTCCGGGCCCCCTCTCCCTCTCTCTTTCCTTTTTCTATTTCTCTCTCTTCTCTCTCTATCTCATTATTTTGCTTTTATTTCGTAGGTTACCTCTAGTGCCGCCGTCTTCCTCTAGCGCCATTGTCGGTGACCCTCGGAGCTTTCAATGCGATCCCCTTTCTATAGTCATAGGTATATTTTTTTTAATTTTATAGTATTATTTATTAATCACTAGACTAGATCTATCAATAGGTTGGATTTAGATCAGAATCTGGATATTCAGATTCGAATTCAATTTTAATTACTGATACCGGATCTGAACCTAAATATCCAATGAGTCCATACTTGAAGTACCAAACCCAGACCCTAATGGATCTCAGGTATTCAGACCCCATTTCAAGATCTGAAACTAAGAAAGGGAGAGGAAGAGAGGAAGGGAGGGGGTCCGACCTCACCACCGTTGTCGGTGAGGGAGACCGAGAGAGAGAAAGAGGGAGGGAGAGGGTCTGGCCTCGCCGGCATCACTGGAACGGAGGAGGTTCATTATAGAATTTATTGGATAATATTTTCTAAATGTTTATATTTTGTTGCTTCTGTTTATTGCATTGCATAATGATAGATCCATCAATTGATTAGTGTATATAATCTCCGACATCCGTATAATTATATGTAATTGTACGGATGATAGAATTATGTATAATGATCAATTGATTGTCCAATTTGGATGGTTTGAAAATTACAGATAATTCTATAGGTAGTTGCAGTAATCAAATTTATACTAAGAATTTCGAATGAAATTTTGGATAGAAAAATCAATCAAGACTTAAATGAAATATAAAATCTAGACACGAGTCAAAATATCCAAATTGAACACCAACCCTCAACTGATTTATTAATAAATCAGTAAAACAAAAGCTAGATTCAATGCATATAAATATTCCATAAGCCTAACCTAAATGCTCTTAAAAGTCTATTCCTTGGTCTTAAAGTTTAAATTTAACCTAATATTGAATGAAAATGTAATCGTGCCGTGTCGGTAGGCCATATCATGCTGTGTCGGTAGGCCATGTCGTATCGTGCTTTGGGTCGTGCCGTGTCGGTATGCTATGCTGTGCCATGCCATGTCAGTAGTTCATGCCTTGGACCGTGTCATGTCGGTAGGCCATGCCAGCCGCTAAGAGAAACCCCAACTGCTAAGAGAAATCCTATCTTGTTGCTTATATTTATTGCATTACATAGCGATAGATCCATCAATTGATTAGTGTACATAATCTTTGGCATCCGTATATTTATATATAATTGTACAAATGGTACCTAGGCAATATCTTTGATTATTGTTCAATATATTATATTGGTTAATGTTCATTAATGTTGTAGATCACGATGGCATCAAAATGCCATCTAGCTTTCACCCCTACCTCTCGATGGGTTATACGAAGTTCAGCATCTGAGGAGTAGTCGGAGTATACTCCATCCACCTCTGCATCAACTGCTCAGGGACCTCCACCATCGGCATCTATTCTATCGGTGGCATATACTCCATCGACATCTGAGCCTCCACCATCATCCACATCTCCAACATATGCTACTCCACCGACATCTGAGTGTACATTTTTATTATATTATTTATTTATTTTTTATATAATATTTATACACTTATATATTTGCATAACGTATTTTTATTGTAGGTGCATCATCTAGTAGGATAATTCGCGGTCCCACACGTATGGCACATGTGTGGAACCGCCAGCATCAGACGATGGTATAGTATGATGTGGAGGGAAGGCCGATAGGAAAGACCGTACGGAAGATGCATTTCTTTTTTGGAGTGCTTGTGAGGCGGTCAGACATTATTTTCATAGAGCCCAGAGACTGATGATGGATGGATGATACTATCAGGGACCGAATGTGAGAGGAGATATTGGTAAGTGCATCTTAATTATATTTATGCATTTTATATGTTTACACTATGTTTGATTAGAATAATTTTGTAACTAACTTTTAATAATTTTGTGCAGAAAAGGTATGACTTTTCTAATCATGAGAGGGCTTGAGATGTCCGATTAAAGAAGATCAAAAAGTTATATTGGGGCTACAAAGTCAAGCTCCATAGAAGATGGCTCGAGCACCGACGAGACACTCTAGTGGAGCTTGTTCTATGGATACAAGACTGTCCTCCAAGTCAGTGGGAGATGATGGTTATACATTGAAGGAGCTAGGAGTTTGAGGTAAAATTATTAATTTTTAAATTTTTTAATATACTTAAAGTTATATTTAAATATTTTTTTAAATATTTATTATTTATTTGAATACTTATTAGGCTACCTTCCATTAAAATTGGAAGAATCGGACAGTCCAGAAGTATACGCACACTCTCAGTCGTGAGTCTATGGTCAGTCGTGTGCATAGAGAGCTAATGAATTCTAAATCTTAGTAGATAAATTAAATTAATATTTTTTTATATTTTTGATAAACTGATCCATTGTTATAGCTGATGAGAGATGGAGTGACGCTCAGCAGTAGCAAGATTTTTCGATCCAGCCATGGATAAGAAGGGCAGGCCGATAAACGCCACGATTGAAAGAATTTTTGTAAGTATTAAATATATTAGTATATATGATTAGTATTATAGCATCTGTTATAAAATTTTATTTATACTTATAATTACAGGATCAGTTAGATGCACTCGTGAGCGAGGACCCGGATACCTCTGGCCCCTATGACCATCTATCTCAGGTCTTGGGGCTTGAGCACTCTGAGAGAATTCGATGCAGGTCCGGACATACGTCGATCAACTATTGGTCATAGACGGGCATCTCTTCATAGGCTTTCGATGTCGTCAATCAGGAGGAGCTTGAGGCAGCGTTGGCATGGGTAGATCATGCTGCGATGCGGACAGATCGAGCTGAGGAGCGCATATCTCATCTGGAGGACATCGTAAGAGATATGGTGTTGACGCTCAGTATGCATTTTAGAGGTGCCTTCACGGCTTTGAGGATATATTGGCATGCATTCTAGCTCCAGCTCCCGCTCCGACTCCAACTTTGCCTCTAGCTCGTGCTCCATCTCCCAGGGATGACGACGACGTAGATTTAGGAGACTTTTGATGTATTTTTTTAAAAAAATATTATAATAAATTTTATTCAATAATAAAATTTTAGTATTTTAAAAATATTTTTATGTTTATAATATTTTTTTATGTTATATTTTTCTATATTTATCAAATAAAATATATAAAAAAATTAAAAATTTTATATTTTTTTAATTATTCAGAAGCTACGGCAGCGATTTTACAACCGCTGCTGTAGACGTGCCAACCACTGTCATAGACAATGTGTCAATCGCTGCATTAGACCTATAGCAGCGGTTACGTAACTGCTTCGATAGACAAGGCTATGGCAATGGTTCTATAATCGCTGCCATAGACTGTCTATGGCAGCGGTTCTATAACCGCTGCTATAGACAAGTCTATGGTAGTGGTTTAAAAACTACTGCAATAGAGTCATATAGTAGCGGTTTTAATAATCGCTGTAACAACCTGCTGCCATAGACCTATGACGATGGCTGCAGTGGCATCGGTTAACTAACTACTATCATAGCCTATTGCAGTGGTTTTTTGAGCTACGATAGCAGTTACAAGCTACTGCCATAGCCCGATTCTATAGTAGTATTGGTTAGAACTTTTTTGCAGGTCTTACCACTGGGATACTCTGCGCTGTCCACTCCAGCTGCTTCGATGAAGATCAAAATTATGTAGCAAACAGAATCCTATGCTTATAAGTAAAAAAAACCATAATAAGAAACTTACAAATCAAAAATCAAGCTCATAGATCCAACACTTTAAAAACTCGAACTTATAGTCTGTCACTTAATAACCATACCTTAATAGATTAAATTGGAGAAAGAAAAGAAGTAAGGCACATACTTAGGGGATTGTGGAGGTGTTCATGCAACTAGGGTTTGAAAGGGAGTAAATGAGTAGTTGATTAGGAGATTGAATCATTTGGATCTAAACTACATTGGGAAAGGATTGAGCGGCGGATGGCTTACATATAATTGGATCGGGTTTGAAGCAGCTATTGCCATTATCTGAGGATAAAATCTATTTCATTAGGATTGAGTTGGACCGGCTACTCTATAAGGTGGAGTAAATTGCCAACCATCTCTATAGGGTCGGGCTTGTCTTGCCTGCCACAGTCTTGGAGATGGAAGGGGATCAAATAAAGGTCGTTGGTATAATACCAATCGCTGACATGTAACTGGACGAACACCTAAGATTGTCTATAACTAAATAACCATTATTGATTATATGTTGATAAGGATGACAGATTCACCGATTTAGAATTACGGTCAGGCTCTTTAGGAAGGAGTTCGAGCTTAATCTAATGGTGGAGTTCTTTTATTTATCCTAGTTTTCACACTCGAGATTCTAAATTCGATAGGGCTAAGATCTGCCACTCTCAGAAAGCATGGAGGTTCGTCCAGAGGGAAGCTCTGCCAGTCAGTGGTTCTTGTCATGAGATCCAATCTATAATAGCGAGACTTGGCCTGAAGGAGATATGGTTAAATAGGAGTTTAGCCAGCTTCAAGATCGGTCAGATTAGGTTACACAAGGATTGGATGCTTAGGCGATCGCTTTCACTATTCAAGCTCATCCGAGCGGGGATCGCGATGCTTCGCGAGCTCTGCGGTTTACCCATGTAGTTTAGAAGATCAGCTAGCTGATTGAAGGTCAACCATCTTAGGATTATCTTGGGACCAGATATAAGGCTAAACTTCGATAGGAGTAGGTTTAACCCCAATAATAGTCCTCCTACTTTCGAGTTCGAAGTTCGAAGGAAGGGAGTATAAGGAGTGGCAACTGTCGAAATCTTTTTCTGATTTTTCATGCTCGTTGGATGGAAAATTTTGGCATTTATTGTGCTGGTGCCAAAACTTCTTCAATACAAGGCAACCCGAAAAGATAATTTGTCAAAACTCTCATCGAAGCTCTATCCTAGGTACGTGCAATTAAGGACCTATTAGCTGTCAACCCTCTGTCAAGATGAGTGGGACATGCATCAATCAGAGCTTGGCCAAAGGAGACCTATAATCATAACTGTCTTGGGCTCTTCGGGATATTTAAGCTTATCTTCTTCCTCTAGGGCCTCATTTCGATTGAGATCTTCTCCCTCCTCTTCTGGTTTTTATCTTCCTCCTACTCAAGAGTCGGCCTCCACCATTTTTATCAGTCCCAGGCATCCTCCCCTTTGATTTCCATTGTGCTCATTGTCTTCCTGCTCTTTCCAATCAATTTAGGTTAGTTCTGAAATCCTTTTCTTGATTATTCCTGCATCTTTTGTGTCTTCATCCATTCAGTTTCTTCAAGCAAGTCTTACATCTTATTTTTCTTGATTTTTGAGATTTTTTAAAGCCTTGTTTGATCTATATGTCTGTCGAAGAATCCTGATCAACTTGTTTCAGGAGTTCATCCCATCTAGTCCTGATGGATCCATCCCATAAGGACATCGAATCTGTAGAGACATCCCGACCTTCATTCATCCCCGACACCATCCCTTATAAACTTTGGCATGAAGATCTCTCTTTAAGTATAATCCAATTTGAGATCTCTTCCGAATATGAGCTCGAACTTTTCGATCCCAATAATCGGCATGCTCCCCTGCTCCGGGCTGCATCTATTTGTATGTTGAGATCCTTCGAGCCAGACTTAGGTTACCAATTTCTTTTTTCGTAGAAGTCCTATTTAGGTTCTTAAATATCTCCCTTGTTTTCATAGTATCGAACTCATTTAGGTTCGTCATAGAATTTCTTTTCTTATGCATCATGGCCGATGTCCAACCTACCATCTTCTTATTTCATAATTTTTTTACTTTCAAACACCATTCCACTGCTAAAGATTGATGGTATGTTTCTCCCCAGTTCGATAAGAAGGAGCTGCTTAAGGGCGCTCCTTCTTCCATTCATAACTAGATGGAGAATTTTTTCTATGTTTCGTACCCCTTCTTAAAGTTGGGATTTCCTTCTTGGGGGGATTTGAGGGACTCGATCTGTCAAGCTCTTAAGTTAGAAAAAGAAGATTGTGACTCGATCGATAAACTGAAAAACTATCGAGCTCCTCCGATCTCCAGACTCCTGGATGATCAGACTTTGTTCAACCTTGGTCTTAGTCCCTTGGATCCGGCAGGTAGTGCCTCATAACTAGTCAACTATACCTTGTTTTTGCCTCTGACTTTAACTATTTCTGTCATAGAGATGACTTCAGAAGAATGAAATTGCTTATCCAAAGAGATTAAATTTCTCAAGAGGAAGGGCAGTTCTATTAAGGAACCATCGAAGAAGGCTCACATCAAAGAGCTGACCTGATCGTGTCGATCCAGACTGCGTCTACCCCAAAAATCATTATGGCCTTGTCGAGCTCGACCCTACTCGATGAGGATGTTCCCCTGCGCCTCCTGAGTAGGAAGAAGTTTTGGAGAAGAAGAAGAAGGATAAAAATGTCATTGCCAAGAAGGTCAGGAGAAAAATCGAGCACTTTAGTAGCGAGAGATTCGGCCAGGGGCAGGATTCTTTGAACGATCGGGAGGTCGTCCAATCCTTGATAGAGGACAACATCCTCCCACACATCATTGACAAGATGATTTGGACGGAGAATGCGGAGAGGTTCAACGAGTTCTTCGCCACTTACCTTAAGGTAACCAATTTTTTCGAACTTGATTAGATGTCGAATATACCTTTGAAGTTCTAACCTGGTCTTCACTCTATAGTTGGAATACTATTTATTCGCTCACTCGAAGGCAGCGGATCTCTATCAGGTCAAGGCTTCCAAAAACCTCCAAGAGGCCCATGTGGAGATCGAGAAGATTCGGACTGAGATCGACTATTTGAAGAAGGCCTCGGAGGTTCAATCTGCGAAAGTTGAGCACCTTCAGAAAGAGCTGCAGAAGGAAGAAGAAGCACGGCAGGACTGAAGGCAGCTTTGATTCTTGCGGAAGAAAAGAAAAGGAAGATTGAAGAGGAGGTCGATGTCGAGGAGCGGGTAGTCGAGGCCTTCAAGTCCTCTAAGGCTATGGAGGATATCAAGATTGTCTTCGTCAGGGAGGCCTTTCTAGAGGGATTCAAAATCTGCATGAGGAGGGTTGCGAAAAACTTTTCTGATGTAGACCACGACCTTCTAACGGACAAGCCTAACGAAGAAGCGGGCCCCTCCAATGTTGATGCCGCCTCCCCCCCACTGATCCCACCCCCGAAGTTCTTGAACTTGCAGGCGTGGCCCTTGAATCCGCTCCCGAACCTGAGGTCGTAGAGAATGCACTAACCTCGATAGTCGCCGCACCATTCGAGGTTGAAAACTTTTGATAATTATACTTTTTCTTTTTCTTTCTTCTAATGTAGACAAATCATTTTGAGCAATGAAAATATGTTTCTTCTCTTTATACTTATGCTGTGGTGCATGTCATTTAGAATCCTTCTAGTAATCGAAGCCATGACCCGTTGTCTCCAGCCAAGGCTGAGCCACTCCCTCAGGATGTCCCTCTGAGGTCCATAGTTAGAAACTTGAAAAAATAAGTTCATCATTTAAAGAAGAAGTTAGAAAAGATGGAAGGTGAACTTCAAAAATCGAGGAAAAGTTGTTTAGAGTTGATGATCAAGGTTACTCGCTTACGTCAAGTGCCCAAGAAGGGTTCCATGGATTATATCAATAATAAGCACCACTTGTTTGACGAACTGAAACAGGTGAAGAAGCTTAGCAGTGAGAAAGCTTGGACTTTGACTGCCAAGGCAAGCTCTTTGAAAATCAAGCTAAAGACTGCATAAGAGAAGATCTAAATACTCGAAGGAAGTTTGGCATGGTCCATCAATCGGACTGAGTATGGTTAGGATTAGTCAAAAAGATTCTCCAAATTATAAGGCTAGTTACAAGCAGCCGAAGACTCATATAATGATTATAAGCGAGGTTGGTGTGGTCAAGTTGCCGACCTTCAACATAAACTCCAAAAGATTGATGGTGAGATTGTCCGACTTTGGCAGCAATTATCGGATAGAGCTCAATCTGGCTTAAGCGAGATTCACAAGAGATTCTCTTTTTGAGAGGCACTTTGGAGAGCCTATCCACTACTCACGAAAAAGATAAAACTGAGCTACGCAAATTGAAGATTCAAATGGCGTACCAGAAGGACATCATGGAGGATGTCGAAGCCGAATCTGCAATTCTAAAGAAGAGGCTAAGGGAGATGGAGTCACGCAGGTAGGAGAAGATGCTGAGAGAGAGTTTGGCAGCTCGACAGAGACTCAAGGAGGAGGTTGAAGGTCTGAAACTTTTTTTGCAATGACTGGAGTTGGCAGTCCGAAGTCCAACCTCGAATAGGACTCATCTCCCTTTTCTTTCTTTTTTCTTTTTCTTTATTTTTTGGTAACCGATCTTATGGATCTTTATTTTGTAATAAACTTCGATCTTAATGAAATGATATTTTCTTCGGTTCTCTTCTTGTTTTATGTGGGTTTGATGCTCGATAATTTTTCTATTTTTTTCACTTCATCTTTCAGCAGTATGGCTGTTAACAAAATATCTTTCTCGTGTCTTAGATAATCGAAGATCTTCATTCATGTCAAAACGAGGTTCTCCTCCTATTCCTAACATGGTTGGCCTTTGCCCTTGTTAGGATGAGGTCTTCCTTCTGTCCCTAATAGGATCATTAGAGCACAAAAGGGTTATTGTAAGGGCCTCTTTTCTTTTTCTATCTTAGATAATCAGAAGTCTTCATCCATATCAGAATGAGGTTCTCCTCATGTTCTTGACACGATTGGCCTTTATCCTTGTTAGGACGAGATCTTCCTTCTATCCCTGATAAGGTCATTGAGGTACAAAAAGATCATTATAAGGGCCTCTCCTCTCCTCCTATCTTAGATAACCGGAGGTCTTCACCTATGTCAGGTTGAGACTCTCCTTCTATTCTTGAGATGGTTGACCTTTGTCCTTGTTAGGAAAAGGTCTTCCTTTTGTCCCTAACAAGATTATTGGAGCATAAAAGGACCATTGTAAGAGCCTCTTTCCTCCTCCTATCTTAGATAATCGAAGATTTTCATCCATGCTAGGATGAGGTTCTCCTCCTGTTCCTGACATGATTGGCCTTTTTTTTTGTTAGGATGAGATCTTCCATTTGGGCACAAAAGGATCATTGTAAGAACCTCTCTCCTCCTCTCATCTTAGATAACCAGAGGCCTTCACCTGTGTTAAGACGAGGTTCTCCTCCTGTTCCTGACATAGTTGGCCTTTATCCTTGTTAAGATGAGATCTTCCTCCTATCCCTAATAAGATCATTGAAAAATAAAAGAGCCATTATAAGAACCTCTCTCCTCCTCCTATCTTAGAAAATCGAAAGTCTTCACCCATTTCAGGATGTGGTTCTCCTCCTATTTCTGACACGATTGATGAAGTTCAGAAGGTTATTTTCTGTTATCATAGCTTTACGCCAAGGACAAAAATATTAAAGCAAAGAAATTTCATTGAGATGGAATCATTGATAGTACATTTGTAAGTTCTCCGAATTCCAAGGTCATGGGAGATTAGCTCCTCTAAGCTCTTTCAAATAGTAAGTTCCAGGCCAGACGATCTTTTTGATTTCATAAGGGCCTTTTCAATTCGGGATGAGCTTTTCTTGGTTTTGAAGTTGTGAGATAGCCATCCGTCGAAGCACTAAGTCTTCCACTTTGAATGCTTTGCTTCTAATTTAGAACTATAGTAGCGAGCTACTTTTTGCTTGTAAGCTGCCATCCAAACTTGAGCTTCTTCTCATTTTTCTTCTAACAAGTCGAGGTTGGCTCTAAGATCCTGTGAGTTTCTCTGTTCATTGAATGTTACGACCCATGCTGACGGAAGTTTGAGCTCAATTAGGATAACTGCTTCAGTTCCAAAGGTTAAGGCAAATGGAGTCTCTCTAGTCAGCAATCTTTGAGTAGTTCGGTATGCCCAGAGTACATGATAGAGTTCATCTATCCAAGTTTTTTTCGCTCTTTCAAGCCTTGCCTTTATGCCTTACAACAAAATTCTGTTGGTCACCTCAGTCTCTCCATCTGCCTATGAATGAGCCAGTGATGTGAAATTATGGAAGATGTTAAGGTCTTCACAAAACTCGACAAATTTTATCCTGGCAAACTGGCATCCATTATCGATTATAAGAGTTCGAGGTAGATCGAATCTACAGACTATTGACTTTCAGATAAAGTCCTGTACTTTAGCTTTAGTGAATTTAGCCAGAGGTTTGGCTTCGACTCATTTGGTAAAATAACTGATTGCCATTAAGAAAAACTTTCTCTTCTTTGATGCCATAGAAAAGGGCTGGAGTTTATCCATCCCCCACTGTGCAAATGGCCATAGAACACTCAGGAGAGTAAGCTTAGAGGCTGATTGTCTTTGAATACTTGCATTTCTTTAGCATCAGTCATATTTTCTGACGTACTTCACAGAGTCTTGATACATTGTCGGCCAATAGTAGCCCTACCGAAGTAATTTGTGAGATAGAGATCTTGCCCCTAGGTGACTCCCGCGTATTCCTTCATGCACCTCTCTTATTAAAAAATTGACTTCAGAAGGTCAGAGTCATTTTAAGAGTGGCAAGGAATATGACCTTTTATACAACTTGTTCTTATACAAAATATATCAGACAGCTTGATTTCTTAATTTTTGAGTTTCTTTTGGATCTCGGAAAAGAATGCCATCTTTGAGATAAGCGATAAATGGATCAATCCAGCTGGGCTCATAATCAACTTGCATTACAGCTTGGGGTTCCTCCAAACTTGGGCATTTCAGAACTTCAAAAAAAACTTCTCTTGGTAATTCATTTGGGACTAGTGTGGCTAACTTGGAGAGAAGGTTGGTCCTAGCATTTTTTGCTCTCGAGATTTACTTGATGTCAAAACTGCTAAAGGCAAGAGTAAGATTCTTCACTTTTTCAAGATATTTTATCATGTTTTCCTTTCAAGCTTCATAATTGCCACTGACTTGTCCTACTACCAATTGAAAGTCACTATAAACTTGGAGTCGATCTGCTTCCAGCTCCTTGGCTATTTTTAACCCCGCGATCAATGCTTCATATTCAATCCTATTATTTATTATAGGAAACTCAAAATGCAATGCGTATTCGATGATGACTCCCTCGAGGTTAACCAAGATCAAATCTATATCTGCACCAGAAGCATTAGATGAGCTGTCCACATACAGGGCCTAGAAACCTTCAGGGAGGTCTACCCTTTTTTCAGGAGAGTTCGGCTACAGCCATGGAATACTAACTTCTTTTTGTTCAAGTTCGGCTACATCCGGAATAGTATATTCTACTACAAAATCTGCCAAATCTAGGCTTTGATTGATGGCCGAGGTTAAAAATTGATGTCAAACTCAGTAAGCTCGATTGCCCATTTTGCTATTCTTCTAGAGGTGTCCGTTTGATGAAGAACTACTTTGATTGGTTGATTAGTGAAGAGAGTTATAGTATGTTCCTAAAAATAAGATCAGAGCCTTTGGGCTGTAATCAGCAGGGCATAAGTTAATTTTTCTAACTTAGTATACCTAGTCTTGGCATCTCTCAAGACTCGATTTATATAGTAGATTGGCCGCTGCATTTTCGCCTCTTCTTTGACTAAGACTGCTGTAAGGGCAGTTGGTGAGACTATCAGGTACAAAAATAATCCTTTTTCAGGCTTGGACTTGGCCAATAAAGGAGGTGAGTCTAGGTAGCTCTTAAGTTCTTCTAATGCTTGTTGATATTCAGCGGTCCAGCAGAAGTTTTTTGGCTGTTTGAGAACTTGGAAGAGGGGCATACATCATTCGATCAATTTCGAAACAAAGCGATTCAATCTTGCTATCTTTCTTGTTAGATGCTAAAGTTTTTTTATTAACTTTGGGGTGGTCATCTTTTGAATGGCTCGAATCTTCTTTGAATTTGCTTCGATTCCACGCCTCGATACCATGAACCCTAGGAATCTCTCCGAGGTCACTCCGAAAGCATACTTGATCAGGTTCAACTTCATCTTGTACTTTTGAAGGGCACTGAAGATTTCTTCAAGATTGACAATATGATTTATTGAAGAACAGCTCTTAACAAGCATGTCGTTTACATAGACCTCCATATTATGGCCGATTTGCTCCTTAAAAATTTTATTTAATAAGTCGCTCCCGTATTTTTTAGCCCAAAGGGCATAACCCTGTAATAATAGAGATCATAGTCAATGATAAAAATAGTTTTTTCTCATCTTTTGGCACTATTCAGATTTGGTTGTAGCTGGAGAAGGCATCCATGAAAGTGAGGAGCTCATAACCCAAAGTCGCGTCCACCAGTTGATCGATTCTAGACAGGGATAGCTATCTTTTAGGCAGGCTTTATTCAACTTCTTGAAGTTTATACACATTCTCTATTTGCCATTTACTTTTTTTATGAGGACTACATTGGAGACCCAATTCAGATAAGAGACTTCTCGGATGAATCCGGCCTTAAAAAGCTTGTCAACTTCTTCCATAATTATCTTCTATCTCTCTGGGGCATAGCTGCGCATTTTTTCTTTCACTGGTCGATATTTGGGATTAACAGTCAGACAATGCTCCATAACTTCGGCATCGATTTTGGGCATGTCTATTAGGACTCAAGCAAAAATATCCACATTTCTTTGTAAGAAGGTGATGAGCTGCTCTCTGACTTCTTCCTTCAAATTGGAGCCGATCTGGATAGTATGATCCTTCTTTCCATCATTTAATGGGATTGGGATGAGGTCTTCCATAGGTTCGCCCCATTCTTCAGTAAGATCATTGTAGGCATCAAGTTCGTCCATTGGGCAAAGATCTAGCTAACCTTCCCCCTGCAAAGCAATCGCATAGCAGTATCTGGCTAGGGCCTGATCTCCTCTAACTTCTTCAATCCTGTAGTTTATTGGAAACTTCATTTTCAGGTAATAAGTCGATACAACTATCCGAAGTGCATTTAGACTAGACCGACCAAGAATAGCATTGTAAGCGGAAGGAGTTCTTACCACCAAAAAATCAACCTATGCCTTGGACTACCATAGATATCATCCTGCAACCATAGGTAAAGTAATTACTCCTTCAACTGGCATAGCATCGCCAATGAAGCCTACCAGTAGATAGTTCATTGGTCCCAATCGGCTATTAGGTATAGACATTTTGGAGAAAGCATCATAAAACAAGATATTGACAGAGCTTTCATTATCGATTAGAATGCGGTGTACATCATAGTTTGCAATATTTAAAGAAACTACAACTATATCATTGTGGGAGAATTAAATTTCTTGTGCATCTTCTTTAGTGAAAGCAATGGATTCCACAGTTCTCTATCTTTTAGCCGACTCTATCGATTTGCTGGCCTCTCCTACCGAAGTCTCCTAGAGATAGTATTGATAATGCCCAATGGGGGTCGATCTTCTTGCTGCTCTTTTCTTCTTGATGGCTCTGGCTATGGTAGTGCCCTCGGTCGATCTTTCCTTGTCTCAGGCTGACGTCGCAGAAATTGGCCAAGCCAGTCATATCTAATGAGCTCCTCGATCTCATCTTGGAACTAAATGCATTTTTCAGTGTCATGACCATGATCACGATGGTAGAGACAATATTTGTTAGGATTGCGCTTGCCATGGTGAGTGTGCATTCTTTCCGATCTCGATAATTATTTCTTGATCTCCATCAGTACTTGAGTCTTCGGGGCATTAAGGGGGATATAGTTATGAAACTTTCTGAGGGAAGAGTTCCACCATGCCCTTTGGTTAGGGCTTTTTTGTTAACGAGCTTGAGAGGGAGTCCGAACTCATCTGCGCTCAGGAAGAGTTCTAGAGTGTGGCTGAGTTTTACTCGACTTTTCTTTAACTGCAAGCTTGCTGGATTCACCTGCCTGCCGCTCTCTCGTACCTCCTCATCCTGCATTTTGAAGGCCTCCTTAGCTCGGGCATAATCTTCAGCCCGTGCCTGCATATCAGCAAAGTTCCTGCGATATTTTCTTTCCAGAAAAGATAGAAGGTCATTTTTCTAGAGACCACCCTTTAGTGCAGCCATAGCGACGGATTGGTCCAGATTTCGAACCTCCAGTGCAGTAGCATTAAAATGGCTGACGTAAGCTCGGATGGACTTTCCTTCTTTCTATTTGATGTTGATGAGGGAGTCCGAACCTTACCTTGGATGTCGTCTGCTAACGAAATAAGCCACAAATCGATAGCTCATTTGATCAAAGAAGAAGATCGTGCCCGGCTTAAATGCTGAGTACCAGTTTTTCGCCGCTTTCTTTAGAGTAGATGGGAAGACTCGGTACAGGATGGCATCGGATGTGCCATGGAGCAGCATCATGATCCGACAGGCTTTTAAGTGGTCAATTAGATCAGTGGTCTTGTCGTAGCTCTCAAATTGAGAAAGTTTGAAGTTCGGTGGAACCGACTCCTACATGATTCTTTGAGAAAAAAAATGATCGATGCAGATATCATTACCATAGGCAGAAAGGGCATGATGGAGTTTCTCAATCTGCTGATTCATTTTTTAGAATCTTTAATTCAGGTCCTCTCGATTGTGGATCCTGAGAGTCTTCTGATAGAATAGAGGCCAAGATCCTCCAGAAGTGGAATCATGAATAAGGGCTCTTCATCCTCTATTTCCTCTTTCTAAGGGTCACTAGACGACTAGCCCAGGTGGATCGTCCGAGCGTCAGATTCTGGTACACCAATGAGATTTTCTTTGGCTAAGCTATGAGCTGCTGAATGGTCCGAGGAGCTTGCGAAAGTTATGCGTTAAAAATCATAACTATTAGCTTCAACTATGCGTTATTTAACTTCAACTATCGATCCGGACAGAGTGCCGGACATTATGCGTTAAAAACCATACAAAGTATGCGGTTGGGCTTGCGAAAGATGCGATTCGAACCAAACTCGCAATGGGTGTTTCTGTTGAGTATATTTAGGACCCCCCTTGGTTTTCTGAAAGGAGCTTTCCAGAGGCTGCCGCCCGAAGCGCCCAAGCAGAAAGAGCTTGTCTCCAGGAGATCCCGATTCCGACCAACCAACGGAATACCGCTTGCGGCCTTCCTCTGCCTTCTCTCGCCGCCGCCGTCCTCCTTATACAGCTTTCTCCTCTCGAACGCTCGCTCGCTCCCTCCGAAGGCCGAAGGAGAGAGAGGTAAAAGGGATAGAGAAGGTATGTCGAAGAGTTTGGTCCAGCCGATCGGACAGAAGCGGCTGACGAACGTGGCTATCGTCCGTCTCAAGAAGCACGGCATCCGTTTCGAGATCGCCTGCTACAAGAACAAGGTCCTTTCCTGGCGTTCCGGAGTGTACGTCCGCCTTCTCCCTTTCTCGCTTCCTCATCAAAAACCCTAGTTTATTTCGTACGGTTTGCTGCGCTCTTCTTTATTTCTCCGTTTCTTTTTTATGATCATGTCTAAACCCTAGCTTCACACAGATAGATTTGGCTCTAGAACTAACCTACAGGTCGTAGAGGAAGTTTTCGATATTTTGTTGAACTCAAAAATTGCATGTCATAGATTTATTCATAATCAAGTATAGGAATAGCTGAAACCTACCTAGCTATCAAAGTCAAAAGCAGATTTTGATAAAGACAAATAATTCAAAATCATATTTTGAAACCCAGCTATCTTCTTCTCCTTTAACAATTTGGTCTTCTTGTCGAGATTGTGGATTCTTTGCTATTTACGTCACTAACGGTTTAAATTGTTGCTCATTGGTCACTGGATTAGTTTCTTATTATCTTTAGGTCTATTATATTCTGTACCTCTTCCAATCTGTCTTGATTTCTAACATTAGAGGGATGATTTTGGTTCCTAGAGTGGAAGTACTTTGATACTCGATTCATTGACATGCTGACAGAGATATAACATCTTTTGGAATGAATTTATATAATGCTAGTGATGCTTTTCTGCAAGTTTTCTAACGATAATTGTCTGAGCTTCGTTGTGCCTATATCCTTGATTGTTGTATCAAAAATTTATGGCTCTTGGCAATGCAACAAATTGCTGGTTTTAGCCATCAGAATATAAGCCACAGAGATCTCATGGTCATCCATTCTTATGCATTAATTGCGCTATGCAAATTCTCGTTGTTAATTTTGAAACGTGTTTAATACATCTGGGAGAAAATTATAGTACCCAGTCTGTCTAGACCCAGAATGCACTTTGTCTTCAATATTTCCATCAGATATTGTCTGATATTTATGTCTTTTTGTATGTGTTTAATGCCTATCATATTCTACTACTTCCTCTATAACATCTGTTTAGAGGGACTTCTAAGTATGTTCTTTTACTTCTTTTTATTTTTATTTTTTTATAACCATTGATGTGGAACTGTTGGTTAACACTTCATAATCTGATGCAGTGAAAAAGATTTGGATGAAGTCCTGCAGTCACAAACTGTTTACGCAAATGTTTCTAAAGGAATTCTTGCAAAATCGAAGGATTTGATTGCAGCTTTTGGCACTGATGATCAGTCAAAAATATGCTTGGAGGTCAGTTGTCAATTATCAGGTTCTTGTGAGCTGATAATGTTTTTTCTAATATTTTTTTTGTTATATGCTGATACTAGAATGTATGAACAGATGATTTTAGCTAAAGGTATTCTGTCATGGCCATTTCAGTCCTCAGTTTGATGTGACACCTTTTACCACAAATCTCCAATTTACAGTTTAATTATATAAGATTTTGCTTGACACAGTTGCAAAAGATGTTGAGCAGATTTGATGATTACATATCTTTTGATTCAAGCTATTCTTGGATTTCCTTTTCCCTCTGAAACTTGGTGGGGCAGTGATGCTGTGATTTTTCATTTTCAATAATATTTTATCACTGTTTGATGGATTTTTTAATCTAAATGTGTAATATCTTGAATTTTTTTATAGCTTGTTTATAAGTCTTTCTCAAATTTGTAAGTTCTTTGGCTAAATTTACAAGGAATGGAATATATGTTTTCTACAACTTACTAGAAATAAGTTTGCTTTCCTGTTCTGTACGGCTATCAGATTTTGGAAAAAGGAGAGCTTCAAGTTGCTGGGAAAGAGAGAGAGTCTCAGCTATCAAGTCAGTTCCGGGATATTGCAACAATAGTTATGCAAAAGACTATCAATCCAGAAACTCAGCGACCTTATACGATCAGCATGATTGAGAGGCTTATGCATGAAATTCATTTTGCAGTGGATCCTCATACCAGCTCAAAGAAACAGGTACTTTGCTTGTTATACATATCAGGCAATTCAAATATATCATGCCGCTGAATTTAGTCATATTAGCAGTGTTTCCCCCTCTTTTTTAAACACAATTTCCTTTGAGGGTTAGGGTTCACTATGCATTTCTACCATGCTAATTATGTCTTATGCAACTACTAGGAGTACAATTTTTTTGTCTCGGAGTTTTATCAATTCTCAATATTTCAGTTGTGTAGTGATTTCCTTGTTGGAAAATGCTGGTCCTTTTGTTATCGAGCCTTCTTGAGAAATTAAAATCAACTTTAAAAAAATCCAACATTACCTCTGAGTGTAAGGATATGACTTCCTTGTACAATCAGTGGTGAACTTATTGATGTGGACCCAGGAGAGAAATAGATTTGTTATTGAAGTTTGCACCAAAATTAAGAATTAGATCTGATTTAGATCTTGTTAGTAATCAGAGCTGTCTTGGCGAATTGTGGGGAAAAGGAGAGATAAGAAGAAGAATATGCCTCGCAAGCTTGCCACAACCACCTCCCAACTATATGGGTAGGCTTTGTCTATACCGAGGGGCAGGGCCATGATTCATCCTTCTTTTCTTGGGGGGGTTTACTTTTTTAACAGATGCCAGATTTCTAGTTAATAAAAATTATTATTTTCATGGTGAAAATACAATGAATTCATTGAAGCCATGTTCAGTGTTCTTACAACAAAAAAAAATGATAAATAACAACAATCAAAAATTCTGAGGATAAAACTATGCATACAATTACGTGATTCAACCATACTTAACTCCATATCTCTGGAAATGGGTTTTTGGATGAAACATAGGGCTACATAGGAGGTGTATGCTTATTTAACCAACTTATGACCTCTTGAGCTCTCTATCATTGTTAGAAGAAAGCTCCAAATTGATTTCTCATCTAAATCTAAAGGTATGTAGTTGTACAAAAGATATGAATACAACTAGACCAATTATCTGATTTAAGCAAACAGTGACACAGTACAAGCATTATTAAGAATCCCATAAGATCCTGACAAACTACCATCAAATTTACAGCATAAAAACCACCATGTATTTTTTTCTTAAAAATATGTGGCAGCTCAGTGGGAGAAGCACTCACCTTTTATGACAAAGCTAATGAAATAGCAAGAAAGGAAATTGGAAGGACCAATAGTGTGCTGAAGGGATGGCAATTTATAAGCAACCGAGACTATCCGTGATTGTATTGAAAATTTCTTATAGGGGAAGTTAGAGAGTGTGGATGTGGGATTCCTTTTCTGTTGTGACTGGAGAAAGAAGACAACTGTAGTGCAATTTGGATTCTAACAAATCTAACCACACTCTTCTATATCTAATCTGATGTGGGATGAGAAAAGTTAGTCTAACCCAATTAAAACGAGAGTTTAAATATGGAGGGATGCATGTTTAATCAATGACAAATCAAATCTGTAGCACCCCCTCCCCTTGGGGCCCAAACACGCACAACAGGAAGATCTCATTCTTGATGTTCTACAACTTCAGGTTCTTAAGTTTGATAGTTGGATATGATTTTTGACAAGTTCTTAATGGTCCATGTTTGGTATTCAGCCCTGCAGGGTTCTCTTTGTTTTGTTTAAAAAACCCAGTTATTTTTATGCTAGGTACCTGAAATGGCCCCTAATATTAATGATTTTTCTTTCTTTTCTGAGTTTTGGATTAGTATTATTTTTTGACTTAAGTTATTCTCATGTTTTCTTTGATCCTTATTATATTTCTACTTGATTGTTATCTAGGTTAAGAAGATGGAGTTCCATTTTGGATTTGTGGAGAATTTTAAGAACCGGAGTTTCAATGATAAAATAATTGAGTTGTAAAAAATGATAGAAATCAAAGTATGTATTGTCACATGAATAAAAAATGCTGCAAAACTATTCGGAGTATTGAATTTGAAAAAATTGAGAATACGATGAGGAGTCTTTTTTTTTTTTTTTTTTTTTTTTTTTTGTGACTTCAAGTGTCTTGATGTTGGAATTTACTAGAATGTTGATGCCTTATAAAGGAACTAGAAAATTAGAGTACAATGTTACTTTGAGGCCCAGCTTGCATACACTGAAAAACATTATAGAGAATGAGATTTTCTAGTAATTGAGTGATGTGCTATGTGATTACTTTAGGGAAAAAATACTCCATGTTTCAACATTTTGGATGTTCACAAGATTCTTTTTGCAAGAAAAATCTTTCTTGGATGTTAGTAGGTGGCTGTTGCAAAAAAATAGCCATTGGTAAATCTCTTTTGTTAAAATTAGCTATTATAAATAATAGTTATATCTAGAAATTTAGATAAATGTTCTGTTAGATAGCCATTACTACTAGGCTATTGCAAAAGATAGTTCTTGGCAGCGAGCCCTCAGAAAAGTACTTGAATATAGTTTTCCATAGCATTAACGTGCATCCCAGTAGATAGAAATATGATGGCCAAAGAGAAGAATCTCATAACAAATATGGTAAATGCAAGCAAGAAAACAAGATATTTCATAAAAAAAAATTTGTAACCATTCAAAACAAAACTTAGAATGCATCAAATGGGTCAACAACAAAATCATCTGTTAACTATCATTATATGGCTAGAAAGCTAACCTACAGCCATAAGCAATTCAAGGCCAACCAAATCAGCTTCCTTTCCCTCAAAATACTATGGTGGCTAGGAAGAGAGTTAAATGAGCAATCAGTGAAGTAGAACATTAGAATAGCCTTATGGTCTTTGAAATTTTTTGCCCTCATTCGGGGATTTCATGACCATATATTATATCTGGACCAAGGAAGAACATTATTGGCAAGAGAAATAGCATATGTTTTATTACTTAGAACCATAATGAATTATAGTTTGTTGGAGGATGTTTAGAGATAGAGCATGTACTCTATAGCACAGAATTGACTTTAGGAAGACTGTTCTTCATCTTGCCAAATCTGACCAATCTTGGCAAAATTGACCAGGACGATCCTAAAATCTGCATTCTAAGGCTATAAGGTACCAATATGTGATAGTATAGTATCCTAATTGTTTGCAATATGAATTCTGGGAATATAAAAAGGTACTTTAAATGGTAGATGGAGTTAATGATGAGACAAAGTGATAATATTTTGTATGGAATAGATTTGATCTTCAAATTGGAACGGATTTTATATGATAGACTCTAAGAAAACAGTGAATTATGCTGATTTATAGAATTCTAAAGCCTTATATCGATCAAAATCTCTCCATTCCTCTTAGGTTGCATAAAGTCCTTGTCCAATTCAATGAAATATCCTATCTTTCTTCTAATTAGATGCCAATAATAAAAAAGGACAACTACGCCGGATGTGTGGAGAGCAGGAGATGGTTGACCAGGGTGAGAAAGGGCATTGGGGGGTTGTCTCATTTGGCTAATATTTGGTTACCATCATTTTTTTTTTTTTTTTTTTTTTTTTTTTTGGTGGGTGCGGGGTGGGGGCACGGGTTTGATGTTTTTTAAAGCGGTGGGAGGTGAGAGATTTGGCTGACTGGGTGCGGTGTTGATCAGCATGGTACAATAGAAGGCACGGGTTTTCGGAGATGAATGGATGGAGGTTGGGTCCGATTAGATTGCTGGTTAGGATTTTGTGGGAGGCCAAAGATGAAGGAAGGTGAGAGGTCAGGCCAACCAGGTCTTGATATTGCTGGCTATGGAGTACAAGGGAGAATCAGGTGGCCAGATGGTTAATAGCTGGAGGTCTGATTGGGATCAGGGGTGGTGAGGAGTGACAGAGAGGAAGGGAGTGGGAGGGGAGAAAGGGGGGCTTATCAGGAGTCATGGAGTTGTCTGGATGCACTGTCGATTCCTATCAATCATTGCTGCTGATGGAGAGTTCCAAGACATGGTTCGGGGAGGGGTTGCAGGAGTAGCAAGGAAATATGCTAGGCCATGGGATGTGTGGGATGGACTAGATGGGGAGTGAAGTATGATAAATCTAGATCTATGCTGCTGAGAGTGAAGAGGCAAACTCTAGAACTGGGCCAGTTTTGGAGTATTTTCATGTTCCACAATTTTTGTAAGTTCTTCTGTGGAGTTTAAAAATTCGATGGTATTGAGCAATACTTTGGAATTTTTGGGTGTCCAGACCATCCCATAACTTTTACCAACATGAAAGTTGACAAAGCTGATTTTGTTCTCAAATGGTCTTGTATTTTGTTTCTTTAAAATGTGCCACATTGACTCTTGCGGCGTTAGGTACTAAGAAGCACACGAGTCTCATAATAGGGCTTGCTGCTAGCCTAAAGCCTCTTAGGTTAAACTGAGCAACACTAGTGGATAATGTTTGATCGTATAATACGATAAAATATTTTTTTTACTTTGCCTCAAACCATTCATGGTGCCCACCTAACTCTCTCCTCATCTCATTCCTATTTCTCGCATCCTCCTTATCCTCTTCCATTCTTTTGTCCTTTCCTATCGTCCTGTCACCATGTTGCAGCATGCCGAGTGTGACTTTACCATTGTCCTTAGCCTCATCCTCCATGCACGATCTCTTCAAGAATCATAATCATCACCTACATTTCCTGGACTCCACACTTTGCCCTGGCACATCCATGTCAACAGCAAATAACCCTGGTTCACGTGAAGGAATATGTCTGACCTGGAGCCATCACAGATGGACACAGCTCCAATGTATGCCAAACATGATCAGCCGGGAAGGGAATATATATATATATATATATATATATATATATATATATATATATATATATATATATATATATATATATATATATATATATATATATATATATATATATATATATATATATATATTGAGAGAGAGAGAGAGAGAGAGACCATGAACGGTCTTGTAAGTAAAATGGGATGGGGAGAGAGGCGAGAGAGGGACTGAAGGAAGAGGGACACACTGGTCGCTAACCTGCATGCTAAAAGACATTGAAGGTAGACTGGACCAGGCGGCAGATGCTGAAAGATGTAGGACACCACTGGTGGACAGGGAAGCCGGTGATGGATGGAGGATGTTGGGTGGAGGTGGATGGAGGTGATGGAGGCCACAGTTGTGCTATCAAGAAAGATGAGAGAATTAGGGCTATATTTACTTTTTCATGTCAGGTGATAGGCAGCTATGTGACACAAGTTATTTTCAGATCATAGCTTTTGATGAATGGTTCTGATCTTATCTGTTTTTTATGATAAAATTAAATCCCATTCTGTAACTTGTATACATTTTATCACCAGACCCTATTCAAGAAATGCAATTAATTCTTGATCCCTATTCAATATCTAGTCCCTGACCTTTGTGAAAACAAGACAAAAATGTGTCCATAAAGCAGATATTTAATATAAAAAGGAATGCCTAGAAGATAAGGATATATATGTATGGAGTAGATATCAAGGACTAACAAAGAACAAGGTCAAACCCTATAATATTAGGTCATATACAGCTTGTCCACATACATGCACCCAGTTTTTGGATCCTTTTTAGCTTGGTCCTTGTATCCCAAAACTTGAGGATGGTAAGGATCCGGCCCATAGATGGACATGCAAACACATGTAACATAACTGATAACCATCTCAACTGCTTCAACAACAAGGGCCCCCCTTGTCTTTCGCTAGATCAGACCCTTGAAGTAGGCCAGGTTTGTGCTTAGGCATAAGAACGTTTTATTCAGGTCAAGCCCTGGCAGCCTGGCCACAACCAAAATATGTAAGCTATCAGATGTTCAAGAATTGCAAAAGGTTAGGAGAAAATATTAGCTTTTCCAAAAATCTTTAAAGATTGCTTGAATTATTTACACTATTTGCTAGGCATTCTTGAGCAGATTGCTAGTTGTCTTAACTCTCCAACTTATTGTGCTTACCTACTATTTTCCAATATTATTTTTCAGCATGTTGGGTGATGAATGACCATGAGCTTTTTCTTATTTAGGATTGTTACGATTCAACCCTTAGTACGGATTAGGGTTTGATTTTATTCAGAGTTCAATGTTCTTGTTATTGTTTCTTGTCTTAATATTCTTAGTCCTTTTAGTAGATGGTTTTATGTATTTTACAGAAATGTTTTATGGTAATTTCCTGTCAGCAAGAGATGAAAGAGAAGTATTTTCAAGTATTTTTTAAGTCAAGTTTGATTATCTACGCTGGACCATATTTTTTGATAGAAAAAGCTCCATTTGATTACCGAACAATCCACATCTGTTAGCAGTAAAAATCAAGGAAAACCCCACATTGAATAAATGCAAGTTCACAAGCAATTGATATTAGTAATGTAGTATTCATGAGTATAACTGGGTCTGTTATCCAAGCATAATGATTTTTGTGTTCCATCAGAACCTTAAGTGAAATCAATCAGTTTTTTCTCTCTTTTGCAGGCTCTGGAAGTTATACGCGAGCTTCAAAAACACTTCCCTATAAAGCGATCCCCAATGAGACTTCGGCTTATTGTACCAGAGAAGAATTTTTCTGTTCTCATGGATAAGCTCGATGGATGGGATGCTCACATTGTTTCAAAGGATGAATCTGGAAATCAGCAATCTGTTGTAAGTCTTAGGAGCTCTTGTTAAAATGACATTTTCATAACTGATAATTTTGCTAATTATTTGTACCTTAAAAACACTTTTGAGGCACATGTACGATTTTGCTCCATGCTTTTCCAATCTTTCTATATCTTGGATTAATTACAATAGTTGCTGGAATTAATATGAAATTGATATTATAGTTATTAATGACAGATTTTGTAGCAGAATTATTGGTGGTAGTTTCAAATGTTAGAACCAGTTGTTTTGCAATTGTAAAACTGATATTTTCCAGCAATTTCTGTAGTTAGGAAGGCTTTTATTTTTAAGATCATTATACAACTGCTATCTTCTCCCTGATTTTGTGCAATGCCTTATGTCGTCTAAAATATGATGTAATGATCCTTTTATATAAATAATCAGACCTCTATTAAATGAAAATCGAGATGTGTGTGTATGTAATAGATTGTAGATTCATGGTTATAAGCATATAATGTACAATGAAGCAATTAAGCAGGCCATCGGGCATCCTACTTTTGAGTTCTTCGTATCAATTATCATGTGAGCTATTTCATGAAGGCCATAACAGGTGTCCTTCATATGGTGCCCTTTGTTTGCTCTAGACTACAAGAATTACATGATCAAGAATCTCTATAATTTGATTTTCAGTAAGATTTGTTAATAAAGCATATCCATTTCTAGTAGGATTAGAAGAAAGATTGGAGGAGGATTAGAGGAAAGATTGGAGGAGGATTCTGAAAGTAGATGGATGGGCTCATCTCATGAATTTGAAGGGATGTTTAAATGATCAGACAGGGAGTACATTGTGGAAATTGGTTTGGTGATAGAAAATGCAATGGGGTTCCAGTACTTAAATTTGATAGAGCAGTAGCACAAAAACATTCAACTACCTCAACTATATCAAAGTGCCACAAATAGCTTATTGTCTTCCAAAGAAGAAAAAGAGATCAATGTGCAAGCTCTGTAAGATGATACAGACGGCATAGGTTGATAATGATCCAGTTGGAGCAAGAAAAAAAATATTAAATGATGAATTGGCCACAAATAAAATGGTAAAAATTATATGGGAGAAATTGACATCTTTCAGTAATTGGAGTTTAAGATCTGAACCAAATAGGATGTGAGATAACATTGCATATTGTTTTAGGTGAATTGTTGGAGTAGTTCTCAGTGAGTTTATTCACATGTTCTAAGGAAACTTGGTGGTGATATAGTGAGATCCAAGAGATCAAGGTAAAGAGGGCTTAGGGAATAACGAAGAAACAATAACATCAATGTCTTTGAAACACGTCAAAAAGCTAAGAAGGATGGCAAACCGCTCAACTTATGATAATATATATGGTAGGTTGGTTTCAGAAAAAAGCCAGGTAGAAATTTGGATACTCTCTAGGATGAGCGTGAGGAAAAATAGGGATATTAATCAAACTATATGTAGGATAGGTGATGATGATGCATCTTTGGTGAAGTCTGGAGAATAAGCAAGGAGAGATTATTTTTGGAGATTGTTGAATGAAAACACCATTAGATGGATTTGTTTAAATGAATCATGGTCGGGGATTTTATGGGCATGTACAACGAAGATAGGGGCCTCCATCAAGTGGAGGTACTTTAATTTTTGTTGAAGGTTGTAGGAAAATGGAGGGAAGATCTAATGTAACATGGATGGATTGTGAGGGAAGACATGGAGAAGCATGGGAGAACATGAGAGGTGGTCCTAAACTGGAATACTCGGCGAATGAGGATTTATGAAGACAAATCCAGTTAGTTGGGAAACAAGGCTGGATGTTTACGATTTTGATCAAGGAGTTGCCAGGTATTACTTCTTTCAGCCAAAAAATTGATGTGGAGATAGCATTGAAGATGACATGACAATAAGGGTCACAGGATCCTAACAATTACCAAATAAGTATCAAATAACTATCATATCTAGCTTGGTTTTGCTAACATATGCAACAAAAATCTTGAAAATCAGGGTTTTCATAAATGATTAGGGAAGATTGATAACAAATATTGAGAAAATGACAATAATACAACACCAATTCAATAGAATGAATTTGGACTGATGAGGAAGAGAAAGAAGCTATTTCTTGCTTGTGCAAATGATGGAAAATTTTAGAGCAAATCTTTGTTGACTAAGAGAGGAGAATATGAATCTGTTGAGGAAAAAAAGGTGCACTTAAATTGGACATTGAATCTGTTGAGGATTCAAGCTTGGATGGTGATAAGTGTTAAATTAGTGTTTCAATAAGTGAATTTGCAATCATGATGGGGCTGTACAATATGCACAAAGGTTCAGCACTAAGTCTATGCCTTTCTACATTTCGTTGATTTAGTTATTTCTGATACAAGAGCAAAAGAATGGTGTTTTTGTTAGTAAATGAGATTGTCTTGATTGATTGGAGGAGTACAATGTATGTGCTAATTCAGAACTACTGAGATGATGGAAGGCCTAAAAATCAGTAGAAGTAAATCTTCATATGAAATGAAATTTTAATTGAAGTAGAAAGAAAATGAAAACCCCAATTAAAATAGATGGCATGGTTAGTGGACATAAAATGGCTATGTTTAGTCCCTCATTTGAATGAGAACCAGTGATTGATGCCTGCCATCAGATGTCTAAAAAATTTTTTAATGCTTGGACTCTGGGCATCTTCCGATCTTTGGTGAAGACAAAAGTAAATGAGTCAATGTCTCCCTACAAATCACAAGCAACAAATCAACTGAAGCAAATTACATGTTGGAAGACTTTGCATTCGTTAGAACATAAACCTTCTTGGTGGCTGTATTTATAATTGATTCTCCAAATTCTTTGGATTCAATATAAGCAACCTAATTATCCTTATGACTTCCACAAGGACCACAACTCTTCTCTGAAGTGATATTATCATTAAGCTCCAATGGGACTGGGAATATGTCATCCATGGCTCCATGATTTTTAACCATGGTTTCTTGATTGCAATTTCAGCAAGATGAGAGTCATAATGCTCTTTTTGTTGCCCTTTATCTTGTTTTGTACAAGGAGAAATTACTGGCTGCCCTTTTTTTTCTTTCAAATGATGGATTCTTTATGTCCTTGGGAATTCTTTGGGCTGATGGTGCTCAGATGCTGTGGCTGTGATGTAGCCTTTGCAAATCGTCTAGCTTGAACTTCCCGTGATTCTGTTTACTTGGAACTGCATTGAGTGATGAAATAAAAGCTTGCAGGGAGTTCATGTTGTATCAAGTTTATTGCACACACTGATCAATTAGTGACATTGTCTAGGTGTCAAAAGACTCCTCCCACTTTGATACGATGACTATCCTTGACAAGTAGACATGTTGGGCAACCTGCGGTGATACCAAACTGAAATCCATGGAGAGTCTTCTCTGTTTTTCGTTATGGTATGGTGGAGTAATGATTCAGCTTTCTTACTTTCTGAGTTTATTTTCCTTCATGCAACATGAAGACATCTGTGAGGCCTTTCTGGAGCTGCAAGTCAGCATCCTTTCTATCCTCTATTCTTCTCTTCTCCATGCTTCTTCTCTGTTAGCTGCTGCTGCTGCTACCACTTTTCCCTTATTTAAACCCTACCCTAACCACGAAACAACCCTGAAAAACTTGTTACTAATTGATTTGCCTGAAACATGATAGCACTCAGCCACCTTTTTAGCAGCTGACTGCGGCCAGGTGCATCAAAGGTGAATCAATCTGATCAGCTGCTAAAAAAATCCAGTCTTAAAACCAATCCCTATATCTGAAATACTACTATTCTGAAGGCTGTCTTGTTCTAGTGCAGCAGTCATGTTATTTATAATTCCTCGTCTCCTGCCATAAAATGAGTTGTAAATGCTCTCTACTACATTGGTTGGGAAAATATTTTCCATTTTGCTTATTGGTGTGAAACCACCTGATATTGCTTGGAGGAACCGTCAAGAATTGAAATAACTCCATTGATAATCTTCTATATTCTGATCCATCAAAGGGTTTTTTGCTGTAGATTGTTAGTTTCATTGCTGAGATAGTTACATCTAGTGTCACCCCTGCTCGCTGAGTGCACTATAGTTACCTTTTCTTTGCATTGGATTATATCATAGTTTAGGCTTTTTTGTATTAGCTTAGTAGGTAGGAATCATATCAAGTTAGCTGTCTTTGATTTTGTTAGTTTCAGATTTTGAACAATTTCATTACTTGCTTCACCGTTGTATCTTAAGAGTGCATATAGAGTCTTCCCTTAAGTTTTTCTACATCATAATTGATGCCAAGCTGATGAGAGACAGTCCACAGAGGGGAACCTATTAGGATTTTGTATAGGGCTGAAGATGTATATGTTGATGAAAATTTGGTTCTTATTTGAGTTTGAATAAAAAATGTATTCCACATTATGGAATTTGGATGCACAATTGACAACAGAGGTGGTCACGATTTGAGGGAGTATGGACCAGGTCTCACACCAGGTCCACAGCCTCATGCAAGGAATTAGCATTGATATTGAATTTTTGTTTTTCCGAAACTTCATTCTGTGGATGATTAAAACATATTCTTTATACACCTTGGTAAGAAGAAATGCTTGAATTTGTTGAAAGGTTGAAAAAATGGTTAGGTGAATTGGTGAAAAAGGATTTCGAAATTCTTTCAAGAACGCCAGAGGCTATCCCTCACATGAATGTTTGATAAATAACCATTCATGAAGCTAGGCCTATGAGACAAGATGTTATGGTTATAATTTTTATATGATCAAGATCAACACATCATTGACTTTGAATCATTAAACCTTTTCCAAAGATTTATAATGTACATGCATACATCAATATATACATACACACACACTCACTTTATATATATGTATATGTATATATGTAGATGTTGATATAGATATAATATGCATTAGTGTTTAATTTCTAATTTTACATGTTTATGGTTCAGGTCTGTGAAATAGAACCTGGTCTTTTCCGTGATTGTGATACTCTCATGAGAAATTTGCAAGGGAGGTTGGAACTACTTGCTGTATCAGTGCATGTGGAGGGGGATGCGCACGTAGATGAGTATGATGATGCTGAAGACCTTCCCTCAAAGTCCACAAAGGAATCAGATTCCCTGGTCCAAATAAGTGAGAGATTACAGAAGCAGAAGATTTCTACCCAAACTGGAAGTGGTCAAGAGGAGGCCAAGCAGAACAGATGTAGCACGTGTGATGCAGTTGTGGGAGATGCTAAACAATATAGGGAGCACTTCAAATCCGAATGGCACAAGCATAACCTGAGGAGAAAGACGAAGCAGCTTCCTCCACTAACCGCTGAGGAATGTTTAGCTGACATGGAAGTGGGTGATGTGAAAGCAGATCTGAAGGAATATTCCTTCTAAAATGAGTAAAGTTCAGATATGCCAATTTTTGTCAGCTGACAGTTACACGAGAAGCGTATTCATACATACTTATGCAGTTAATTTATAGACTTGATTGGCTTGGACTCGCTGCTACCTACTCTGTTAAAAATGCGAGCACAGGAAATTTAGATGACCTTATGGATGAGAATACTACCCGTCTGGTTATCTTAAAATATTCCAGTGCAATCCTTACCTAATTGTACAAGGATTTCTGTAATATTCATCCAAGTTTTATGTTTCTGTGCTTCTCATCCCTCACCTTATTTTGCATGAAATTCAAAATCGTTTTTCATCTCATGCAACCAGAGTGCATGCATAGCTTAATTTCATTAAATTTTCATGATTGTTCTTTTTTAGTTAAGGATGAAATTTCCATGATGATTAATGTTCTCACTTATTTGGTCTCTCAGCAGGTTTTGGGACTGTCACCCGAAAGAACATGACGTTGTTCGCCGACTTTCTCTCTCCATTTGTGATGAGTCACTGCAGGCAACACCGTAAGCTGAAATAGTTGCATATTTTTAGTTGTAGACAGGTGTTAATTACTTTCTAGATGTTTTCAGTGTCAGTGTAATATATAACATAAACGATTATGGACGATGTGTAACCATAACTGCATTGGTCGAATAAACGTATGCTATGATCTGATGGCAGTTATGGTCTAAGCAAATGGCCAGCTACAAATAGAAAAATAAAAATTGGTCTCTAAGTGCTTGCTTTTTTATTTTTTGTAAAATCTAAGTACTTATACTTTATTAAGCTAATCTTGGAATGGGGCTAGGGATGCCTGTTTCATGCCGTTTTTTTTTTTTTATTTATTTTTTTGTGTCAGTCAAGCTGTTTCATGCATTAAAAGAGTTCTGGCACATACCATGCAGCTTGCGAGTGCAATATGTGAGGGTGCGTTGAATGTGGTGTTGGCAATGCATTAGGGTGGTTCCCGGGGAACTTTCTGTGTTCGAGTAATTTTCATCTTGAAAAATCATGTATTTCTTATCCGAAAAACAAACTTTTTTTTTTTCCATCTTAAGGTATGCATCTTTTACTATCCAAAAGGTGCATTTTCGTATCCAAAAGGTGCGTTTGCAGTTCATTTGTGATTAGTGTCGCTATTCTGAGCGACAAAGATCTTAACATGTTGTCACTGGTTGCAGCATGCTCGTTTGTTTGTTTGTTCTGACTTATTCTTTTATAGATAAATATTATAAAAAAATTAATTTATTTTTTTATTAATTAATTTATTTATATTTTTATATTATTTAAAATAAAAAAGTTTTTTTTTTTATGGATAGTATTTATCTATGAAATACAAAAAAAATTTATCCATCTAAGAGATGGCTAAATCATAAATTATTTATCCATGAGTCAGTAAAATAGGTATTTAATTTTATATCTAAAATATTTTATTTTTATTTATAATATTTTTATCGTTGAATAATTCAATCATTCATTTTTTTCAGATCTAAGAGATATTATGAAAAATATTAATAAATTTTAATAACTTAACCAGAAAAGTAATAATGTAAAAAAGCATGGGTAATAAATTTCGAAGTAACTTGTTCATATATAAAAAAATATAGATAAATTATTTTTTTATCTAAATATTATCTAAAAAATATTTATTTAAAAAAATATAAATCTTCAGATAAATGTTTTACTCACAAAAAAATGACCTCTTAGTAGCTACATGAAAACATCAATCGTTGTCCAATAACCAATTTAGTCCTCCAAAATTACTTCAGATTCCTTCGAACCCACATTTGTGATGAAATATTTGACAGTCTTGCATTATGTGAAAATCACCAAAAATTAGTTATGATCATGGCTCCTAATGATCTATTCTTTGATAGATAAATATCATGAAAAAATTTATCAACTTTTTAATTGATCAACTTATTCATATTTTTACGTTTTTCAAGATGAATAAATTATTTTCTATGGATAGCATTGATCTATGGAATAGAAAAAAAATTTATCTATCTAGGAGATGGCTAAATCATTTTTCCATCAGTTAGTAACATAGATATTTAATTTTATTTCTAAGATATCTCATCCTCATTTTTAGTATCTCTATCATTCAATATTCAATAACTCAAATATCCACTTTCTTCGAATCTAAAAAATATAAAAAATATTATAAAAAATATAGATAAATTTTAATAATTTATTCAAAAAGATAATAATGCAAAATAATATGAGTAATAGTTTTCGAAGTTACTTTTCCATATGTAAAAAAATATGAATAAATTATTTTTTTATATAAATATTATATAAAAAATATTTATCTAAAAAATTAGATTTTTAGATAAATTATTTCTGTATTAAACCACGACCTAAAAAGTCTCTTCAGGCAGAGGTTTGGGGCTGGTCCGTCATCTAACCAAATGCATGTCTCGTTTTAGACAGACTTCCTGTCTTATAGCGGCCTCCGCGGCATTCCAGCGATGATCCCAATGATGATCCAAGTCTTTCTCAATCTCACCTCTTATCTCCTGGACAACTAATGTGTACTACTTAGAGCTAAAACTCTTCCTCTCAAGATGCACCTCTACAAAATCCCGAGGCAGAAGCAACCACATAACATGAAACCAGATCATCCCAGGCCACAGCCTTGAGGAGATGTAAGAAGGTTATGGTTAGATAATTTCAAAAATTGCAGGAGATCTTAGGAAGAGGATCCGTGCCAGTAAGGAAAACCAGTAAAGATTTATTTCAGCTCATTTCACAAATCAAGCGCAAAGCTTGAATGCCCAAGGATTGCTTTTGGTTTGAGAATAAGAAGGCAGGCACAACCGATGGCTAGGGGTGTCAATATGTCTCATGCTCATACTTAATTCGAACTCACCCATAAGCCTATTTGGTGGATATGGGTGCGATAGACCCATGAAACTTATTGAGTCGAGGTTGGTTTTAGAAGGTCTTTTTATCCTAAACCTAACCTGATCATATTTTATATTATGCTCGAGTATAGATTTGATATGTTTATAAACCCAATCCAATCTTGACCTGCACCCGGTAGTCTAACATGTGATTGCCAACAATTTCACCATTTTTTTTTTTTAAAATTTTTTGATAATACAAAAAAGGGATCTATTTAGCATTGCTTTTCTATAAGAATCAAAATAAAAAATATATTTAGTATTGATATTTTCATTTTCTATTTTTTTTTAAAAAAATATTTTTGAAAAATGGAACTTAGAACTCCTTTTGTTTCACATAAGGAACTTTTATATTTTTAAAGTGGACAAGTTTTCTTTTCAATTCTATTTCAAATTTCAATTGTTGTCACCTATGCCATCATCATTATGACAATTTGCTTCCTTCATTATTATTGTTGTTGCAAGTCTCCGGCTTAAGGGTTTGATTTCAATCGAGTTATTGGAACATGAGGAGAAACCTACACAAGAAGTCCGCTCTCATCAAAGTTGCTCTAGTGGAAGATCCTCCGATGCTTAAGTTAGTCGAAACTTGAGAATAGTAGAGAAAAAAGAAAAAGAAAGAACAAGAGCATGAGTATTCTTACTCTGAGAGGAATTTGCCGGGACTTGACTTTCTATTGAGGGTCCCCTTGATACCTCTTTATGTAGAGGTGGAGTCATGGGCTGTTACGCATATATTCAATAGACCATTAGGCCTAGTTTTTTAGATTGTTGGGCCACGTTCTGATAGGCCATTGGGATAGAGAATCCATCCACTAATCTGTGGATCAAGGTCATTGGTCGTGAATATCAATTATGGATTTTACCTACATGGATAAATAAGTTGGCAACCCGAGGTCGGTATAGAGCCAGGCTCCATGCTGGTGCTTGTGCCCAAGATTTCTAGGATGTCACCATTTCTTCAATCGATCGTGGAGCTTCATTTCCTATCCTTGATGAGATCTCGACCATAGGGTCGGCAAGATCTCGAACATAGGATCAATAAATACCTGGGCTAGGGTCGAAAAGAGGCTGATGAAATATGGTCAGTCCATCTCGATTTCTCGACTCTCCCTAATATTTAAGATAGTCTTATTGAGTCATCAGTGACCGCTCATTTGGGGCCCAAGGAGGGAAAGGTCAATTCGGACGGCAAATAACCTCCATAATACTTGCCCTGACTTCTGAGTCCAAAGCGGTTTCACCACTTCAGCTGAAGAAAGTGGTCAATAAGAAGTTAAAATATTTGAAGTAGATTAGGAATCGAAATATCCGAAGAAGATTCGAAGTCAAAATATCCAAAGAAAATCCAAAATAGATCAAAAGTCAAAATATCCGAAGGAGGTCCGAAGTAAACAGAAGTCAAAATATCTGAAGGAGATCTTATGTCAATTCTTGACAGTAAATCTTGCCAAGCCAATGTCATCGTCGTCCTTGGCCTCCACTTGACTCATTCGTGGACGAGGAGTGCCAGGTGTCATGTGAGTTCCTGAAGGGTTGGCCCTTGTCGTCATCATCGTTGGCCTTTGCTTGACTCATCCATGGACGAGGAGCACCAGGTGGCCATGTAGGATCCCTAAAGGGTTAGCCTTTATCGTCATTGTTGTTGGCCTCCGCTCAACTCATCTATGAATGAGGAGTGCTAGGTGGCCATATAGGATTCCTGAAGGATTATCCCCTATCATCATCGTCGTCGGCCTTTACTTGACTTATCCATGGACGAGGAGTGCTAGGTGGTCATATAGGTCTAGAGGATTAGTCTCTATCATTATCATCATTGGTCTTCGCTTGACTCATTTATAAATGAGAAGCACCAGGTGGCCTTATGGGGTCCTTGGAGAGTCATCCCTTATCAACGACATCTGCTTGACTCATCCATGGACGAGGAGTGCTAGATGGCCATATGGGATCCCGGAAGGATTAGCCCCTTGGTCTTCGAGGCAAGGTCCTTGAAGGGTTAGCCTCTGGGCATCAGTCGATGCTTAGTTTAATTACTTTAATGAGAGGCTTATGCCAAAACTGAAAAGTGAGATATTTTTATTAACATAATCAATGAACATGCAACTTAGTGGTGCTGTCTCTTCGCTCTTTGCTCGATCTTCTATCCTCCTGCTACCTACAAAGTTGGAGATCATACCGATGATACCAGCCATGGGTCAGTTGTCATTATTCTCTTTATTGGGCTGGTGCTGAGGTGGCTCTTTGAATGCTTGATCCTATCACTCCTGGACATATTTATCGAGGTGGCCTCTTTAGATTAAGACTTCTATCTCATCCTTAAGTTGGTAGCACTTTTTATGTCATGACCATGGTCATGATGGAGGCGACAATATTTCTCTTGCTTCTTATCGGTGAGGCCTTCATCGATTGAGGTCAACGAAGATACCCTTAGCTTTCAATTTCCATCAAAATCTGGTCCTAAGGAGCAGATAAGGAGGTGTAGCTATTAAACTGCCAAGGCAGGCTCCTCGATCTATGATTCTTCAATGGTTGGAAGGATTCTCCTTCTGCTCAGGTCATCCAAGAATCCTTCCTACCTAGCTTCTTGCTGGGAGTCTTTTTTTCTTCCTCCTACTTCCATGTTGCCCGAGCTTCCTCTACCCGTGCATACTTCTAGGCTCGGGCCAGTAGGTCAATATAATCTCTCAAAAAAGTTTTATCGAGGGAGAAGATGAAATGCTCATTCTGTAGTCCTCATTTGAGCACTGACATTGCCATCGACTTGTCAAAGTTGCATACTTCGAGCATGGCGACATTGAAACATGCCACATAGCTGCGTAGCGACTCATCCCCTTCTTGCTAAATAGAGAAGAAGCTATCGATATTCTTTGGCTAAGCTTGGTTGCTGCCGAAGTGAGCAACAAATAGCCTTTCGAGCTGTTCAAATGAATCAATGGATTCTATCTAAAGTCCTAAATGTTGGAAAATGTATTCCAAAGCTAATCGTCAGCCTGTTGACGATTGAGCTATATTATATCTATAATTAATTTATTAATAAATAAAATATATTTTTGATATTTTTCATCATAAAAGTTTTCATCTTTTAACGAACTCCATTATTATGATGAAGTCCTTAGGACTATTTAGCTTCGATAAAGAGAAAATTTATCAATTAGTCCTTAAATCTATTTACGATCAAATGATAGGCTGTTAATTAGAACGACAGCATCTATAGAGCATAGATCGCTATATGCCATATAGATTGGTTGTCTTCTTAACCAAGGAGTGTGAAAATACTGGTATGACATACAGATGAGATGTATGGATACATCGTCATTGAACGTAACCAACTTCAGAGCATTCTGATATCGAGAATGTCTTTGATGGAATATAGGTATAAATGTCCCTTAGACCTGAGATCACCTCAGTGGCTTACAAGCAACTCACTGTACTTTGGTATCGGATTTACTGAATTTCTAATTTAGTAACGGAAGGCTTCTAGACACAGTCAAGTACTTGCAAAGTCAGAGTGTGATTAAGATAGAATTGACCACTCTAAGAGTTGGAGAATAATGCATCACTGTATTTCAATATAGCAAAACCTTGGCCAAGGTAATTCATCAGATGGATTTGGTATTTTAAAATACAACGTGGACAACCTGATCAGAGTTGACAGTTGAACTCTGAGGTATCCTACAAGCATTTTGGTCAAGAAGATGAACTATATGAAAACTATATCTGCATGGGTTCTAAGGATGTTGTTCTGCACATTTGATCTATCCGATCGTCGCGTATCATTGCTAGATGGTTACTTTGGTTGGTATAGAAATTTATTTCTATACTATCAGCTTAGGTTTGGATCTATAAGGTCATACACATTAGAGCTTACGATTCGATCGGATGGTTGATCAACGATTAAGAATCGTTCTAAGGTTAAACAATCAATATGATTGATGTTTAACCTAGTGCAAGCATTGCAAGAGGATCGATTAGCAATTTGATTAATAATTGACTGAATTTGATTAAGCTAAAAGGTTGAGATTAAGTCTAATTAAATATAATTTAATTAGATTTAGTTTGGACTTAATTGGATCAAGTCCAATTAGCTTATTGGATAAGCTAAGTGCAAGGAAGAACTAGTCCTAGTTCAACTAAGACTCCGATCAACCCAATTTTTTAATTTAATTAGAAAATTAAATTAAAATTAAATATAATATAATTTAATTTAATTAAGTTTTTAATTAGATTAGAACTTTATTTTATTTAGTTGATTTGATTTTGATTTAATTTGGTTTGAGAAACTATATTTGACCAAGTTATAGATGGAATCCTAGTGAGACTTCCACCTTGCGCCACCTTAGCCCTCTATGCCCCCATGCCTATTTTTTAGGAATTTTTCATGAAAATACTCTTTCCCCTGACACACCTCCTCTCTCCCTCTCTTTCTTATATGGTAATTTGGTAGTTGACCAAGTCAAAAAGAGAAGTAAGTTTTGTTCTATGATTCTATGAGATAGAATTCTTATAAACTAAAACACCTCCTTCTAATTATGCCTCCCATACCTTCTTTATTTTCTCTGAATTTTATGATAAAAGAATAATTTTTTGTGCACCCCTATTGCTGGTCCATGGTAGGAAATAAGGTGGGGGCGCCCAAGAGTTGGGCGCCCCAACAACTTGTCATATTATGTCCTTTTTTTGTCTGAGTTTTTGACCAAACTTGGACTTTACATATCTTTTTATTTAGGATAAATTCTTGGCTAAAATTTATAGACCTTTGAGAGAGCTTTGAGATGTGCAAAAATCAGAGGGAGAGAGTCTTTGGGCATTGGGGTTCCATAGACACCAAACTAGGTGTCTAGGTGAGAGCAAAGAGAAGAAGAAGAGAGTCTTCTTCCAGGGTTGCTGTATTCATCATCTTCCTTCCTTCTTTCTTAGATTTTCTGAGAGAGTCTTAGATCTAAAACCTCTTCTCCACATTTTTCTCTTTGGAAGAATCCAAATCTAGAAGAAGAAGGCATCTGATCGACCATCGAAGAAAGATCAGTACAGTACTAGCATACTGTGCTGATTTCCTGCATCTAGATTTTTGATCGTACTCGTGGACTCATGTGGACGACTCCTAGAGACCAAATGCGTATGCAGCTCATAACTTTATTTTTAAGTCTGGATCAGCAAGTTAGAATATCTAACTTGCATAAGTAATAGATCTAATCTATTAGTTTCATAGCTGCATTAGATGTAGTATTGTAACATATTGATGAGATCAATATGTTAATCTTTATATTTTTAATTTTTAATTTAATATCATACCTTGATCATATAATAAATTTTAGATCTAAAATATTTTTATATTTATTTAAATAAATATTTAATTTATTTTAGTCTTCTACTGCTTGATCTTGAAAAGGTTTCAAGATCTACCATAAAATCCTAGATCTGGTTCCTTCAATTGGTATCAGAGCCATATTCTTATTACATGATTTTTTTGAGCATGTTTAGATTATTTATTAGATTAGATCTAATTTATAATCTAATTATTAAATCTAAAATTAAAAATTTAAATCTCATGAATTGCTATAAGATTGTCCTGCTGTAAGATTTATCCCTTATAGTGAAAAAATTGTCCTAGTTCGTGATGATCTATTCCTAATCATAATTTATTAGATTTAATTTTATTTTATTTATAATTTAATAGATTTAAAATAGTTTTAGATCTAAAAATAAAGTTTTTAGATTGCACGGATTGCTATAAGATTGATCTACTGTAAGGTTTATCCTTTACAGTGAAAAGGTTGTTCTTGTACGTGCTAATCTAAAATATTGATCATAAAATTTTAAATTAAATCTAAAAAATTTTATGATCTAATTAAAAATATTTTAATCTAATTTTAATCATCATAAATATGTTAGATTTGATCAAAGTTGATTTATGATTGATTGGTGTTGAAACTATTTCAATTATATGAACCAGTTTAGATTATATCTAAAGTAGATTCATGTTTATGTTACTTACATTTTGATTATAAATCAAACATGCAACTTGATTGATAGAATCATATTATAAAAATATTTTATAAATATAAAAAATATTTTAAAAAGTTGAACCTCAATCCTCAGCCTAAAACTTAATTAAGAATTAAGAAGTTGTTTGATTAGGATCTAGAATTGTAAATTGAAGATCCTAAGATACGAATTATAATATATTGGGTTAAATGGATTAATGGAGATTAGATTCATTAATTGGATTAGACCTAGGGTTAGATTAAAGCATGGACTTAATTAGAGAATTGACTAAATCTAATCAATTGTTGTCTTAGATTAGGTCAAGAGTTCTCTAGATCAATTATAATAGTTGTAGTTGGTCAAGTCCATGTCTTTAACGATATCCAAGATGAACTTGATTCTTAGCTACGAGGTCTAGTATGAACTGTTAGATTAATCTAATTGAAACTAATTAAATCAGTTGGTGTCTAAGGTAAACCAGACCGATGGTCTTTAATTGGCAGTCCGTTTACTTGACCATTTTTTATGGTGTCTAAGGCAAGCTTTGGCAGACCCTCTCACTGATCAAACTTACCTGATCTCTTGATGAAATTATATTTTAATCGGATTACTTGACTATTCGAGCTGACCCATGTTAGCTCGGTAAATCAGTATGATTGATTTAGATGCTCCTTGACTAGCCTATTAATGATCTTCCTTAAGCTAACTTAGTGAAGTCAGTGAAAGAATCATGATAAGCTGGTTCATCTGATCTTTTTTCTTCTTTAAAAATTAAATCCTCTAAAATTATTAGATTCTTAAAATGAATTAGTTATTGTGATAACTAGATCATAGCTTTCAGTTAAGTGGATGATAATAGGTCCATCAGTTGGATAATCATTGGAGGTCCAAACATCTGGTGCTTATTGACTGATGGAATTATCATTCATTATATAATTTTTTGGCTACATCTTTCTAAATGGTGGGTAGGTTAGCCAACAAAAGTTGGGCCTTATTGGTGCAGAATTTAGTTGATGTCGGAATAAGCTGGTGTGGAGGAGGATGAGGTCACCGTCAGTGATCTATAAAATAAAGTTTCATCCGGAGTCGGTGGTGGTGGCTTCGGTAGGATCCTCTGACGATCAAGTCATCTCTTCTGACCAACAGAAATGGAGTGCTCAGACAAGAGTTCGACAGAGTTTTGAGAAAAAGAAGAGAGCTTAGAGAAAACGTATTTGGAGGATCCCTTTTTATAGATGGAGCCTGTAGTAGATTGATGGTGACAGTCATATCGTCCGATAGTAGATCATGTGGAATTTGCTATAGAGAGAGAGGTATCATCAGACTGATAGTAACGGCCATACCATCTGATCGTGGACCGTATGAAATTTATTATGGAGAGAGAGGTATTGTCAGATCGATAATGGCAGCCATGTCGTTTGATGGAAGCATGCGTTCGGAGTTCGACTGAGCTAGAGGAGTTCGACTATAAGAGTAATCTGAAAGGAGGTCAGCTCCTAGAAGAATCCAACTGAAGAAAAAATTTGGAAGAAGTTCGACTCCTGAAAGAGTCCGACTGGAGGAGATATCCAAAAGGAGTCCGACCCCTGAAGGAGTTTGGCTCCTAGAAGAGTCCAATTGGAGAAGAATTCTGAAAGAAGTTCAGCCCCTGAAGGAGTCTGACTGTAGAAGCAATCCGAAAGGAGTTCGATCTCTGGAGGAGTCCGAAAGGAGTCCGACCCCTGGAGGAGTCCAGAAGGAGTTCAGCTCTTAGAGGAGTCCGACTGTAAGAGCAATTCGAAAGGAGTTCGGCTCCTAGAGGAATTTGACTATAGAAGAATTCTGAAAGAAGTTCGGCTCTTGGAGGAATCCAACAGAAAAAGAACTCCGGAAAGAGTTTGGCTCCTATAGAAATCTGACTGAAGGAGAATTTTGAAAGAAGTTTAGCTCCTAGAGGAGTCCGACTATAGGAGTAATCTAGAAGAAGTTCGGCTCCTAGAGGAATTCGATTGAAGAAAAAGTTCGGAAGGAGTTCGACTTCTATAGAAATCTGACTGAAGGAGAAGTTCGGAAGGAGTTCGGCTCCTGAAGAAGTTTGGTAGAAATTCGATCGCTGGGGGAGTTCGAGAGGGGTTCGACCGATGGAGGAGTTTGGCTAGGGCTCGGCCGCTTAGGAGTTTGGTCGGTCGAAGAAGTTCGGCTAAGACTTGACTACTGGAGAAGAATTTTTGATCAAAGCTCTTCCGTGATTATCAGTTATATTAGGCTAAGCATCAGACTGGACTTCAATGGAAGAAGGGTTTATCACCAACAATAGTTCCTCCCACTTTCGAGTTCGAAATTCAAAGAAAGGAAGTACAAAAGAGGTGACCACCAAAGTCCTTTTCCAGGCTCTGCATCCACTGAGGTTGAAGCTTAGGGGAGATCTTGTCTCTAGTCGAGGTTGATAGTGGAGCTCGGAGGAGATCTTATCTCCAACAATCGAGGTTGAAGGTGGAGCTCGGAGAAGATCTTATCTCCAACAGTCGAAGTTGAAGGAGATCTTATCTCCTATTGACGTAGAAGCTCAGGGGAGATCTTATCTCCAATCGAGATTGAAGGAGATCTTATCTTCTATTGACGTAGACTCTGAAGCTTGAGGAAGATTTTATCTCCAGTCGAGTTCGAAGGTGGAGCTCGAGGAAGATCTTATCTCCAACAGTCGAGGTTGAAAGAGATCTTATCTCCTGTTGACGTAGACTCTGAAGCTTGAGGGAGATCTTATCTCCAGTCGAGGTTGAAGGTGGAGCTCGGAGGAGATCTTATCTCCAGGAGCCAAGATTGAAGGAGATATTATCTTCTGTTGACGTAAAAGCTCGGAGGAGATCTTATCTCCAACCGAGATTGAAGGAGATCTTATCTTCTATTGATGTAGACTCTAAAGCTCGGAGAAGATCTTATCTCCAACCGAGGTTGAAGGTGGAGCTTGGGAGAGATCTTTTCTCCAATAGTCAAGGTTGAAGGAGATCTTATCTACTGTTGATGTAGAAGCTCGGAAGAGATCTTATCTCCAACCGAGGTTGAAGGTGGAGCTCGGAGGAGATCTTATCTTCAATCGAGGTTAAAAAAGATCTTATCTCCTATTGACGTAAAAGCTCGAAGAAGATCTTATCTTCAGCCGAGATTGAAGAAGATTTATCTTCTGTTGACGTAGACTCTAAAGCTCGGAAGAGATCTTATCTCCAGTCGAGATTGAAGATGGAGCTCGGAGGAGATCTTATCTCCAACAGCCAAGGTTGAAGCTGAAGCTCGGGGGAGATCTTATCTCCAGTAGTCGAGATTGAAGAAGATCTTATCTTCTGTTGACGTAGAAGCTCGGAGGAGATCTTATCTTCAGCCGAGGTCGAAAGAGATCTTATCTTCTATTGACGTAGACTCTGAAGCTCGGAGGAGATCTTATCTCCAACTAAGGTTGAAAGAAATCTTATCTCCTGTTGACGTAGAAGCTCGGAGGAGATCTAATCTCCAGTCAAGGTTGAAGGACTTCGACTTGCTCATGTCAAGACGAGGTTCTTCTTCTGTTCCTAACATGACCACTTTTGATTGCTTCTTTCCTGTCATCATATAGTTTTTGCACCAAGAGACAATAATATTGAAATGGAGGAGTTTTATTGAAGGAAAGTTACTGGTAGTACATCCTCAGATTTTTTGAGTTCCAAAGTTGTGGGAGCATTTTTCCTTTGAGCTTCATCAGACAATAAGCTTCGAGCTGGATGACCTCCTCTACTTCATACGGGTTTTTCTAATTTGGGACAAGCTTTTCCTAGCTCTAAGGCTGAGAGATGGCGGCTCGCCGAAGTACTAAGCCTCCCAAAAATAGGGTTGATGATGCCGAGAGATGACCGATCTCCTTATTGTTCCTTTCTTATTGGTGGTTCTGGCTATGACAGCGTCTTGGTCGATCTTCTCTAGTTTTAGGCTGGTGTCTAAGGAATCGATCCAGCCGACCTCTCCTGATGAGCTTCTCGATTTTGTCTCAAAGCTGAATGCGTTCTTCAGTATCGTGGTCGTGGTCACGATGGTAGATGCAGTACTTGCTTCGATCATGTTTGTTTGGGGGAGATCGTAATTCTTCTGATTTTGGTAGCTGATTCTTAATTTCCATCAGAACTTGAGTTTTAGGAGCATTAAGGAGGGCATAGCTGCGGAACCTTTCGAGAGGAGGACTTCTTCGTGCCCTTCTATCGAGGCTTCTTTGATGATGAGCTCGAGGAAAAGTTCGGACTTGCTTGCGCTCAGAGCAAGTCCATGAGCGTGGTCGAACTTTATTCGGCCCTTCATCAGTCGTGGATTTACTAGACTCACCCGCCTGCCGCTCTCCTACGGCTTTTTCATCCTTTAACTTGAAGGCTTCTTCCACACGGACATATCTCTCAGCCCAAGCTAGCAGATCGACAAAGTTTCTGGGGTACTTCTTCTCTATGAAGAATAGCAAATCGTTCTTTTGAAGACCGCCCTTGAGTGTGGCCATCACAATTGACTGGTCTAGGTTCTGGACCTCCAATATAGCAGCATTAAATTGGATGACATAAGCTCGAATAGATCCTCTCTCCTTCTGCTTGATGTTCATCAGAGAATCCAAACCTCGATGCGGACGTTGACTGCTGATGAAGTGAGCCATAAACTGATGACTTATCTGATCAAAGAAGAAGATCGTACCCAACTTTAACATCGAGTACCAATTTTTCGATGCTTCCTTTAAGGTAGATGGAAAAGCTTGACATAATATGGCATCTGGTGCGCCATGGAGCAGCATCATGGTTCGAAAGACTTTCAAGTGATCGATCGGATCAGAGGTTTCATCGTAGCTTTCAAGTTGAAAAAGCTTGAAGTTCGATGGAATGGGCTCTTGCATAATTCGAAAAGAGAAAGAAGGATCGATGCAGATGTCATCATGGAGAGTCGGAGCAACGTGGTAGAGTTCTTCAATCCGTCGGTTCATCTTTCATAGTTTATGATCGAGGATGTCATCTTGATCATAGATCTTGGATGGCTTCCGACTGTAGATGGAGAAGATCTCTTTCAGAAGAGAATCATGATCCAAATATGGATTCTCTACTCTCTGTTCCTCCTTCCTAAGAATGATGGGTATGCTAGGCCAAGTGCTCTTCCTTAGGACTGTTTCTTGACATCCTGATGGCTGGTTTCCTAGTGAAATTACCGTCGAAGGCTGCTGCATGGTCTGCACCATTTTAGTGAGGCCCTGAACCTACTGCATCAACAGGTTAAACTACTTCGAATCTACCATGGCCGTCGATGGAGGTGGTGGTTGAAGCACCGATGATGGAGTGGAAACAGATTGATCTGGCTCAAATCTGATGGTAGAAGCGGTAGATCTCTGGATAGTCGCCTTCTTTGGAGGTATTTCTTGAGATTGAGAAAGAGGATGGAGATGAACCTTGAAGAAGAAGGATGGCAGGTCGATTGAGCACTCCTTTAAGAACAAGGGTACCTCAAGCACAGAGAGCCCTTCCTCTAGCGCCAATTTTGTTGGTGTAAAATCTGATTGATGCCGGGATGAGTTGAAGTGGAGGAGGACGAGGTCGCCATCGGTGACCTATAAAATAAAGTTTCATCTGGAGTCAATGGTGGTGGCTCCGGTAGGATCCTCCGATGATCAAGTCAGCTCTTCTGGCCAATAGAAATGAAGTACTCAGACAAGAGTTCAACAAAGTTGGGAAAAAGAAGAGAGCTTAGAGAAAATGTATTTGAAGGATTTCTTTTTATAGATGAAGCCTGTAGTAGATTGATGGTGACAGCCATATCGTCCGGTAGTAGACCGCGTGGGGTTTGCTACGGAAAGAGAGGTATCATCAGACTAATAGTAGCAGCCATACCATCTAATCATGGGCTGCATGAAATTTGTTACGGAGAGAGAGGTATTGCCAGATTGATAATAGCAGCCATGCCGTCTGATGAAAGCATGCATTTGGAGTCCAACTGAGCTGGAGGAGTTCGACTGTAAGAGTAATCCAAAAGGAGATCGGCTCCTGAAGGAATCTGATTGAAGAAAAAATCTAGAAGGAGTTCGGCTCCTAAAAAAGAATTCTGGAAGAAGTTTGACTCCTGAAGGAGTCTGACTGCAGGAGCAATCCGAAAGGAGTCCGACCTATGGAGGAGTTCGAAAGGAGTTAAGCTCCTGAAGGAGTTTGACTGCAGGAGTAATCTAGAAGGAGTTCGGTTCTTGAAGGAGTTCGACTATAGGAGCAATCCGAAAGGAGTTCGACTCCTGGATGAATCCGACTATAGAAAAATTTGAAAGAAGTTTGGCTCCTGAAGAAATCCAACTGAAGGAGAAGTCCGGAAGGAGTTTGGCTCTTATAGAAATCTGACTAAAGGAGAATTCTAGAAGGAGTTTGGCTCCTGAAGGAGTCCGACTACAGGAGCAATCCGGAAGAAGTTCGGCTTCTGAAGGAATCCAACTGAAGGAGAAGTTCGAAAGGAGTTTGACTCCTGTAGAAATCCGACTAAAGAAAAAGTTTGGAAGGAGTTTGGCTCTTGTAGAAATTTGACTAAAGGAGAAGTCCGAAAGGAGTTCGGCTCCTGGAGAAGTTCGGTAGAAATTCGATCGCTGGGGGAGTTCTAGAGGGGTTCGATCGATAGAGGAGTTCGACTGGGGCTCGATCGCTTAGGAGTTTGGCTGGTCGAAGGAGTTTGGCTAAGACTTGGCCGCTGGAGGAGAATTTTTGATCGAAGCTCTTTCATGATTACTGATTTTATTAGGTTAAGCATCAGACTGGACTTCGACGGAAGTGTGGTTTATCCCCAACAGGCCTAATCATTCATTGGTTAGATAGATCAAGTATGGTTATGTTAATGATTGGACCTAACCGGATCTTTTCAGTGAAGGCTAAAGCCTACTGATTATGGACTGAAATAAAATTTAATTACTAAAAATTATTTAGAAAAATAATTGGTTATAAACCTACCCTTAGATGCACATGGGTTGGCCAACCAAAGTTGGGCTCATGTGCAGTCTATGTATATTCTAGTATTTACTAAGAAATTAGGATAATTCCTCGAATTGGAGGTAGAAGTTACCAATTTAAATAAAATAGTGAAAGAATCTTTCGATTAAAATCCAAATCTTTAGGTTTAATGAATCAATTACTAATTAGGTTATAATTTTTCTTTGTACAGATATGGCCACTTTTCTATCGCTCTGATCATTATTGGATAATGATAAGTTGGTGAGATCCAACTTTCGTAGCTGGCATCAAAAGTTGAAGATAGTCCTGGAGCATGAACGGATCCTATATGTTAATAGATCTTGCACCTGAGGAGCCAGCTACTAATGCACATGGTGCAATCAAAGACACTTACTAGAAGTGGCTTAGTGATCGGATCACGGTGTGCTGCATCATGCTGACTGCCATAAGCGATGAGTTCAGTCACAGATTTGAGACAGCTCAGCCAAAGGACATGCTTCAAGTATTGGAGGATTTCTTTGGCACACCTGATGACGTAAAGAGGTACAAAACTAGTTGTGCCATCTTTAATGTCAGAATATGGGATGGTGCCTTTATCACTGATCATGTATTGTACATGATCGAGCTAATAAAGCGATTGAGCAAGCTTGATTTTTTCTTGCATAAACAGCTTGGGAAGGATGCAATACTTAACTCATTGCCCAAGTTCTTTCTTCAATTTCTTACTCATTTCAGAATGACAAAACCTAAAGTAGACTACCATAGGTTACTGGGGTTACTCAGAACTTTGAGAAGGATCACCAACTCCACAAAGAGTTGGTGAACTTAGGGGGAGGTTCATCTTCTGATTCTCGATCCTTTAGAAAAGGGAAGAAGAACAAGAAGAAGAAAGCTAAGAAGGTGTAAGTTCAGGTTGGGACAATTGTGCAGGGCCAGATCAAAAAGATCAAGCCCGATAAGAGTCAAGCTGAATGCTTCTTTTGCAAAAAGCGGAGCATTGGAAAAGAAACTATCCTCAGTACATTGCCTCTCTGGATCCGAATAGACAGAGAAAGAAGCAAGCCGTTACTGGATAAGGTATTTATATGATAACTCCTTGTAATTTCTCTATTTATGATATTACTGACTGGGTATTAGATATCGATAGTCCTTACCATATTTGCAATTCGTTGCAGAGGTTGTAGGTCAGTAGGAGATTCGAGCAAGATGAAAGATTTCTGAATATTGGAGATGGAAGATCAATTTCAGTTCTAGCTTTAGAAATTTTGAAACTTATATTTGAGTTTCATATCGTTGTTCTTAGTGATTGTCATTTTTATCCCAATTTTTTTTAAAATATCATTTCTGTAGGCTTTTTGGCAAAAAATGATTATGAAATTTCAATAAAGAAATAAGTTTGTAATATCATTATGAATGATGTTACTATTTTCTATAGATATTTAAATAATAGTGTGTATATGTTATCATAATCTATTAACGTAGTCTATTCCACTAGCAAGTATCCTAGATTAGATAGTATGTCGGATATCTATTTATGGTACTGTAGGCTAGATCATATAAACAAGAATAGGATAAATATGTTGACTCAAAAGAAAATCCTCGAAGTCAGTGATTGTGAATTACTTTCAACCTATGAGTCCCATCTTCTTGGTAAAATGATCAAGTCATATTTTATTGATAAAGGTGAGAGAGCCACTGAGCTCTTAGGTCTAGTATATATAGATATATGTTAACCAATGAGCACAAATGCCAGAGGTAGATATGTCTACTTCATTATTTTCATAAATTATCTATCCAGATATTGATATGTCTATCTAATGAAATATAAGTCGGATTTTTTTGAAATGTTCAAACGATTCCGAAGTGAAGTAGAAAAATAAACTGGAAAGAATATTAAAACTCTTCGGTCTGACCGAGGGGAATACCTTTTCGATGAGTTTTTCATATATCTAGAAGAGAATAGGATTCTCTTCCAATAGACTCCTTTAGGAACATCATAGTATAATGGTGTGTCTGAAAGAAGGAATCGAACTCTATTAGATATGGTTTGATCCATGATGAATTTTGTCAGCTTGCCAATATCCTTCTAGAGATATGCACTCGAATCGGCTTATTATCTATTAAATAGAGTTCTAAGTAAGTCTGTAGTTAAGACTCCATATGAAATATGGACAGGATGTAAGCCAGTTCTTTCACACCTTAGGATTTGGGGGTGCCCAACTTATGTCAAACGATTAATTATAGATAAACTTGGACCTAGATCTAATAAGTGCATATTTATAGGATACTCAAAAAAGACCAAAGGATACTATTTCTACCATGCTGATGAACAAAAGGTGTTCATCAACCTTAAAGCAACCTTTTTGGAAAAGGAGTTTCTTGATGAAGGAATTGTTATCTCTAAGGTTGAACTTGAAGTTCAACATGTAGAAAAATCGATACCTATAGCTGAACCTGAGTTAGATTTGATTAGATCAAATTCAAAGCCTAGTGTACCTACATCATTAAGGCGATCTGATAAAGTACCGCATCATCTGGATAGATTCTATGATTTCTTAGTCCAAGACGGTGATCCCATCAAACTCGATGAGAACGATGAGGATCCGATCACCTATATGGATGCTATGCAAAGATCTGATTCCGAAAAATGGCTTGAGGCCATGAAATCTAAAATGGAGTCTATGAAGGTCAACAATGTGTGGACATTGGTTGACCCATCCGAAGAGATTAAATCCATTGGATGTAAATAGGTCTTCAAAAAAAAAAAAGAGACACAGATAAAAAGGTGGAGACCTATAAAGTCCATTTGATTGTCAAGAGGTATTGTCAATGTTATAGTATTGACTATGACAAATATTTTATTCTATGACAATGCTCAAATCCATTTAGATTATGTTTGTGATTACTGTCTATCTGGACTACGAGAGCTGATAGATGGATGTGAAGACAGCTTTTTTAAATGAAGAGTTAACTGAAGAGGTATATATGATACAACCTGAGAAATTCATATCCATAGATGAGTCCAAGGTATGCAGATTTCAGAGATTCATTTATGGATTGAAGCAGGCATCTCGGAGTTGGAACATGTATTTTGATAAAGTGATCAAAATGTATGGCTTCGTTAAGAATGGAGAAAAATTCTACATTTACAAATAGGCAAATGGTCTAGCAATAGTATTCCTTGTCTTATACGTGGATGACATTCTCTTAATCAAAAATGACATCCCCGCACTGTAGAAAATAAAAATCTAGTTGTCATCACAGTTCTCCATGAAGGACTTGGATGAAGCATCCTACATCCTAGGGATAAAAATCTATAGGGATAGATCTAAAAGGATGCTTGGATTATCCAAGTTTATATACATAGATACTGTGCTGAAGAGGTTCAGCATGAAAAATTTCAAAAAGAGCTATCTCTCGATAGGCCATGAAATTTCTCTCTAAGAAGGATTGTCCGACAACTCCTGAAGAGAGAGAGCGTATGATAGAGTCTCATATGCTTTGATAATGGGATCTATCATATACGTCATGATATGTACGAGATCAAACGTGGCATACTCACTAGGAGTAGTGAGTAGATACCAATCTGATCCTAAAAAAATCACTAAAAAATGGTTAAAATTATCCTTAGGTATTTAAAAAATACTAAGGACCAATGGTTGGTTTATGAAAAATCAGATCTAAAATTTATGAGGTTTACAGACTCTAGCTTTCAATCTGACCGTGATAACAGTAGAAGCATGTCGGGATATATCTTTACTCTAAATGGTGGAGCTATCTGCTGGAAGAGTCTAAGCAGCATACTATGGCAGACTCTATTTACGAAGTATACATCGCAGCATCAGATGCCGTGAAGAAAGCTATGTGGTTGAGAAAGTTTATCACCAAGCAAAGAGTAGCATTCTTCCTTAATGGTTCGGTCCTACTTTACTATGATAGCACTGGTGCCGTTGCTCAGGCGAAAGAATCGAAGGCACACCAGCGAATAAAGTACATTCTACGCTACTTCCACCTGGTCTAGGAGATCATGGATAGAGATGACATCGATCTTCAGAAGATCGATGAAAAGAAGAACCTGGCTGACCCCTTCACTAAAGCCCTGGCGATAAGAAAAATCGACAACCATAAGTTGAAGATGGGTATTAGATACTGTGCTAAGTGGCTTTAGGATAAATGAGAGTTGTTGAAAAATGTATTCTAAAGCCAATTGTTAGTCTATTAACGATTGAGCTATATTGTATCTATAATTAATTTATTAATAAATAAAATATATTTTTGATATTTTTCATCATAAAAGTTTTCATCTTCTAACGAATTTTATTATTGTGATGAAGTCCTTAGGACTATTTAGCTTTGATAAAGAGAGGATTTATCGATTAGTTTTTAAATCTATTCACGATCAAATGATAGATTGTTAATTAGGATGACAGCATCTATCGAGTATAGATCGCTGTATGCCATATAGATTGATTATTCTCTTGATCAAGAAGTGTGGAGATATTGGTATGGCATACAGATAAGATGTATGGATACGTCGTCATTTAAAATGACCAACTTCAGAGCATTTTACTGTCGAGAATATCTCTGATTGAATATAGGTATAAGTGTCTCTTAGACCTCAGATTACCTTAGTGGTTTGCAAGCAACTCACTATACTTTGGTACCAGATTAACTGAATTTCTAATTCGATAATGGAAGGCTTTTGGGCACAGTCAAGTATTTGCAAAGTCAGAGTATGATCAAGATGGAATTGACCACTCCAAGAGTTGAAGAATAATATATCACTGTATTTCAATATGGTAAAATCTTGGCCAAGGTAATCCATTAGATGGATTTGGTATTTTAAAATACAATGTAGACAATCTGATTAGAGTTGACAGTTGAACTCTGAGGAGCATTTTGGTCAAGAAGATGAATTATATGAAAACTATATCTGCATGGATTCTAAGAATGTTATTCTATATATTCGACCTATCCGATCGTCAGGTATCATTGCTAGATGGTTACTTCGATTGGTACAGAAATTTATTTCTGTATTACCAGCTTAGGTTCGGATCTAGTGCAAGCATTGTAAGAGGATCGATTAGCAATTCGATTGCTAATTGACTTAATTTGATTAAGCCAAAAAATTGAGATTAAGTTTAATTAAATATAATTTAATTATATTTAGTTTGGGTTTGATTGGATCAAATCCAATTGGCTTATTGGATAAGCTAAGTGCAGGAAAGAACTAGTCCTAGTTCAACTAGGACTCCGATCAATCTAATTTTCTAATTTGATTGAAAAATTAAATTAGAATTAATTCTAATTTAATTAAGTTCTTAATTGAGTTAGAACCTTATTTTATTTAGTTGATTTGGTTTTGATTTAATTTAGTTTGAGAAACCATGTTTGACCAAGTCATGGATGGAATCCTAGTGAGACTAGGATTCCACCTTGTGCCACCGTAGCCCTCCACGCACCCCATGCCTATTTTTTATGGAAATACTTTTTCCCCTGATCTTCATGCATGCTTTCTCTCTTTCTCTCTTTCTCATATGGTAATTTGGTAGTTGACCAAGTCAAAAAGAGAAGTAAGTTTTGTTCTAGGATTTTATGAGATAGAATCCTTATAAACTAAAACACCTCCTTCTAATTGTGCTACCCACACCTTCTTTATTTTCTCTTAATTTCATGATAAAAGAAGAAGTTTTTGTGCGCCCCTATTGCTGGTCCACGGTAGGAAATAAGGTGGGGGCGCCCAAGAGTTGGGTGCCCCAACAACTTGCCATATTATGTCCTTTCCTTGTCTGAGTTTTTGACCAAACTTAAACTTTGCATAATTTTTTATTTAGGATAAATTTTTGACTAAAATTTTTGTGGAATATAGACCTTTGAGAGAGCTTTGAGGTGTGCAAAAATTAAAGGAAGAGAGTCTTGGGGCATTGGGGTTCCATGACACCAAACTAGGTGTCTAGGTGAGAGCAAAGAGAAGAAGAAGAGGATCTTCTTTCAGGATTGCTGTGTTCATCATCTTTCTTCCTTCTTCCTTGGGTTTTCTAAGAGAGTCTTAGATCTAAAATCTCTTCACCACCTTCTTCTCTTTGGAAGAATCCAAATCCAGTAGAAGGAGGCATCTGATTGATCATCGAAGAAAGATCAGTACAGTATTAGCATACTATACTGATTTTCTGCATCAGGATTTCTAATCGTGCTCGTGGGCTTATGTGGACGACTTCTAGAACTCGGATGCATGTGCGACTCGCAACTTCATCCTCAAGTTCGGATCAGCAAGTTAGAACATCTAACTTGCATAGGTAATAGATCTGATCTATTGATTTCATAGCTGCATTAGATGTAGTATTGTAACATGTTGATGAGATCAACATGTTAATCTTTATATTTTTAATTTTTGATTTAATATCATGTCTTGATCATATAATAAATCTTTGATCTAGAGTATTTTTATGTTTATTTAAATAAATATTTAATTTATTTTAATCTTTTACTGTCTGATCTTGAAAAAGTTTCAAGATCTATCCGTGAAATTCTAGATCTGGTTTCTTCACTAAATTCCATGCCTGTGCTGACTCTTTGAGGATGGTCAGAAAGGCAAGGTACAGAAGGATGTCTGAGGTACTCTATAGCATCATAAGGATCCTATATCCTTTTAGGTAATCAAGGAGATCTGAGGAACCATCATACGGCTCTACTTGAGATATTTTGAACCGACTTGGGATCGATTTCCTCAAATAGCTTCGAAAAATGGGGTTGCAAGTTGAAGTCGAGGACATCATTATTGGTGAGCCCTACTCTGGACCTCGTCGAGGTAGTGCCCAATATCTTGGACCTTCCTCTCAAGCTCCTCCTCTCCACATGACTTTCTAGGTTTAAGGGAGTAACCCAAGGTCAAATCTCCATCGAAGGAAGAGTTCCATTACTAAGCTTCCTCCCTTAAGCTCTGATAGGAGGAGGATTGGGGTGCAGGAGCAAGAATAGGATGGGAATGCTATTGGAGGATAGATCCTAGACTATTGGAACGAGATTATCGACTGCACTAGATGGGAGCAACTTGAGAAGTCGGCTCTGGATGTTGTTGCTACTCCACTATCTACTAGAGCCATTGCACGGCACTAGTTAGTGCATAGATATAGTGAACCAAGGCATCAAATGATTGCGTGTCTATCATAATAGGAGGCGACATGGTAGCAGACCCTTGGGCAATCTACTTTAGCTATGATGGAGGGATTGTTGGTGACAAATGGTGGAATTGTATGCTCTTGTCTGCACTATACTCTCTTTCCTTCTTGAATAGTCTTAGTCTTTTCTCTAGTACCAATCTGTTGCTGCAAGTCAATAGCTTGAGGGTTTGTTCTCGATCTGATTGCTAAAGTGAGGAAAAACCTGCACAAAAAGTTTGTTCTCATCGGAGTTGCTCTAGTGGGAGATCCTCTGATACTTAAGTCAGCCGAAGCTTAAGAACAATAAAAAAAAAGAGGAAGGGAGAGCAAAAGAATGAGTGTTCTCACTTTGGAAGGAATTTGCCTGGAATTGGCCTTCTCTTGAGGGTCCCATTGGTACCTATTTATATAGAGGTGGAGCTATTGGCTATTATGCTTGTATTCAGTAAGCCATTAGGCCTAGCTTTTTAGGTTGTTAGGCCATGTTCTGGTAGGCCATTAGGATAAAAAATCTGTCCACTAACCTATGGATCATGGTCGTCGATCATGGATATCAATTATAGATTTTATCCACATGAATAAGTAAACTAGCAGCTTAGGTTGGTATAAAGCCGAGGTTCCATGCTAGTGCCTATGCCCGAGATTTCTGGGACATCGCCTTTTCTTCAATCGATCATGGGACTTCATTTCCTATCCTTGATGAGATCTTGACCATGGGGATCGACAAGATCTTGACCATAGGATCTATAAATGCTCGTGCTAGAGTCAAGAAGAGTTCGATGAAATAGGGTCATCTACTTCAGTTTCTTGATTTTTCTTGGTATTTAAGGTAGTCTTACGTAGTAGTCAATGAGTGCTCAATCATGGCTTGAGGAGGAGAAGATCGATTTAGGCAGCAAATAACCTTCATAACACTTGCTCCCTACTTTTGAGTCTAAAGCTGTTTCACTACTTCGAACGAAGAAAGTAGTCGATGAAAAGTCAAAATATCTAAAGTAGATCGAAAATTAAGGTATTTGAAGAAGATTTAAGGTCAAAATATTCGAATAAGATCTGAAGTAGATCAGAAGTTGAAATATCCAAAAGAGATTTGAAGTAAATCAGAAGTTGAAATGTCCAAAGGAGATTTAAAATATATCGAAAGTCGAAATATCCAAAGAAAATTCAAAATAGATCGAAAGTCAAAATATCCAAAATATATCAAAAGTTGAAATATCTGAAGAAGATTCGAAGTCAATCCTTGGCAGTAAATCATGTCAAGCTAACATCATCGATGTCTTCGACCTCTACTCGACTTGTTCATGGATGAGGAGCACCAGTTGGCCATATGATTTTTTCAGAGGATTATTTTCTATTATCGTCATCATCAGGCTCCACTTGACTCATCCATGTACGAGAAGCATTAGGTGGCCATGTAGGATTTCTAGAGGGTTAGCGCCTACTCACCTCCATCATGATCATGATCATGACATCGAGGAGTGCCATCAACTCAGAGATGAGATAAAAGCCTTAATCTAAAGAGGCCACCTCGATGAATATGTTCGGGAGTGATAGGACTAAGCATTTAAAGAGCAACCTTGGTACCAGTCCAATGAGGAGCACAATGACAACCGATCTATGACTGGTGTCATCAATATAATCTCCAGCTTTGCAGACAATGGAGGGCAGAAGATCAAGCAGAGGGAGTGAAGAGACAGTACTAATAAGTTGCATGCTCATTAATTATGTTAATAAAAATACCTCTCCTTTAATTTTGGTATAGGCCTTTTATTAAGTGATTAAACCTAGTATTGACTGATGTCCAGGGGCTAACCCTCTGGGGATATAGCCTCGAAGACTAAGGGGTTAACCCTTCAAGGATCTTACATGGCCACCTAGAGCTCCTCATCCATGGATGAGTTGAGTGGAGGTCGACGATGATAACGATAAGGGATAACTCTCTGAGGATCTCACATTGCCACCTGATGCTCTTCATCCATGGATGAGTCAAGCGGAGGCCAACGATGACGATGATAGAAGATAACTCTCCAAGGATCCTACATGGCCACCTAGTGCTTCTCATCCATGGATGCATTGAGAGGAGGTTGGAATGATAATAGGGGTTAACCTTTCGGGGAATCCACATGGCCACATCGTGCTTTTCATCTATGGATGAGTCGAGTGAAGGCTAATTATGATAACGATATGGAATAATCCTCCGGAGATCCCATATGGCTAATTGATGCTCCTTATTTATGGATGAGTCAAATGGAGGCTAAAGATGACGATAACATTAGCTTGGCAAGATTTATTGCCAAGGATCGACTTTTGATCTTATTTGGATATTTCAACATCTGATCTACTTTGAATTTTCTTTAGATATTTTGACTTTCAATCTACTTCAAATCTTCTTCAGATATTTGGACTTTTGTTCTATTTTGGATTTTCTTTAGATATTTTAACTTTCAACATACTTCAGTTCTTCTTTGAATATTTCAACTTCTAATCTCCTTTGGATATTTTGACTTCTAATCAACTTCGGATCTTCTTTGGATATTTCGACTTCAAATCTTCCTCAAATACTTCGATCTCTGATCTACTTCAGATATTTCGATTTTTGATTGACTACTTTCTTTATCTGAAATGGTAAAACTACTTTGAACTTAAAAGTGAGGGGTAAGTGTTATGGAGGTTATCTGCTATTTGAACCGATCTCCTCATCCATGGATGAGTTGAGTGGAGGTCGACGATGATAACGATAAGGGATAACTCTCTGAGGATCTCACATTGCCACCTGATGCTCTTCATCCATGGATGAGTCAAGCGGAGGCCAACGATGACGATGATAGAAGATAACTCTCCAAGGATCCTACATGGCCACCTAGTGCTTCTCATCCATGGATGCATTGAGAGGAGGTTGGAATGATAATAGGGGTTAACCTTTCGGGGAATCCACATGGCCACATCGTGCTTTTCATCTATGGATGAGTCGAGTGAAGGCTAATTATGATAACGATATGGAATAATCCTCCGGAGATCCCATATGGCTAATTGATGCTCCTTATTTATGGATGAGTCAAATGGAGGCTAAAGATGACGATAACATTAGCTTGGCAAGATTTATTGCCAAGGATCGACTTTTGATCTTATTTGGATATTTCAACATCTGATCTACTTTGAATTTTCTTTAGATATTTTGACTTTCAATCTACTTCAAATCTTCTTCAGATATTTGGACTTTTGTTCTATTTTGGATTTTCTTTAGATATTTTAACTTTCAACATACTTCAGTTCTTCTTTGAATATTTCAACTTCTAATCTCCTTTGGATATTTTGACTTCTAATCAACTTCGGATCTTCTTTGGATATTTCGACTTCAAATCTTCCTCAAATACTTCGATCTCTGATCTACTTCAGATATTTCGATTTTTGATTGACTACTTTCTTTATCTGAAATGGTAAAACTACTTTGAACTTAAAAGTGAGGGGTAAGTGTTATGGAGGTTATCTGCTATTTGAACCGATCTTTCTCCCTTGGGCCATGACCAAGCACTCATTAATGACTCGGTAAGACTACTTCGAATACCAAAAAGAGCCAAGAAACCAAGAAGGACTGACCCTATTTCATTGGTATCTTCTCGATCCCAACTTGGGCATTTACTGATCTTATAGTTGGGACCTTACCGACCCCATGGTCGAGATCTCATCGAGGATAGGAAACAAAGCCCCATGATTGACTAAAGAGAAGGCAACATTCTAAAAATCTCGGGCATAGGCACCAGTGTAAAGCTTCAGCTTTATATCGACCCTAGGTTGCCAGCTTACTTATCTACATGGGTAAAATCCACAACTGATATCCATGACCAACAATCTTCATCCATAGCTTAGTTGGCAAATTTTCTATCCCAACAGCCTGTCAGAACATGGCTTAATAACCTAAAAAACTAGGGCTAACAACCTAGTGAATCTAAGCATAACAGCCTGTGGCTCCATCTTTATATAAAGAGGTATCAAGAGGACCCTCAAAAGAAAACCAATTTGAGGCAAATTCCTTCTAGAGTGAGAACACTCATGGTCTTACTCTCCCTTCCTTTCTTTTTTCTACTATTCTCAAGTTCTAAGCATCGGAGGATTCCATGCTGAAACAACTCTGACAAGCGTGAACTTCTTCTATAGGGGTCTTCTCATGCTCTAACAATCAGATCGAGGTCAAGCCTCCAGGTCAGAGACTTGTAGCAACAATTGTTACCCTACCATCATAATCTGTTGCCATCATCACTTCTACTATCAAAAATTTTAGGATTTTTTTTTATTGTGTTTAGAAAAATTAGTTATAATTCATATGCCAATGCACGTGGTCACTAAATATTTTAGATATAAAATATTTAACTAAATTATAAATTTTAGAATGATTAAAATTTAATTATTATTATATTTACAAAAATGGTTAGTGCTTAAGGGATATAATCCCTAAATATATAAATCTAAAATGTTTTTAGAATTAGAGTTTGGATGAGATGGAAAGAAAGATTAGGATTAAGAATATTAGCAAAAATTTTGCTGATAATAGAGTTTGAATGGGGAAGAGTGTGTTTCACCTTAACAATGCCTCTAGCATTATAAGGAAGCTGATGCTTGAGAGATCTCTAACCTTAGATTGTTGTCTCTATTTCTTTCTCTCTTTTTTTTCCTTCAATATTACCACAAAAAAAAGAAAAGAAAGAAAGAACGTGTCAAAATTAAAAGTAAGGAAATTTTTAATGGTGAAATTTAAGTATGGGTATTATGAGAATCAAAAGCTTGTAAAGTTAGGATAAAATTAGTTAACCACACCAAATATATTTATATTATTTTTAAAATTTAAAAAATAAATTACTCAATATATAATTATAGTTTTATTTTTATTTCATATTTTTTAATTAAATTTATTTGTTATATTTTGAGATTATGTCATTAATGAATAGTTTTGGAGGAATAATGAGAATTGAGATTTCATTAGAGGAATAAGGAGGTCTGGATTTAGATCAAGAGGCATGGATTTGGAGAATAGCTTTTGATAATATTTTCTTGAAATAACTACCCCATATCTCAAAGTAAAGGAATCAGTTGATTGGGTTCAGATTAGATTTGACTATATCCATACTAAAACCAAAATCTAATTAAAAATCTTCATTCATACCTAGTAAGATCCAAAAGAATTTGGATGTTGGATCAGGTTTTGAGTGGTGATCATATATTTAATAACTATTTTTGCTGCACTATTGAACCATTTTCTTTAATTTATTTGATGTATCCAAAATGAACAATGAATCATGCAAAAAGAGGTAATATAAAAACAGTAAAAACCTATGTCCATACCTAATATTAGACCAAAATGGAATTTGGATACTAGATTGGGTTTCAGATAATAATTAGTTTTTTTTATTATAATATATATATATATATATATATATATATATATATATATATATATATATATATATATATATATATATATATATATATATATATATATATATATATATATATATATATATATATATATATATATATATAGATGGATTGGATTTCGTTCGATCAAATTTCAGTCTATATTCGATCGAATTTTTAATCGTTGGATCAGTACGTATCTATGTGCACATGTCTGAAAAGATATGTCCGAAAAAAATAGGGTGCACGTGCACCTGATTTTTTTTTTTCAAATTTTTTTAGCCCTAAAAGCATCTTTAGACCCAAAAAAACTAAAAAAAAAAAAAATCTTGAAAAAAAAGAAAAAAAAAAGGCATCTGAAGGCGCCTTTTTCTTTTTTTTTTTTTCAAATATAATTTTTTTTTTTAAAATTTTTTTCAACTTGAAGGCATCTTTAGGTCGAAAAAATTTATTTTTTTTTTTCAGACGCATCTTTTCAGGCGCGTGCATGCAAATGCATGCTGATTCAATGATCAAAAATCTAACCGGATATGCAATATGATCTAGTTGAGTGAAGCCCAGTCTACCTATATATATAAAATTGAAGGTATCAGTCTTCATTCGTCATATGTTTATTTTTTCTTAGGCATCATCCACCACATGAAAAAAAATTTTTCTCACAAAATCATTCAACACACTTGGAAGCCAAAGCTTATGGACGGAGAAGAAGAAGAGAGGGAAGGAGCAAGAGGAGAGGTTGAGACATTTGACAACGATGGACTTGCTATCAAGGAGAAGGAGAAAGACATTAGAGGAGGCTGTGGTCGAGAGAGCGGGAGAGGTTGAAGGAGGTAATGGCGGAGTTGAGATCGTAGAAGAAGCAACAGGAATCATAAAATATTTTTTTATTATTTTTAAAATATATATAAAATTGATATAATATAATAGATAAATAAAAATAAAATATTTTTAAAAATATTATAGCTATCGTACGAGATTATAAGTAGGGATGGCACAGGCCGAGCTTAGAACTAATTTTTAATTACTTAAATTCAAATCTAAATATTTAATAAACTATCCAAATTCCATCCAAATATTATCAGGATTAGATTTTTTTTGTCCGAATCTATCTTAATCGAGTATTGAATAATTCAGATTTACTCGATCCAAACCCAACGAAATTATATTAAGTTTTTTTTTTAAATTTCTGTTAACTCTAAAGCTATACCATCATTTCATAAATTATTTTTATTTTAACTAAATAAAATTCAATTGGTTCCATATTCAATTAAATAAAGTTTAAATTATCTTAAGCAAATAAAATTTAATAATACTTAGTTTAATAATATTTAATTTTATATTTAATTAAAATAAAATTTAAATATAATATAAATTTAATAAATTAAAATATTTAGTAATAAAAAATAAAAAAAATAAATTAATTAAAATTTAATAATTAATAGATAATAACTAATAAAATATATTAGAATGAATATCAGATTGGATGTATAATTATTTAGTTTCGCTCTGAATTTAAAGTTAAGTATTTAAATTTTATTCAAATTCGATCTAAATTCAACGTATTCCATGGATTTAGATTTTAGTGTCATTTTTAAATTATAAGCTAATCTATTTATATATATTAAAACGGACGCGTGGAGTTTTAGAAAAAGGCGAATGTATTTTATTTTATTTTTTTTCTCGGACCTTCCGTCTTCCCCTTCCGTTCTGCCGGTGGCTTTCTCATCGCCCTTCGCTCAAATCCACGAAACCCCAGCCATCGTCTAAGCTTCCCTATTCGGCCGCGCCAAGCCTGCCACCCGGTTGGGACTCGGATGGAAAAAATAGAGGAAAAATAAGAGAAAACTTTGAAAAAATCAACGAGAAAGAAGGAAAGACGGAAAAAATTTAAGGGTAAGACCTTTCCCTTTATAGATGATTATTTTTTTTTTTTCCGGTTCTTTTTCTTTTCATTTCATTATCTTTTTGAGAGATCTGTGGGAAAGGAGAGCAGTTGAGAGAGATTACAGGGGTTTCCTAGGTTCCGATTGGGTTTTTTTCTCAAGTATTTGGGATTCTATGCGACCATCGCTGAGGGGTGAAGGAGGAGGAGGCAGCGGTGGAGATGAGGGCTGTGGTGCTGCGAGCCCTCTCCGCCAGCGTCGAGGTAAGCATTTTTTTTGGAGTTCTTTACGAGAAACCTCGACGCAACATCACGAGATGGTGGAGGGGCGCGTCGTGTCGTAGATTGGACCAGGCCTACTCGTCCTCGTCGGCATCCACGAATCCGATCCCAACTCTGACGCCGATTACATGTGCATGCTCTCTATCCTTTTTCCTTTCCTTTTTCCAATCTTTCTTCCCTTTTTAATTCCACCAGCAACCAAACTTTGTAGCCCAGATAGTTTGATTAAGTGAAGAGAGCTCATGTTTAGTACCACGTGGAAGGGGTAATGAAAGTTTGTGACTTCATCTTGAAAGTTGAGTTGCTTCAGTGCTTCTAACCAGTGAATTAATAAGTGCAGAAGAGGTTAATTAAGGCCCTGTGAAGGATTAGAGAGAACCAATCTCTCTGTATGCACTTTTCATGGAAATTGGAAATAAATTGCCAAGTTTGAATTACATATTGCATCATAAAAATGCATCATGTAGATGAAAAGCAGCTGGATTAAGTGTTGGTGTTTTGCATAAAATGAGAGTATTAAAGGTGAGGATATTAGAACCAGGTAGAATAGAGATAGAATTGTTCATGTAGAAAGAAGCTCCAGAACAATGGTTACAGAGGATATGGTAAAGGGGAAACTTCTGATGGTTTGGTATGTTATGGTAGCTGTGTCTATGTGTAATGCACGATAGAGGTGATGGCGATAGTATGGCATCTGGAAAAAAGAATTGGAGATCAATACCAAGAAAAGAGTAATAAAACCATATGGCTTTTAGATATGTTTATGTTGTCCATTTGTCTTGAATCTTGAGATTTAGGTAACCTTTATACCTTGAAGAATTTAAAAAATGTATTAGAGACTTGAAATAAAGAATTTGTTTAGTACAACATCTGAACTAGAATGTTAATTAAATTGATTTGATTAGAAGTCAGAGAGAAACATGAACATGCACATACACTACTTGAAACTTAAGAAAGAACATTGGATTCATCAAGCTACAGCAATTGTAATGGCTGCTGGACACCTACAGCAATGATCTTATGGTCCTTTTCATGGAACTCCAATTCCAGCACCTCTGATAGATAAACTTTATTTTCTCTATGTAGAGCAATTCATTAACATTTCACATGTAAGCATTCACCTTATGCACCGAACTTCCAAAACCACCAATGTCCTTCTGATTTCAACATTGATCCTTCATATTCCATCCCATGCCTAAAAGCCTGTTTTCTTCATGTTTTGGTAGAAAGCAAAAAAAAAAATTGAATTCATAAAAGGACCTGTGGGGGATCCAAAATGAATCATCCCCACCATCATTCCAAGTCACAAATAGTTGGGAGGGGAGAACCCTCTCTCTTTTTTTTTCAAAAAATAATGAAAGGAAGAAGAACAAAGGCCTTATATTCTTAATGGTAATCTGCAAAATCCCCTATAGTCTTCAGCTTATATTTTTCCACTAGATCAGGCATTCCTTTCTACCCATTCATGACTTTCACCAAGTTCCAATGATGTAATTTTTCTTACACAGCAAGTCAGATTATGCAGACCATAGAAGCTACTTACATGCTAAAGCTGTTAAGTAGGGTGAAAGGTAGTTATTATTTGGCCATTTGCTGTTGACTAACACTTATCTCATACCTATCAAATTCCAGACACCTTAATAGCTAAAATTTGTTACTAAAGATGCCATGCTTGCTACCTTTATGGAAACTCAATCTGCCATTGCTTTCTAGCTGTTTCATTACCTTTAAATTCTGAGATCTATGCTTTCACGCTCCTGCAAAGGATTCTTCTTTGGCTACAAAATTTTCAATTTATGGGGCTCTGTCCTCGTGATAACGATGTTTTCAATTTATGGGGCTATGTTCTCATGATAACGATGTGGGGAAAGGAGAGCACTTGAGAGAGATTAGATGGGTTTTTAGGTTCTGATTGGGTTTTTTCTTAAGTATATAGGATTATGTGCAAGAAATTTAGAAGGAGCTAGGCCATAAGAGATTCATGGAGAACCTCAAATTTTAAAAAAATAAAATAACTTATAATCCATGCTATACAAAAAATATGTTTTTTATTATTTTAATTATTTTTAAAATGTATGTGGAATAGATATTAATAAATCTATAAACTAAAATATTTTTTCAAGTATGGGATTATAAGCTAGTTTAATAAATTATTTTGCTGCACTATCATATGATTATTTGATATATCCAAAATGTATAGTGAATATAAAAAATAATAAAAAAAATTGTTGAGTTAGTTTTCCTCTATCTAACTGGATTTGGTTCTCGATGGTCAAATTGGTGGGAACAGTTTTTGATACAGCTAAAAAATTTATTATCTTTATGCATGGATCAGGTGTGTCTAATTATTAGATCTAAACACAATACAATAACTTTTAGGGGCTATTTCTCAAATCCAAGTCCAACCCTATATTTTGAGTTTGATTGCAGGGTTGGTCTCTTTTGGCAACCCTATCCCTCGTCTCCAATCTTCTTTTCACGTCTTCGCGAGCACGCGACCGTCTCCACCGCCGCTCGCCACCGTCTTCCATCGCCGCGGAGAAGTGGAGGCCGTGCTATATTCTTCTCCGCCGTCTGTTACCCTACTTCAGGTGAGAAGCACGGCTCTCTTTGTCCTGAGGGTCTCCATCTTGCTTTCCCCATCGTGTTGAGCTCAAGAGAGAAAGGTTAGTTTTTCCTTTTTTTTTTCCCTCCTTTATTAATATCTATTGTTTGGGCTCTATGCTATCTGATTAAATTTTGTTTTCTTTTTTTTTTTATAGAAAAAAAAACTCTCGTTGGATCATTTTCTGAGTTTGATTTGTGATTTTCAGTGATTTTTATCGGATTTGATGGATTTTCAGATTATGATTGCAATTTACTTCACAACTACTTGAGATTTTTAGGCACTATTTTGTAGTGATCTGTAGTGTACTTCAAATGCTCGTTGTTTGCTGCCGTGGCGTAGTACATTAATTATAACTCCTGTTATGTTCTATATGAGTTGGTAATTTATTGGTTTCGTTATTTTTAATATGAGAAAATATTAAAAGGTAATGCAGTGGAAAGACAGAAGAGAAGGGAAGAGAAAGAGGGTAGGAAGAGAGATGCAAGAAAGAAGAAGAAAGGAGACAAACACAATAGAAAAAGGCTTATAGCCCAATAGCACTGAAGAAAAGACTAAGCTTAAGTTGTGAGGTCCAACATGCAATTCTAGCCCAATCCTTCAGTAGAATCAGCATAGTCTCCAATATTTCCTCTAGGATCGAGATGTGCCAGTAAAGATTCTTTATTTTCTTTCCTACAAGAGTGTATCATCAAGAAGAAAATGAAAACCAATTTCCTTAGGAAGTGAAGGCAGATGGATTTGGTGACAAGCTGCTTAGAAGAGAGTTGCAAAGAAAAAAAACCTGAGAAGACCAATTTCTTTTTCAGAAATTTAAATCCATAAGAATTTTTTTTCTTATTTAGTAGCCAGATTAAAATTTTGACCTTCTTTAGGGCAAGACACTCCAAATAATTTTGGCTACATCTGAAAGAGGACCTCCATATTTTAGAACTCTGTTGGACTGCTTGCGGTTATATAATCAATTCAAGAAACTCTCCAATCTGAGTTCTGAATTCAATGGTTCTCAGGAGAAAGCCAGTAATCTGTTGTCTTGGTTTCTTTCCAAACAGTCAAATCAAAGACTTGAGGAAATAAGCAATTTAAGAATAACCCTTCTAACCAAGTGTTTGATGAAAAGTTTATACTCCGACTATCACCCAAAATGAATCTTCCACCAACTTTTTTGAAATTCTTTTGGACCTTCAGCACACTTTTCCAGAAAGGGGAGGCTATGCTTTAATATAATTTTAACCTGAAGAGTGAGATCTGTGAGTGTAGTAATGTTGCTTGACAAGAGAATTCCAAGGCCCGTTAGTATCATTGAAGAACTTTTCCATTTGACCAGCAAAGCATCATCTATATTTGCTAGCTTTTGACCCCTTAGCAACCTAGAGATTTATCCTTACTAACCTGCTCCTAATTCAATAGGCAAGGTCCAGCATTATTCTTTTCTTTTCCTTTCCACATGAAAGCTCATATTAGCTAATCTATTTTGTTAGCAACTCTTTTAGGTAGTTTCACAGGTGGCATCCAATAGGTGGTTTTAGAGGATGGTACTGCATTAAGTAAATTTAGCCAACCTTCAACAGATAAAAGTTTTCCTTTCCAAAAGTTTCTTGTTCATCAATCTTGTCAATTAGAAAAGAACCCTCATGCTCAACTCAGAAAGATGAACTTTGATATCAGACACCTAAGTAAGAACTTCCAGATAACATAAGATGCTTCCAGCAGAGCGTTCCCTTCATTTCTGAGAACTCAGATACATAAGTTGACTTTTTTTAAAATTGATCTTTGAACCTGTTATGAGTTACCAACCATACAGAATAAATTTTAAGGCAGCTAGCCAGTGATGCTCTGCTTCACCAAATATTATAACAATCATCTGCACAGGTGATTTTCATTATCCCCTCATTCATACCTACTGACCCCAAACTTTTAGCCGATGCCTTCTCACCAGCTTTGTAAAAATTTCTTCCTAACACACCAAGCAGAAGGACAAAGGGGTAACATGAAAGAGGACACAACTTGCTTGAGTCCTCTTTTACTCAAGATCCACTTGCCAAGTATTCCCATTCAAAAGTTAGCTGGTTTGCTGGTTGAAAGACAAGCTCTAATCCAGTTGCACAAGTCGTCCACAAAACCTCTAGAAATTCCAGTTAACTCTATCATAGGCTTTCTTGAAATAAATTTGACAAGGGATCCCGTTGATCTTCTTCTTTTTGCAAAAGAATACAACTTCAGAAACACAAGAAAAACATTCCATATTGTTCCTTCCTCTGTTGAAGGCTGATCAATCGCATTCTATTAAGGTACCAATAATCCTAGATAATCTGTTGGAAAGCACATTGGGGAATATCTTTAAAAGCTGTACAGAAGACTGATAGGTCAAAAATCTTTGACCGTGGAGCAGACATTCTTTTGAGGTTTAAGATGATGAAAGCATAATTCAGTCTAGTGCTCTCATTAAAGTTGGAATTCTTATCTTCAAAGAAGTTCATCACATTATCTGTTAAAAGATCCTAGGATTAAAGCAAGCACATTTGGAAGGCATCGGGTCCTGGTGATTTTCTGAAGCTGGGCTGAATATAGCCTCTTTTTAACTCCTTCCCAAGAGAAGTTCTCCTCAAGATGAATCAAGTATCTAAACCCCCAAATGAAGCCTGTCAACTTGCAGACATCCAATTTAGATGTTCAGACCAAATAAGTTCAGGGTAATAGTCATAAAAAGCCCTCTTTGTATCACTATTCACTAGTCTCAGTTAGAGTGCCAGGTTGAGATGAAATAGAATGTTCAATGTATGGTATCTTTTCCTGTTTCTGTTCCTAGCACAAGTGTGGAAAAAATTAGTATTCTTGTTCCCAGACTTTGACCCATTGATTCAAGCTTTTTGCTTCTGTGATAATGCTTCTTTAACAAGAATCTCTTTCAGTTCCACCATCAATCAACATTTGTCTTATCTTTCAAAAGCTGTGAGATTCCTCGACAACTCTTCTATATCAAGCCTTCCAATTTTTTTCAATAAGACCTCTTAGTCAAAAGCTATGAGATTCCTCGACAACTCTTCTATATCAAGCCTTCCAATTTTTTTCAGTAAGACCTCTTAGTCAATAGAATGTCGCCTCTCTTTACTTTTACACCAATGTTTAAGCTTCTGCAAAGGATAAGAAATTATCCACCAAGTTAGTTGCTGCATTTGAATTAGAAGGTGCAGTAGTCTGCTAGTATCGTGGAATAAAAAATTCCTATCAAGGTTCACGGACTCGGTACTGGAGGCCATGCCGGTCGGCCGGTGGTATGGTTCGATATGGATCTATACCAGACCAGATCGACACGAATCGACATGGATGAGAAGAAGTGAACTAGGAGGAGGAAAAGAGGGAAAGAGGGGAGGGGGAGGCAAGGGAAGGGAGAAGGGGGGAGGCTATGGCCGGAGAAGACACCAGCAGCGGCCACAGGTGGGCCGGCGGTGTGCTCAGAAGGCTGTGGCTTCATCCCTCCTTCCTCGATCGAGAGAGAGAGAGGGATAGAGTGAGGGGGGAAGAGAGAAAATGAGGGAGGAAAACTTGCTGGAGGGCCTCTGGCTGGCAGCCAGGCAGTCTAATCGCGGCCTCCGGCGCTGCAAGTATGAAACAGGGGCGATCGCTCTTGTTTCATAATTTTTTTTTAAAAGCTAGATTACAATGAAGTCGGCAATGGATTTGCCGGCTTCACTTACGTGAAGCCAGTTTCATTGTTTTTTAGCTTTTTTTAAAAAAAATCAAATAGTGAAGCCAGCAGTAGGTTTGTCGGCTTCACTGTTCATCTTCATTTTTAAAAAGATGCCGACGCATGAACAGGGGCGGTCGCCCCTATTCCGTAGCCATGCCTCCGCCTGTGTGATTTCCGCCGCTCGGTGGCCATGGTAGCCATCCGGTAGACTTGACAGCCCCTCCGTCGACTGTCCCCCTTCGGTGCGTCACTCGATTTGGTGTCCTATCGGGCGACATCGAGTTGCAGAGGCCTCTGCAATCTTCTAGCGGCTTCAGCAAGCCGCCATTGGCCTTCGGCGGCATTGCCTTGTGTCTCTGTACCTTTCTCTCTCCCTCCTCTGATGTACTAGTTTCCCTGGCCGAACCGTCCCGGTTCTGGTTGCTGGGAAGCCAAAACCATCTGTATCAGCATATCAACCATATGAGTCCATATCAATGTATACCAATGGTACCATACTGACCATACCAGTTGGTACTGTTGGTTTTTCATTTATTTGATGCTGTTAGTTTTGGTGTGTATCGTTGATTCTCGCACTACATCACCTTTAGCTGGATAAATGGTATAGAGCCAGTGTCAATATTTAAAACCTCGACTGGTACTGTGTTAGCTCCTTGAATTTAGTGTCTTCAAACTAGAGTTTGTCAGATCCAAATGGATTGTTGCCACCAAAAACTGAATTAAAGGCAAACCAAGAGTGTATTCAAATCAGAAGAATAGAAAGCTACTGAAGTAACATCAGACCTAGGGTATCTTTTCTTTCACTCAAGTAACCAGAAAATAATGCTGCAAGACTAGGAGTTTCTTTGTTTGTTTGACCACATGAAATTCATCCATTTACTGGAGATCTAGTGAACTTTCTGTATTGATGGAATCACTGAATCTAATCACATTTGCTAGTATTACTAAGTCTCTCATTTCAAATCTCATGAAGTTGAAATCACCATCCAATATCCATGCTTCTGACAAATTTGATCTGAGTGCTGCTAATTTTTTCCAAAAGTATTCTCTCCTAGAATGTATAGGCCTGTAAACATCTGTTGGCATCCAACTGAATCCATCAATTTCGTTGTTCAGTCTAACTGTCAAGGTGTAAACAGCTCAAACAAAAATAGTGCCACCTAGAATCTGTGACTTCCAATGTGTGAGTAAACCACCAGCTGAACCAATAGCATTTAAGGAATGCCTACAATCAAAAATTACCCCACAAGTGGAGGTCACCATTCTGCTATTTAAAGTGTCCAATTTAGTCTCTTGTATGCAGAGAGCTCAGCATCTAGTGGACTTTACCTGTCTTTAAAGGTGCCCTTCATGTGGACACAAGGTGTAAACGGTAGAAGTGATGACTGGTCGAAGTTTGAGGCTTCAATGATGGTAGAAACAGCAAAGGTAGCATTGGGAATAGTGTTGCCCAAAAGAACAACCCGAGAGAGGGGGTGAATTAGGTTTTTCAAAAACTTTTTCAGATTAAGAGATGTATGTGTAGAACAAGAATGAGAATATGCAGTACTTAAATGAAGTAAAAATAAATGCAGCTGATAAAGAGAGACACACACCAAGACACAAAGTTTTTATATTAGTTCGGTGTCAAACCTAACACCTACATCCACTCCTCAAGCACTCCACTTGAAAATTCTACTATAATCACTAAGATTATAGTAAGATTGTTTTTTTTGGGTTCACAATCTTAATCCAGTTGGTTTTGTGGGCTAACCAACCAAAATCTATCCTCAAGCCACTCCTAGTTTTGTACAAATCTAATTCAAGGCTTAGATGAGCATATCCCCCAAGTTTGAAATCTATTAAAACTTAAAATATAGAAATTTGAAAGTACATAAATTTAAATACAAACTTCTTGAAGAGCTGATTTGAAGCTTTGATGCACAAGTTAAGAGGTTGGAGGGCTTTTGCAATGAATGCTCTTTTTCTTCACTTGAGAATGTCTTGATTGCACAGTTGGTTGGGTGGTTGAATTGCAACGAAAATTCTTTAAAGCTCACAAGTAGGACTGCATTGAATTTTTGAATATATTCTGATGTTGATTCCTTGTGTTCCCTTGCTTTAATATGGTCTTAGGAGACTTCTAATCCAAGTTAGGAACACCAAAAATGGGTTTGTAGTTGTTGGAGCACGAGAAAAAACTGTTTAGAGCATCTTGAACCAATTCTGTGCAGTTCTGGAAACCAGCCGTTAGAGCTATTAGGAGCTTATGAGTTGACTTTCCAGAACCTTGAGTCGACTCCAGTTGTAGAGCAAAACATCCAGCGTTTTGTCTTTTTTGTGCCTGTGCCAGTTTTGCATGCCTAAGTCGGCTCTTGGATTTTTTGAGTCGATTCCAGTTGCAGGATGAAAAATTCAGCATTTTGTCCTTGAATTAGTGCCCTCCTAAGACAGAAGTCTGCTCCTGCTTTTCTTGAGTTGACTCAACCATGCCAATTCCTGAAGCATATCCGATATGAGGGAGTCGGCTCCCACTATGCTTGAGTCGACTCCAGCGATAGGGTCCAAAAAGCTATCTTTTGTTTTTGAGTCTGGTGCTTGTCTAAGTCCTTGAGTCGGCTTCTAGTATTCTAGAGTCGACTCTTAATCTGTACCAAGTGCTGAAACCATGCCAGATTCAACTTTAGGCTTCTCTTGAGTTGGTTCATGATCCAGTAATCTTTGAAAAACATTCGGCTTAATCTCTTTTGCTCTTCTTTCTTGGTTCTTTCAATAAAAAGTATGGAGCTTCATCGAGATAGGTTTTTATCTTTCTGAATTTTGTCTTAAACACTTCAACCAATTTATTAGTACCAAAATAAACTCAAATATTTTGTTATTCATCAAAATCATATCTAGGGTCAACAATTTTCTCCTTTTTTATGATGACAAAATTTTTGAGTTCATGCATAACATTTTCAATTTCAAAAGAATTCAAGATGAAGAGAATAATATTCCATATCTTTAAGTTAAGATGACTAATGCAAATTCAGATTATACAAAATTTCTTCCTTTTTGTAATAATCTATCATTTCAATTATGATGATCCTCTCCCTTTTTATTTGTTAAAAATAAAATGTGCCATCAATTAAGAAGTTTCAGAATTTTATGGTATATGCCATTAATGTACCCATTTGTGCCAAATTTTCAGAATTTTAAAGTATGTATCACTCGTTTCATTTCCTTTTTTACTTTGATTTTCTTTTTTACTTTGATTTTCACTTTCATTTTTGTCTTCTCCCTTTCTTTATATTTATCTTTTTCTCCTCTTTTTTGTCATCATCAAAAAAAAAAAATGACAAGGAAAAGATATAAGAGTAGACATTCATAGATATTGTTGGTGCGAAATCTGGTCGATGTCGAACCGAGCTGAAGTTGAGAAAGAAGAGGTCGTCGTCGGTGATCTGCAAAACAAAATCCCGCCCGGAGTCGATGGTGGTGGCTCCGGCAGGATCCTCAGACGATCAAGTCAGCTCTTTTGGCCAATAAAAATGGAGTGCTTAGGAGAGAGTTTAGCAGAATTTTTGGGAAGGAGAAGAGAGCTTAGAGAAAACGTATCTAAAGGGTCCCTTTTGTAGATGGAGCCCGGAGCAGACTGATAGTGACAGCCATAGCTGTCCGATAGCTGGCCGCTCAGGGTCGCATGAGAGGGGCGCCGTCTGCAGCAGATTGATAGTGACAGTCGTAGCTATCCGGTAGCTGGCCGCTCAGGGCCGCATGAGATGGGCGCCGCTTGCAGCAGATTGATAGTGACAGCCGTAGCTATCCGGTACTGAGCTGCTCGGGGCCACGTGGAGGGGTGAAGAGCTTTGACATATGTCAATTTCAGAGGAGTTTGGACTCCCAAAGGAAATATAGCTAGAGGAGATCATCCGGGAGGAATGCTACTTGAAATCTGGAAGTAATCTGTTGGAGGAACTTGGATGGAGTTCGACTGATGGAGAAGTTCAGAAGAAGTTCGGCTGAAGGAGTTCGACTGGTGGAGAAATTCGGTTGAAGAAGAAGTCCGAAAGGAGTTCGGCTCCTAAAGGAATTCAGCTGAAGGAGAAGTTCGAAAGGAGTTCGGTTCCTAAAGGAATCCGATCGAAGGAGAAGTCTGAAAGGAGTTTGGCTCTTGGAGGAATTTGATTGAAGAAGTCCGGAAGGAGTTGGGCTCCTGGAGGATTTCGATTGAAGGAGTTCGGAGGGAGTTCGGCTTCTAGAGAAATCTGATCGAAGAAGTTTGAAAGAAGTTTGGCTCCTGGAGGAATCCGATCGAAGGAGAAGTCCGAAAGGAGTTGGGCTCCTAGAGGAATCCGACTGAAGGAGAAGTCCGAAAGGAGTTGGGCTCATGGAGGAATTCGATTGAAAGAGAAGTTCGGAAGGAGTTGGGCTCTTGGAGGAATCCGACTGAAGGAGAAGTCCTGGAAGGAGTTAGGCTAAGGTTCGACTGCTGAGGAGTTTGGCCGGCTGGAGGAGTTTCGTTAAGGTTCAGCCGCTGGAGGAGTTCGGCTGGGGTCCGACCACTGAAGGAGAATTTTTGATGGAAGCTCTTCCGTGATTACCAGTTGCATTAGGCTAAGCATCAGGCTGGATTTCGGCGGGAGCTGGATTTATCCCCAATAATAGTCCCCCCACTCTCGAGTTCAAAATTCGAAAGAAGAGAGTACAAAAAAAAAGACTGTCGAAGTCCTTTTTCGGGCTCTGCATCCGTTGAAGCTTGGGGGTCCTATTGACGTTGAAGCTCGGGGGAGATCTTATCTCCAGTCAAGGTTGAAGGAGATCTTATCTCCTATTGAGGTTGACGTTGAAGCTCGAGAGAGATCTTATCTCCAGTCGAGGTTGAAGGAGATCTTATCTCCAGTCGAGGTTGATGTTGAAGCTCGGGGAAGATCTTATCTTCTGTTGACGTTGAAGCTCAGGAAAGATCTTATCTCCAATCGAGGTTGAAGGAGATCTTATCTCCTATTGAGGTTGACGTTGAAGCTCGGGGGAGATCTTATCTCTAGTCGAGGTTGAAGGAGATCTTATCTTCTATTGATGTTGAAGCTTGGGGAAGCGTTGAAGCTTAGAGGAGATCATCTTATCTCCTATTGACGTTGAAGCTTAGGAGAGATCTTATCTTCAGTTGAGGTTGAAGATCTTATTTTCTGTTGAGTTGACGTTGAAGCTCAGAAGAGATCTTATCTCCAGCCGAGATTGAAGATCTTATCTCCTGTTGACGTTGAAGCTTGGGGAAGATCTTATCTCCAGCCGAAGTTGAAGGAGATCTTATCTCTCCTGTTGAGGTTGACGGTGACGTTGAAGCTCGGAGGAGATCTTATCTCTAGCCGAGGTTGAAGGAGATCTTATCTTTTGTTGACGTTGGAGCTCGGGAGAGATTTTATCTCCAGCCGAGGTTGAAGGAGATCTTATCTTCTGTTGACGTTGGAGTTGAAGCTCGAAGAAGATCTTATCTCCAATCGAGATTGAAGGAGATCTTATCTGCGGTTGACGTTGGAGCTCGGGAGATATCTTATCTCCAGCCGAGGTTGAAGGAGATCTTATCTCCTGTTGAGGTTGACGTTGAAGCTCGGGGAAGATCTTATTTCCAGTCGAGGTTAAAGAAGCCGTTGTCAGGGCCTCTTCCCTCATCTCGTCTAAAATGAACGAGGCCTTCGACTTGCTCATGTTAGAACGAGATTCTCCTCTTATTTCTAACATGGCCACTATTGATTGCTTCTTCTTTGTCATCACATAGTTTTTGCACCAAAAAATAATAATATTGAAATGGAGGAGTTTTATTAAAGAAAAAATACTGGTAGTACATCCTCAGATTTTTCGAATTCCAAGATCGTGGGAGCGTTGTTCCTCCGAGCTTTTTCAGACGATAAGTTTTGGGCCGGACGATCTCCTCTATTTCATACTGATCTTCGTAATTTGGGACAAGCTTTTCCTGGCTTTGAGGCTGAGAGATGGCGACTCGTCGAAGCACTAAGTCTCCCAAAGATAGTGTTGATGATATCGAGAGCTGGTCGATCTTCTTGTTGTTCTTTCCTCATTGGTGGTTTTGGTTGCGACAGCGTCCTTGGCCGATCTTCTCTCGCTTCGGACCAGCGTCTGAAGAATCGATCCAGCCGGCCTCTCCTGATGAGCTCCTCGATTTCATCTTGGAGCTGAATGCATTCTTCAATATCGTGGCCGTGGTCACGATGGTAGAGGCAGTACTTGCTTCGATTGCGTTTGTTTGGGGGAGATCGTAATTCTTCTAATCTTGGTAGCTGATTCTTAATTTCCATCAGAACTTGAGTTTTAGGAGCATTAAGGGGACGTAATTGTGGAACCTTCCGGGGGGTGAACTTCGCGCCCTTCTGTTGGAGCTTCTTTGGTGACGAGCTCGAGGAGTTCGGGCTTGCTTGCGCTCGGGAGGAGTTCGTGAGCGTGGTCGAACTTTATTCGGCCCTCTATCAGCGGTGGGTCTTTGGACTCGCTCTCCCGCCATTTTCTTGCGGCTTCCTTATCCTTCAACCTGAAGGCTTCTTTCGCTCGGGCATATCCTTCAATCCGAGCTAGTAGATCGGCAAAGTCTCTGGGGTACTTCTTTAGGAAGAACAATAAATCATTCTTCTGAAGGTCACCCTTGAGTGCGGTCATTGCAACAGACTGGTCCAAGTTTCGGACCTCCAATGCAGCAGTATTAAATCAGATAATAGAAGCCCGGATTGATTCCTCCTCCTACTTGATATTCATTAGGGAATCCGAATCTCGGCGCGGATGTCGGCTGCTGACGAAGTGAGTTGCAAACTGATGGCTCATCTGATCAAAGGAGAAGATCGTACTCGGCTTCAACGCCAAGTATCAGTTTCTTGCTGCTCTCTTTAAGGTAGATGGGAAAGCTCGGCATAAGATGACGTCTGGTGCGCCATGAAGCAGCATCATGGTCCGGAAGGCCTTCAGGTGATCGATCAGATCAGAGGTTCCGTCGTAGCTTTCAAATTGGGGGAGTTTGAAGTTCGGCGGAACGGGCTTTTACATAATTCAAGAGAAAGGGGGATCGGTGCAGACATCATCATGGCGAGTCGGGACGACGTGGCGGAGTTCTTCAATCCGTCGGTCCATCTTCCGCAGTTTTTGATCGAGGACGTCGTCTCGATCGCAGATCTTGGAAGACTTCCTGCTGTAGATGGGGAAGATTTCTTCCGGAGAAGAATCACGATCCGAACAAGGATCCTCTGCTCTCTGTTTTTTCTTTCCAGAGGCGACGGGTATGCTAGCCCAAGTGCTCTTTTTTGGGATCGATTTCTGACATTCTGATGGCGGGTTTCCTGACGGAATCGCCGCCGGGGGCTGCTGCATGGCCTGCACCATCTCGGTGAGATCCTGAACCCATTGCATCAGCAGGTCAAACTACTCCGGATCTACCGGGGCCGCCGGTGGATGAGGAGGTTGAAGTGCCGGCGCTGGAGCAGCAACGGATGGGTCTGGCTTGGATCTGGTGACAGAAGTGGTAGATCTCCGGGTAGTCGCCTTCTTTGGAGGCATTTCTTGGGATTGAGGGAGACGATGGAGATGGACCTTGGAGAGGAAGATTCACAGGATCGGCTGAGTACTTCTTTAAGAACAAGGGTACCTCAGGAATAGAGGGCCCTCCTAGCGCCAATCATGTAGGTGCAAAATCTGGTCGACGCCAAACCAAGCTGGAGTTAAGAAAGAAGAGGTCGCTGTCGGTGACTTGCAAAACAAAGTCCTGTCCGGAGTCGATGGTGGTGGCTCCGACAGGACCTTCCGACGATCAAGTCAGCTCTTCTAGCCAACAGAAATGGAGTGCTTAGGAGAGAGTTCAGCAGAATTTTTGGGAAGGAGGAGAGCTTAGAGAAAACGTATCTGGAGGGTCCCTTTTGTAGATGGAGTCTGGAATAGACTGACAGTGACAGTCGTAGTTGTCTGGTAGCTGACCGTTTGGGACCGCGTGAGAGGGGCGCCGCCTGCAGCAGACTGATAGTGACAGTCGTAGCTGTCCGGTAGCTGGCCGCTCAGGACCGCATGAGAGGGGCGCCGCCTGCAGCAGACTAATAGTGACAGCTGTAGCTGTCTGGTACTGAGCCACTCGGGACCATGTGGAGGGGTGAAGAGCTTTGACGTATGTCAATTCCAGAGGAGTTTGGACTTTTAAAGGGAATACGACTAGAGAGGATCATCCGGAAGGAATGCTACTTGAAATCTGGAAGTAATCTACTGGAGAAGTCCGGCTGAAGGAGTTCGACTGATAGAGAAGTTCAGAAAGAGTCTGATTGGTGGAGAAGTCCGGCTGAAGGAGTTCGACTAGTGGAGAAGTTCGGTTGAAGGAGAAGTTTGAAAGAAGTTCGGCTGAAGAAGTCCGGAAGGAGTTCGGCTCCTGGAGAAATTCAGCTGAAGGAGAAGTATGGAAGGAGTTCGATTCCTGGAGGAATCCGACTGGAGGAGAAGTTCGGAGGGAGTTCGGCTCCTAGAGGAATCCGATCGAAGGAGAAATTCGGAGGGAGTTCGGCTCCTGGAGGAATCCGATCGAAGGAGAAGTCCGAAAGGAGTTCGGCTCCTGAAGAAATTTGATTGAAAGAGAAGTCCGGAAGGAGTTGGGCTCCTGGAGGAATCCGACTGAAGGAGAGGTCCTGGAAGGAGTTCGGCTAAGATTCAGCCGCTGGAGGAGTTCGGCTGGGGTCCGGTCGTTGGAGGAGAATTTTCGATCGAAGCTCTTCTGTGATTACCAGTTGCATTAGGCTAAGCATTAGGTTGGACTTCGGCGGGAGCGGAATTTATCCCCAACAGATATAAAATGAAATATAATATTCATATAAGTATGTACTGCATACAAAGAGAGAGTCAAGTAGTACAAGCACTTCTATTCAACATAAAAAAAAAGGTCGAAAAAAGTATCACCATCTAACAATAAGATGATACCGACATCATGACTAAGTCCTAAAACACCATTTCGATATAGACTAAGATCTATAGATATAAAAGAACCTAAGTCCTAATAGATTAATCAGATGGAACATCAAGAGTGGTAGAGGAGCTAGCTCTAGTCACCATCCTACTCCTGGTATGAGTGGATGGACCTCCTACTCGGGAATATATCCTAAGAGGTTTGGGAGGAGGCTGTGTAGTCGAAGGCTGATCAAGTGCACAGTCGGGAGGCTCAGAAATTGGAGGCGGAACTGGATCAAAAGAGATGTCTGTATCTGCCTTTGCTATCTTAGTTGCTGTTGCGGACACTACTGCCTCTGCCACCGCTACTGCTGCGGACACTACTGCCTCTGCCACCGTTGCTGCTATTGTTGTGGACCCTGGTGGAGCATTAGTCCTTAGAAGATCCACCAGCTGCCCCATAGAAACTAAGAGTGAAGTGATGAGTCTCGAGGACATACTGGAACTCTTCCTCTGCTCCATAAGCTGTGTCAGGCATCCAACCTTAGATGTCAGCCTAGCATCTCGGTCTGGATCCCCTTTATCTATGGTCTCAGTTCATCCAGAATAGAGTGGGTGATCCGGGCATCCTGATCAATGTCAGTCTGAGTGGGTGGAGGATGAGCTCTCGTAGATCTATCAGGGGGAGTAGCAAACGGATCAGTAGATTGTGCTGGAGGAATATCTGCAGGCTGACTTGGTCCGGCTCCATCTCAGTTCTGCGGCTGCTCCTGCCCAGATGATTTCTTGACCCATCTACCATTCAACCTTCGATATCCCATTCGTGTAAGTGTCTTCTCCCCATAAGTGTCAGTGTGCCTCAAATCAATAGAAAGTTGTTCATCAAAATCTATCTAACCTACCTGAAGATAGAGGTTAGGGCCATGCCATAAGGAAGGCATGCCCTAGCCCCGCCTACACCATCCCTCATCTGTCTGAAAATCAATAAGGGAAGGTTGAGTTGCTGTCCTCGGATGATACAATCCATGATATCAATCATCCTATCCGGGACTAAATTAAAGTGGCCAGTTTTGGAAGAAATGATTTGTTCTACAATGTGCCTGAGCACCCTCATCTCAATAGATGGACTATTTGCTTCTAACTTAGTGATCCCTTCTGTGTCATCCTACCCAGTAATCATCCTAAGAGTTAGATCCCTATCAAATGGATGCTGTGGTGCTACTCCCTCAGTGGGTAATCCCTAAATTGGTCCAAGTCTCATGGGGGTAAAGAAGAAAGGTAACACCTTTCACTGTACAATTTAAATCATCAGTCCCTTTAGCCATACATCTATAAAACTCACGGATCAATCGAGGATAAGTGGGCTAATTCATGGTAAAGATCCGCTCCCATTATTGGTGACAAATCCAAGTGCCGATTTTAAATCCCTCTCAGTCAAAAAATCGAAAATTTACATTTCTCTCGATGGTGACTTGACGGTCTAGAAGTGAGGGAGAGTGAGGAGCAGGTGATTGGGGAACATCATTACCTCTATCGAAGTCGGAATCTCCTTTGCTTGAAGATTTTTGCTGCTCCATTGGATTTAGTCTTCGTCTGACCGCACATGACTTTCTTTTTGGTCCTATCATGCACCATGGAGGAAAAATCTAAGAAAATCGGGGAAGATGACAGGTGGAAGTGTCAATGGAGGGTCCCTCATGGCTTTGGAACAGTTCTAGGGTTCAACAATGAAAGGGTAAAGTGAGACGAGAAGAGGGCTCGAGTTTAAAAATGAGGTTTTCGACCATGAGTCGACTTCAGGTTTTCATAAGTCGACTCAGCTTAGCATGAGTCGACTCCAGCTCAAGTAGTATAAAATTTTAATTTTTTATAAAAAAAATAGATACATCTGGTTGAGGGATTATTGAGAATTGGGTCAAATGAATTAATGACTTGTAAAATATAAAATTTTTTAGAAAATTTAGAAAAATGATATGATTTCAAATCAATGAGCAAATTCACTAGATAGAATCTTTAAAGAGCAGTAAATAGATTTCTAAGTCGTATGAAAGTTATTGGTTCAAGAGAATCTGGATTTGGACTTAATCTGAACAACACATTTTTAGTTCTCTCTTAATTATGCTAAATCTCTCTTCATTAAGGGATTTAGTAAAGATATCGGCTAATTGCTTTTCTGTACTAACAAATTCAATCATCACATCACTATTTTGCACATGATCTTTTATGAACTGGTCCTTTTATTTTAATATGTTTAGATTTTGAGTATTGAATTAAATTTTTAGTTAAATTAATTATACTACTATTATCACATCTTATAGGGGTTTTATTAGGATTTATGCCAAAATCCTTAAGTTGTTTAATCCATAAGATTTGAGTACAACTCCCAGCAGTAATATATTCAGCTTCAATCGTAGATAATGCTACTGAGTATTGTTTCTTGCTAAACCATGATATTAGATTAACTCCAAGAAATTGGCAAGTGCCACTGATACTTTTTCTATCTAATTTACATCCAGTAAAATCAAAATCAGTATATCCAATTAATTCTAAAAATGATAACTTATCATATCATAGCCCAGCATTGAGTGTGCCAGATAAATATCTAAATATTCTTTTAATTGCTAAAAAGTGAGATTCTCTATGATCAGATTGATACCTAGCACATACAAACCAGTGTTCTCAGCAAATCGGGCAGTTTGGGACGTGCAGAACCGGACCGACGGGAAACTAGGACGGTTCCGACAGAGAAAATGGCACACGCCAGTGCCGGAGAAGAAAGAGAGGGAAATAGAGGTAGAGAGGAGAGGGAGAGGCCACTGAAAGCCGATGATGGCCCTCTATAGCAGTCGGAGGATGGTGGTGGCCCTTTGCAGCCGTTGGAGGGCGGTGGAGACTGTCTGGCGGAGCCGTGGCTGTGAACAAGGGCGACCGCCCCTGTTCCTTTGTCGTTTTTCTTAAAAAGCCAATGAATAGTGAAGCCGGCAAATCGATTGCCGGCTTCACTTTTTTTTTCATTTTTTAAAAAAGTCTGTGAAACAGGGGCGATTGCCTCTGTTTCATGCCACGGAGCCGTAGGCGGTGTTTATGCCACCCGACGGCCACGGTGGCCAGCCGAAGGCCCTTCGGCGGACCTTCTCTCTTTCTTTTCCTCTTTATTTCTCTTCCTCTCTTTCCCTCTCTCTTTCTCCTCATGTCGGTTTGCACTGATTCGATCCGATCCGATATGGAACCATACCGGACCGTGCCACCGGCCGACCAAAACGGCCACTGGTACCGAAATTGAGAACCTTGATACAAATACTAAACATCATGTCTGGTCTAGCTGCAGTAGGATAGAGTGATGATCTTATCATACCTCTATATAATTTAGTGTCAACTTTTTTATCCTTTCATCCTTAACAAGTTTGCAAGAGGGACTCATAGATGTGCCAATTGGTCTTGAGTTCTCCATTCCAGATTTTTTCAAAATTTTCTGTGTATTTTATTTGATTGATGATCCCTTCTTCACTTTGCTTGATCTGAAGTCCAAGAAAGAAATTCAATTCACCTATCATGCTCATTTCGAACTCTTCCTGCGTAAGCTTGGCAAACTCTTGGTAAAGGTACTTGGTGTAGAATTTGGTTGATGCCGGATCGAGCTGGAGCTGAGGGAGATGAGATCGCCGTCGGTGACCTGCAAAATAAAGTCTCATCCGGAGTCGGTGGTGGTGGCTTCGGCGGGATCCTCCGATGATCAAGTTAGCTCTTCTGAAAGATTCTGTTGGTGCAGAATTTGGTTGACGCCAGATCGAGCTGGAGCTGAGGGAGATGAGGTCGCTGTCGGTGACCTGCAAAATAAAGTCCCGTCTGGAGTCAGTGGTGGTGGCTCCGGCGGAACCCTCCGACGATCAAGTCAACTTTTCTGGTCAACATAAATGGAGTGCTCAGGCGAGAGCTCGTCAGAGTTTTGGAGAGAAGGGGGCTTAGAGCTTAGAGAAAATGTATCTGGAGGGTTCTTTTTTATAGGTGGAGCTTGATTGATGGTGACAGCTGCAGCTGTTTGGCAACGGGCCGCTCGAGGCCTGATGACTTCGGTACGGAGGGAAAGATGTCATCAGGCTGATGGTGAGCGCCATACCGTCTAGTAGCGTCGCCTATGGCAGACTGATGGCGATCGTTCGTCGAGATTTAATAGCCGTGGCTCTGAGAAAGCAGGCGTTGGTTGGTGGACTTCGGCATATATCAATTTCAGAGGAGTTCGGACTCCTGAAGGGAATACGTCTGGTGGGGATTATTCGGGAGTAATCCGTTGGAGGAATCCGACTGAAGGAGAAGTCCGCGAGGAGTTCGGCTTCTGTAGGAGTTCGGCCGAAGGGGAAGTTCGGAGGGAGTTTGGCTCCTGTAGGCGTCTGATTGGAAGAGTGCGAAGGGAGTTCGGCTCTCGTGGGCGTTAGGCTGGAGGAGTGCGGAGGAAGTTCGGCTCTCGTGGGCGTTCGATTGGAGGAATGCGGAGGGAGTTCGGCTCTCGTCAGAGATCGACTGGAGCTCGGTCGTTGAGAAGTTCGGTCGGTTGAAAGGATTCGGCTAAGACTCGACCGCTGGAAAGTTCGGAAGGGGCTCGGCCACTGAGAAGCTCGGCCGGTTGAAAGAAGTTCGGCTAAGGCTCGTCCGCTGAAGTCCTTCTGTGACTATCGGTTGCATTAGGCTGAGCATCAGACTGGACTTCGGTAGGAGCGGGGTTTATCCCCAACAATAGTCCTCCCCACTTCCGAGTTCGAAATTCAAAGGGAGTGCAGAAAAGGCGATTGTCGAAGTCCTCTTTAGGGCTCTGCATCGATTCAGGTTGAAGCTCGGGGGAGATCTCATCTCCAGTCGAGGTTGAAGTTGAAGTTGAAGTTGAAGTTGAAGCTTGGGGGATATCTCATCTCCAACCGAGGTTGAAGTTGAAGTTGAGGCTCGGGGGGATCTCATCTCCAGTCGAGGTAGAAGGAGATCTCGTCTCCTGCGGTCGAGGTCGGAGGTTGAGCTCCTCGGAGGTGATATTGTCTCCAGCAGCCGAGGTTGACTCGGAGGAGATCTTATTCGTACAGCCGAGGTTAAAGCCGAGGTTGAAGCTTGGGGAGATCTTATCTCCTGCAGTCGAGGCTGACTCGATCGCTCGGTGGAGATCTTATCTCCTGCAGTCGAGGCTGATACGGACGCTCGGGGGAGATCTTATCTCCTGCAGTCGAGGTTGGCTCGGGAGAGATCTTATCTCCTGCAGTCGAGGTTGGCCTGGTCGCTCGGGGAGATCTTATCTCCTACAGTCGAGGTTGAAGGTTGAACTCTTCGGGGGAGATCTTATCTCCTGCAGTCGAGGTTGATACGGACGCTCGAAGGAGATCTTTATCTCCTGCAGTTGAGGTTTGAAGCTCGGGGGAGATCTTATCTCCTGCAGCCGAGGCTAACTCGGTCGCTCAGGGAAGATCTTATCTCCTGTAGCCGAGGTTGATACGGACGCTCGGGAAAGATCTTATCTCCTGCAGCCGAGGTTGATACGGGCGCTCGGGGGAGATCTTATCTCCTGCAGTTGAGGCTGACTTGGTCGCTCGGGAGAGATCTTATCTCCTATAGCCGAGGTTGATACGGACGCTCGGGGGAGATCTTATCTCCTGCAGTCGAGGTTGAAGTTCGGAGGGATCTTATCTCCTACAGCCGAGGTTGGGCCGGTTTGCTCGAGGAAGATCTTATCTCCTGCAGTCGAGGTTGAAGCTCGGGGGAGATCTTATCTCTTGCAGCCGAGGTTGATACGGGCGGCTCGAGAGAGATCTTATCTTTTGCAGTCGAGGCTAACTCGGTTGCTCGGGGAACATCTTATCTTCTGCAGTCGAGGTTGAAGCTCAGGAGAGATCTTATCTCCTGCAGCCGAGGTTGATACGGATGCTCGGGGGAGATCTTATCTCTTGTAGCCGAGATTGGCCCGATCGCTCAGGGGAGATCTTATCTCCTGCAGTCGAGGTTGATACGGGACGCTCGAGGAGATCTTATCTCCTGCAGTCGAGGTTGGCCCGGTCGCTCGGGGAAGATCTTATCTCCTGTAGTCGAGGTTGATTCGGGGGAGATCTTATCTCCTGCAGTCGAGGTTGAAGCTCGGGGGAGATCTTATCTCCTACAGCCGAGGTTGATACGGACGCTCGGGGGAGATCTTATCTCCTACAGCCGAGGCTGACTCGGTCGCTTTGGGGGAGATTTTATCTCCTGCAGTCGAGGTTGAAGCTCGGAGGATATCTTATCTCCTGCAGTCGAGGTTGATACGGACGCTCGGGGGAGATTTTATCTTCTACAGTCGAGGTTGGCCCAGTCGCGGAGGAGAGATCTTCGGAGGAGATCTTATCCTGCAGCCGAGGTTGGCTCGGGGGAGATTTTCTCCCGCAGTCGAGGTTGAAGCTCGGAGGAGATCTTATCTCCTGCAGTCGAGGTTGATACGAGCCCTCGGAGGAGATCTTATCTCCTGCAGCCGAGGTTGGCCTGGTCGCTCGGAGGAGATCTTATCTCCTGCAGTCGAGGTTGGCTCGGGAGAGATCTTATCTCCTGCAGTCGAGGTTGATATGGCACTCAGGGAGATCTCCTGCAGTCGGGGCTGACTCGATCGCTCGGGGAGATCTTATCTCCTACAGTCGAGGTTGATACGGGCGCTCGGGGGAGATCTTATCTCTTGCAGCTAAGGTTGGTCCGGTCGCTCGGGGGAGATCTTATCTCCTGCAGTCGAGGTTGAAGCTCTTTGACCTGCTCATGTTAGGACGAGGTTCTCCTGTTTCTAACACGGCCACTATTGACTGCTTCTTTCCTGTCATCACGTAGTTTTTGCATCAAGAAACAATATTATTGAAATGGAAGAATTTTATTGAAAGGAAGTTACTGACAGCACATTCCTGGATTTTTTGTTTCAGGGTCGTGGGAGCGCTGTTCCTCCAAGTTTCTTCGTAAGTCCCGGGCCGGATGACCTCCTCTATCTCACGCCAGCCTTTTCAATTTGGAGCCAGCTTCTTTTGGCTTTGAAGCTGGGAGATGACGGCTCGCCGAAATACCAAGTTCTTTTCGGACATGGCGTCGATGATACGAGAGGTGGCCGACCTTTTTGTTGTTCTTCCGTCATCGGAACCTTTCGGGGGAGGGCTTCTTTGCATCCTTCTATCGAGGCTTCCTTGATGACTAGCTGGAGGAGTTCGGGCTTGCTTGTGCTCGGGGGGAGTCCGTGAGCACGGTCGAACTTCACTCGACTCTCCATCGGCGGTGGGTCTGTTAGACTCGTCCTCCCGTCGCTCTCGTACGGTTTCTTCATCCTTCAACTTGAATGCTTCTTCCGCACTGGTATATCTCTCGGCCCGGGTTAGCAGATCGATAAAATTTTTGAGGTACTTTTTCAGGAAAAACAGCAAATCGTTCTTCTGAAGGCCGCCCTTGAGTGCGGCCATTGCAACAGAATAGTTCAGGTTCTGGACCTCCAATGTCGCAGCGTTAAATCGGGTGACATAAGCTCGAATGGATTCTCCCTTCTGCTTGACATTCATCAGGGAATCCGAACTTTGGCGCGGACGTCGGCTGCTGACGAAGTGAGCCACGAACTGATGGCTCATCTAGTCAAAAGAGAAGATCGTATCTGGCTTCAACGTCGAATACCAGTTTCTTGTTGCTCCTTTTAGGGTAGATGGGAAAGCTCGACATGATATGGCGTCTGGTGTGTCATGGAGTAGCATCATAGTTCGGAAGGCTTTCAGATGATCAATCGGATTGGAGGTTCCATCGTAACTTTCAAATTGAGGGAGTTCGAAGTTCGGCGGAATGAGCTCTTGCATAATTCGGGGAGAGAAAGGAGAGTTGGTGCGAACGTCGTCATGATGAGCTGGGGCGACGCGGTCGAGCTCCTCAATTTGTCGGTCCATCTCTCGCAATTTGTGATTGAGGATGTCGTCTCGGTCGCAGACCTTTGGGGCTTCCGGCTACAGATGGGGAGGATTTCCTCTAGAGGGGAATCATGATCCGAACTTAGATCCTCTGTTTTTTGTTTTCACTTTCCAGCGGCGACGGACATGCTGGCCCAAATACTCTTCCTCGGGGTCGGTTTCCGACATCCTGACGATGGGTTCCTGGCGGAGTCGTCGTCAGGGGCTGCTGCATGGCCTGCACCATCTCGGTGAGGCCCTGAACCCGCTGCATTAGCAGGTCAAACTGCTCCGAATCTACCATGGCCACTGGTGGTGGTGGAGGTTGAAGTGCCGGTGATGGAGCAGGGGTGGATGGTTCCGGCTCAGATCTCGCGGCAGATGCGGTAGATCTCCGGGTATTCCTCTTTTTTCGGGGCATTTCTTGGGATTGAATAAGAGGGTGGAGGCGAATCTTGGAGGAGAAGGTCAGCAGGGTCGCCTGAGCACTTCTTTAAGAACAAGGATACCTCAGAGATAGAGGCCCTTCCTCTAGCGCCAATTTTGTTGGTGCAGAATTTGGTTGACGCCGGATCGAGCTGGAGCTGAGGGAGACGAGGTCGCCGTCGGTGATCTGCAAAACAAAGTCTCATTCGGAGTCGATGGTGGTGGCTCCGACGGAACCCTCCGACGATCAAGTCAGCTCTTCTGGCCAACAGAAATGGAGTGCTCAAGCGAGAGCTCGGCAGAGTTTTAGGAAGGAGGCTTAGAGCTTAGAGAAAATGTATTTGGAGGGTCTCTTTTTATAGGCGGAGCTTGATTGATGGTGACAGTTGCAACTGTTTGGCAACGGGCCGCTCGAGGCCTGGTGACTTCGGTACGGAGGGGAAGGTATCATCAGGCTGATGGTGATAGCCATACCGTTCGGTAGTGCCATACCGTTCAGTAGTGTCGCCTGTGGCAAACTGATGGCGATCGTTTGTCGAGATTTAATAGCCATAGCTCTGAGAAAGCAGGCGTTGGTTGGTGGACTTCGGCATATATCAATTTCAGAGGAGTTCGGACTCTTGAAGGGAATACGTCTGGTGGGGATTATCCGGGAGTAATCCGTTGGAGGAATCCGACTGAGGAAGAAGTCCGCGAAGAGTTCGGCTTCTGTAGGAGCTCGGCCGAAGGGGAAGCTCGGAGGGAGTTCGGCTCTTGTAAGCGTCTAACTGGAAGAGCGCGGAGGAAGTTCGGCTCTCGTGGGCGTCAGGCTGGAGGAGTGCAGAGGGAGTTTGGCTCTCGTGGGTGTCCGGCTGGAGGAGTGCGGAGGGAGTTCGGCTTTCGTCAGAGACCGACTGGAGCTCAATCGTTGAGAAGTTCGGTCGGTTGAAGGGATTCGGCTAAGACTCGGCCGCTGGGGAGTTCGGAAGGGGCTTGGCCGCTGAGAAGTTCGGTTGGTTGAAAGGAGTTCGGCTAAGGCTCGTCTGCTGAAGTCCTTCCATGACTATCGGTTGCATTAGGCTGAGCATCAGACTGGACTTCGGCAGGAGCGGGGTTTATCCCCAATAGTACTCATTAGTAGCACCGAGAATAATATCATTTACATAAATTTATACTACTAATAAGTTATTATTTTGTTCTTTAAAAATAGAGTTTTATCAACATTTTCTCTAGAGAATTCATTATCAATTAGAAATTTGCTTAGTCTTTCATACCATGCTCTAGGAGTTTGTTTTAAACCATAAAGTGCCTTATGTAATTTATAAATGTGATTAAGATATGTATGACTTTCAAATTCGAGTGGTTGTTCAACATATACTTCCTCGGCTTTGTATCCATTTAAGAATGCACTCTTAACATCTATTTGGTGCAATTTAAAATTCATGAAGCATGCAAATGCAAGTAGCAACCTAATTGCTTCTAATCTAGTAACAGGGGCAAAAATTTCATCAAAATCAATACCTTCCTCTTGATTATATTCTTTAGCCACTAACTTAGCTTTATTTTTAGCGATTATTCCATTTTTATTTAGTTTGTTTCTAAATATCCATTTAGCTCTAATTACTAGATAGTCACTTGGTCTGTTAACTAGGGTCTAAACTTTATTTCTTTCAAATTGATTTAATTCTTCGTGCATTGCATTTATCCAGTTTGAGTCATTCAGCTTCTTCTATAGTTTTAGATTCAATTTGAGATACAATGGCTAAGTAATTATTGATATTTCTTTAGGATGCACGAGTTCTTACTCATGATGGATCACCAATAATTTGGTCTTTTGGGTGGCCAAGTGCATACCTCCATTCTCTTGGTAGACTTTAAATTTGAGTGTCATCAAGGTTTTCATCTTTTGTTTTAGCTTTCTTTTCTTCTTTGTTATCTTGAGTTGTTGACTCTTTCAATGTAACTTCATTCTTTTCTCAATTATTCTTGCATCATCATCACCCATATCTTCTTTTCTAGAAGGTAAGTCATTAGTTTTATCAAACACTACATGTATAGGTTCTTCAACAACTAGTGTGCATTTGTTAAAAACTCTATATGCTTTACTAGAGGTAGAGTATCCTAAGAAGATGCCTTCGAATTTGCCAAGTTATTCTCACCATTATTTAGAATAAAGTATTGGCAACTAAAAGCGTGAAAGTAGCTAATGTTTGGTTTTCTGTGTTTTCAAAGTTCATTAGGGGTTTCTTTAATATTGGCCTTATCAATGCTTTATTTAGAACAAAACATGCTGTATTGATAGCTTCAGTCCAAAAATATCTTGGGAGATGACTTTTACACAACATGGTTCGGACCATTTTCTCTAGGGTTTTATTTTTTCTTTCAACAATCCCATTTTGTCGAGGTGTTCTAGAAGCAGAAAAATTATGTTCAATCCCTATTTCATTACAAAAAATTTCAAAATATTGATTTTCAAATTTCGTTCCATGATCACTTCTAATAGAAACAATAAAATAGTTCTTTTTATTTGAAACTTTCTTGAAAAACTTAGTAAATGCAGAAAAAGCTTCACCTTTTTATGCCAAAAATAAAATCCAAGTAAATCTCAAAAAATCATCTATAATTACAAATCCATATTTCTTACCATCTAGGCTTCTGGTCCTAGTTGGTCCAAATAAGTTCATGTGAAGTAGTTCAAGAGATTTAGAAGTTGAAACAATATTTTTTGATTTGAAAGAGCTTCTAGTTTGTTTTCCTTATTGATATGCATGACAAATTTTATTTTTCTCAAAGTTAAGTTTTGGCAAATTTATTACAAGATCCCTTTTAGTTAGTTTAGAAATCAAATCCATGCTAGCATGCCCTAGTCTACGATGCCATAGCCAATTATTTTCATTGATCTTAGCATTCATTACAACTAAACATTGGCTCCTTTTGGTAGAAGAATCATCCAAATTTACTAAGTATACATTCCCATGTCTATGTCCAATAAAAGCAATGCTATTATCAATAGGACTAGTAACTATGCATAAGAGTGATTCAAAAACTACTTTAAATCCTCTATTACAAAGTTGACTTATGCTTAATAAATTATGCTTTAAGCCATCTACTAAGAGTACATTATCTATAAAGGTAGGAGTGATATATATTCTACCACTTTCAATATTGTGTTCTTTGCCATTATTATCAAAGGTCACAATTCTTTCTTAGCTTCAAGAGTGATAAAGTATTCCTTTTCATCCGTCATATATCTTGAGTAGCTACTATCTAGATATCATTTTTCTTTTTTTCTATCGACTGCAAGACACATGCAAACATAAATCAAGTGAAGATTTTAGGTACCCCAATTATCTTAGGTCTTTTAGGGTTAATAATCATGGTTCCTTTGGAAATCCATATCTTCTTAATGTTTAGATCATCTTTCATTTTTCTGAAATTGCAAACATAAAATTTGTGTCCAGATTTTCCACAACAAAAGCAAATTACTTTTTGTGAGGTTGAAGTTGGTTCTTTTACAAAATTTTTTAAGAATTTTTGTTTCTTTTGAGTTCTAAAACCAATTCCAGCTTTGTCAAAGACAACTTTTTGATTGTTGGGTATCATTTGCAGTTTTTCAGAACTTAATGTGAATCTATCAACCATAGGTTTGTATTTTTCAAGTTCTTTCTTTAAGTTCTGGTTTTCTGTAGAAATGAGTTCTTTTTCTTTCAATGTTTTCTTCTTTTTTTTTTGATAAGGATTTGATTTAGTGATTTCAGATTTTTGTTTTTTAAGTTAGCTTTTTAAGATCATCAAACAATTCATAAAATACTTCTTATAATTCATCAAATAAAAATTTAGATTGAGAGTAAATGTTACCTCATCCTTTTGAGCCATAAGACAAAAATTGACCATTTCTTGTCCTTCTTCATCTGAACTTGAATCTTCACTATCACTCCAAGTTGCCATTATTTTCTTCTTCTTTACTTGGATGATTTCTTCAATAGAGGACAGTCTACTTTGAAATGATTCGGTTTCTTGAATTTAAAACATGTAGGTTGCTCCTTATTTTTATCTTTCTCTTGATCTTTACTAGCTTCACCTTAGGAGAAGGGTCTTCTCTTAAAATTTGACCTTTTTTTCTTCATAAATCTTCTAAATTTTTTGGTTAAGAGAGTCATTTTTTCATCATCATCTCCTTCTTCAGAATCATCACTTTCTTCATCTTCTTCCTTTGTTATGGATTTGAGAGCTATAGTTTTTTTCTTGACTTTATCTTTCAAGTTTTACTTCATGGTTAACTCATGCGTCATAAAAAACTAAGAAGCTCTTCAAGAGGCAAAGTGTTGAGATCATTTGCTTCTTGTATAGCCGTCATCTTTGCCTCCTAAGCCCGAGAAAGAGACCTAAGAATTTTTCTCACAAGTTCACTATTGGTGCATGATTTTCCTAAGCTTTTAAGTCCATTTATAATATCAGTAAATCATGTAAATATTTTGATAATACTTTCAGTTGATTCCATTTTAAAAAGTTCATACTTATGCACTAATATATTTATTTTGGATTCCTTTACTTGATTGGTACTCTCATGGGTAATCTTAAGTTTATCCCATATTTCTTTGGCTGAAATATAAGTGAAAATCCAATTGAATTCATTGGCATCAAGTAAGCAATAATAAAGCATATTTATTGCTTTAGCGTTCAATTGAGCCAACTTTTTATCATTTTCATTCTATTCTCTTTTAGGTTTAGGAATCATATTACCATCAATGGTGATTGTGGGTGTGTGTGGTTCATTGATTACGATATTCCATAGGTCATAATCAAGTGCTTGAATAAATATGCGCATATGTGCCTTTCAATATGTGTAATTAGAATCATTAAATAAAGGAGGCTTATTGGTAGACTGTCCTTCCATTAGAGACATTTAATTGGGTTGTCATTTTGATCGTTTACTCTAGATCAAAAGAACAACAAACCATATTAGAGCACCTGCATTGATACCACTTATTGCCCAGAAGAACAACGCAAGAGGGGAGGGGGGGTGAATTAGATTTTTCAATATTTTTTTTTTAGATTAAGAGGTGTATGTGCAGAACAAGAATGCAAATATGTAGAAAATGCAGTACTTAAATGAATAAGAAATAAATGCAGCTGATAAAGAGAGTCACACACACAAAGGAACAAAGTTTTTATAGCGGTTCGGTATCAAACCCAACACCTACGTCCACTCCTCAAGCACTCCACTTGAGAATTTCATTATAATCTTAACCCAGTTAGTTTTGCGGGCTAACCAACTAAAATCTATCCTCAAGCCACTCTTAGGCTTGTACAAATCCAATTCAAGGCTTGGATGAGCCTATTCCCCAAGTTTCAAATCTATTAAAACTTGAAATACAGAAATTTGAAAGTGCAGAAATTTAAATATAAACAAATTTCTTAAAGAGCTGATTTGAAGCTTTGATGCACAAGTTAAGAGGTTGGAGGGCTTTTGCAATGAATGCTCCATTCCTTCACTTGAGATTGCCTTAATTGTACAGTTGGTTGAGTGGTTGAACTGCAATGAAAACTCTTTAAAGCTCACAAGTAGGACTGCACTGAATTTTTGAATATATTTTGATTGTTTCTCTTTCTTATGTTGATTCCTTGTGTTCCTTTGCTTTAATATGGTCTTAGGAGCATTCTAATCCAAGTTAGACACCAAAAATGGGTTTGTAGCCATTGGAGCACGAGAAAAAGCCATTTAGAGCATCTTGAATCAATTATGTGTAGTTCTGAAAACTAGTCGTTAGAGCTATCAGGAGTTCATGAGTCGACTTCCCAGAATCTTGAGTCGATTCCAATCGCAGAGCAAAACATCCAGTTTTCTATCTTTTCTGTGTCTGTGCCAGTTTTGCATGCCTGAGTCGGCTCCTGGATTTCGTGAGTCGATTCCAGTCGTAGGGTAAAAAATTCAGCATTCTATCCTTGAACTAGTGCCCTTCTGAGACATGAGTCGGCTCCTGCTTTTTTTGAGTCAACTTCTCAGCTGTGCCAATTCTTGAAGCGTATGAGATATGCGGGAATTGGCTCCTACTGTGCTTGAGTTGACTCCAGCGACAAGGTCCAAAAAGTTATCATCTATTTTTGAGTCTGGTGTCTGTCTGAGTTCTTGAGTCGGCTCCTACTATTCTGGAGTCGACTCCTGATCTGTGCCAAGTGCTGAAACCATGTCAGATTCAACTTTAAACTTCTCTTGAGTTGGTTTATGACCCAGTAATCTTTGAAAAACATTCAGCTTAATCTTTTTTGCTCTTCTTTCTTGGTTTTTTCAATCAAAAGCATGAAACTTCATCTAGATAGGTTTCTGTCTTTTTCAATTTTGTCTTAAACATTTCAACCAATTTATTAGTACCAAAATAAACTCAAATATTTTGTTATTCATCAAAATCATATCTAAGGTCAACAAATAGGTGTTTCAAATTAACATTATGCTAGATGGTTGCCTTTCCTTCCCTGTTGTCTTTTGACTATTGTGCAAGTTTTCTTTTCTAGCACCCATCTTTGTTCTGGTGTGGATGTGAAACTTCCAGCTTTAAGGTCTTGTTTTTTCCTTTTAGGGCGAATGAGCTGCTCACCAGCCAGCTCAAGTTTGGCTCAATTTCAGCTTACTTGGTTAATAAATGAGCTGAGATATATGCTTAGCTTGTTCGAATATCACTGGATTTGGCTCTAAAAAATGCAAATATTATACACACGCGCGTGCGCACACACACACTATTTTAATTAATATTCTCCTATTATTTTTTTGCATTATTTACTATAAACTAACATAGGTTATATATAATAGAATGTATTGCAATTATGACGTTAAAATATAATTGGGATTATTAGCTTGACCATACGAATAAAAGTCATGAAATACCTTAATCCCCTTGCCAGTTTTCTTAAACAAGCTATTGGCGAGCAGCTCGAGTTTAGCTAGAAATTAAATAAGTTGGCTCACGTTCGACTTGGTTATTGAATGAGCTGAGCTGAGTTAGGCCTTGCTCGCTCATGTTCGGCTTGCTTACATCTCCTATGCTGTTTTAATTAGGACATTTATGCTGTTAAAATTATAAGCTAGGGAAGATAGGACAAATTTTTCAAGAAGCTATTTACCATAGCCATCCAGCCTTTTCTAACTTCAAGAAATTATTTAATCAAAAAAAAAGTTTAGAAACTGTTCTAAATATAGCAGCCACCAAACATTCATAAACAAATTTTACTTGGATGACTCGTTATTTTAATATTATCTGGAAGACTCTAACTTATCATGCTTGAGAGAGACTTCTTTTGTGTATGATTCACCTTCAGCATTTTTCCGAGTGTTTTGTTTCTTTCTCTTGTTAAATGAAAAAAAAAGAAAGGGAAACAATGGCCTTCTTTTCTTTTTATGCATCTTACATTTATCATGATAGTTCAACCTGTTACTGATGAAACTTGTATTGATTTTACATTTGTTAAGAGATTGTTTTTATTAGTCATCTGCAGTATAATAAGGTGAAAAAGCGGGCTCTTTCTGGTTCTCATCATTTCTTCATCATCACCAGATGTTCTTGAATTATATTTATTATAATATACAGCAATGTAAAGTTTTCATCAGTAACAATAATCCCTTACTGTAATTGTCAAAAGTTTTCATTGGTCCTCCAATTTTGACTAATCTAGACTTTTCCCTTTATCCATTCACCCAATATGTGCTGAATACTGAAGTAATTGGCTGTTACGCAACCAGATGCTAGCCAAAGGAAGGAAAATTGCTGGGAGAGGTGAAGAGATGGCTGCACATTATGCTTTTGGCCCTCTCGAAGATGATGTGATAATTAAACACAGGCTTCTGACTCGCACCACAACTACTCGGGGCGAACCACCATTAAAGAAGCTTCAAAAGAAGTTTGTCTCCTTTGCACTTGAGACTGAGAAGGAAGCAGATAATCTAAATGACTGTGAGAGATTGTACAAGGCTTTCCTACAAGAAATAGCCACTTTTGAGCTCCCACTTCTTAAAAGCAAAGCAGTGGTCGATGCAAATATTCGAGAGAAAGAGAACTTCAATGAGCTGCAAGAAGAAATCCAACGACAAATCTCACAAGCTCAGGCTGATATTGAGGACTTAAAAAAACAACTTGAGGAGAGCAAGATTGAGAGGCAACACAAGGAGGAGTGTGAGGCCATTAGGAAGCTGATTGCTTTGCAGCCCCCAAGGTCAGAAACTCAGAAAATTATCTCAGATCTAGAGAAGGAAATTGCTACTTTGGAGGCAGAGAATGCTGCATGTGTGAGGACATTGGATCTTCGGAAGAAACAGTTCTCTCTTTTGCTGCACGTGGTGAGTTAGTATTTAATGTTTTTTTTCTAAAATTTGATTATTTGAGCTGCTCAGTCCTAATGAATGGGATGATATAAGATGAACGTGGCAATATGCTTTCTCAAATTTCTGCGCATTTTTCGTTTGGTTGAATGGTTCTTCAAACCATTCTTGTGCTACTGAATTATTCATGCAAGTGGTATGTGGTTCGCAAAATCTACAACTTGTCGACACGTTGTTCACAACCTATTCACAAGACAACCTTGGACTATATGTTGGTGGTGATGGTGCTCCCATCAGTTTTTTGCTTTTTTTCATTATTTTTATTTTTTGCCAGGAGTGCTGCTCTTGTCAGTCGCTATTACCTCTCATATGCCTGTTTTCACTATATATCTGAATTCATTCAGAACATCTGGCAAGTCTTATTTTTTCTCAAGCCAAATTATGTCAAAACACCAAACTTGTGACCATGATGTGAAATTATTGAAAGCTAGAAAACCAGCTCTGTTGACTATGAGAAGTCATGCTGATGTTCCTTGAATTATAAGGACTAATGCTTTATTATTTTTCTGCAGGTTGATGAATTGCAGAATACCATTGAGGATGAACAAAAGAGCTTGGCAGATGAGCTCAGAGCTGTCATGGAAGAGCAGAAGATCAGTATTGAAGATGGTAGTGGTGGTGGCTCGGAGGCCATGCTTGTAGACTGACTAGTGATTGCTTTGTGCATTAGCTCTTAATGTGCAATCTTTGTAATTTACTTAAACTCTGGGGGTTGCAGTTCTGTGCTTGCTGTGTCGGGGAAAAGTTACTAATCAAATAAATGTTCTTAATCACTGAAGATGTTGAAGCTCTGGTTTTAGTTTCTGAGGACAATAGGAGAATTATCAGGCTCTACTTTCTTTCTGATTGAATGGAGATAGAGAACTCAGGATATGTGGAAACAACCTTGGGTGCTTATCAACGTTTTTTTAATTATTATTTAAGTGCTGTCTTTTCATGTCCTCTTACATCACAGGGCCTATTTTTCAACTGGAACAGGGGAATGGTAGCTCATTTATCTTTACATTATGGAAATATGAAATTTTACATTATATGTCTGTTGTTTTTATCCTTATAACATCTTTTATCAAGATCAACCTCCCTTTTATTGGGGTAAAGCGTAATTTTTCAATTTCTTAAAATTTAAGTAGGTTTTCTGTGATTTTCTAAATGCGTTCTGATATTTACCAGTACAAATATTTACAAATATTCATGTGTGATTTGAAAAGCTGCTGCCTAAAATTTTAAGTCACCAGTTACACTTGCATCTATTTCTAGGTCCCGAGCATATCAACCCACTAGATCTTATATGAGTTCACCATGGTGCATCCTCAATTAATAATTAATATGAAGAAAGTTGCAATGGATAATCTAGTCTACAAAAAATTATTTGTCTGTACAAGTAAAACTAACCAATAAGCTCCATCTCCAAATGCTATGCTGATAATAACTCTGCAACCCACGGTAATCCCAAACAGGACAAAAGAAAGAGTTTGCACTCTCTATAACTCCTAGACATTTCAGGGTTGAGATTTTCAACGTAACATTATAAGTGAACTTTCCTCTTCTTTTTTTTTTTTTTTCTTTTTTGCTTGCTGATAATAGGAGGGTGCCTCATCCAGGGGTCCCATCTATTGTATAATTATTGAGACTACCTTACCATGTGGTAACACCAAAGATTATTCCTTTATCTGAATCTTCAAAAATACCGAACTTCTAGTCATAAATTTTTTTTTTTATTTGCTAACATATATTAAAAGTTCTTGAAGATGCTTGATGGTGCACAAAGGAATGTTCCCTGGATCCATTTATGGCATGCTTGCCTAATAATTATTCAATTACGTCTCCTGTATAGTTCTAACTTCTAACAAACACATCAAGCCATTTTAGGACTGGACCCAAGAGATCTATCTTATAATCAACCATCCGTGCAATGCTTAGCGGTGGCGGGAGGGGCAGACTTGGATAGCGTTGATTGGATTTGGGCTCAGATTTAGACAAGTCAAAACTGAATAATGAAGATCCTATATTGATGATCCAAGTCATTGGATGTAATCTACTACTTCAAAACTGCTCGCACACAAAAAATCATATAATTTAAAAATCCTTAGCTTATGCATTAAGTGATCAAAAAATATATTTAATTCAATTTTATCAAGGGTATCCAATTTTTGATTGCTTGATGCATAGACTAGAGGTCTGCAAATCATATAATTTTTTGTATGCAAGCAGTTTTGAGGTAGTAGATCATATTCAATAGCTTGGATCATTGATGTAGAATCCTTGATATAAAATTTTGATTAGACCGAATTTGAGTTCAAATCTAATCAACTTGATTCTAGTCTTGCTCTCTCTCTCTCTCTCTCTCTCTCTCTCTCTATATATATATATATATATATATATATATATATATATATATATATATGGTTTAGTTCCGAACTTGAGAGAATCTTGACTACCCTCCTTACCATGGTGACAATCGATGCACGAAAATATGGAACCAATGCTGATGGCATCACTCATCTACAAAGCATCCTCAAAATTGAAGATCTATGATAAAATCATCATAATGCATTGTGCTTTTACCTCTTTTATGTGCAATAGCAATACATGTTAGGATGATTACATCCTCGATCTATGATGGATCTAATCCATCTACTAATTTTTTCGAAATTGCAACCTTTCAAGAACAAACTAAAACAAAATTTATCCTATAAAATTAAACACGTATAGAGGTGTCAAAATGAACTTGACCCACAGCACCGGCCTAGTCCAATCCTGAAAATGGGATGGGGGGCTACCATATTACTAGTCTAAATAATAATCAAATTTTTTGATCCACCTCATCTCAGCCTAAGGGTTGAGGTGGGTTAGGCCGGACTAGCCCGGTTGGCCAATAAAAACATACAGAACTACCACGATTTATTATGGGCATTAAATTTTATATGATTTGGTGGGATGAATTATTGAATTGATGATGTTTAAAATTTTAAATTTATATTTTATTAATATTTAGGTTGAATTTTGAAATTTTAGATATTTGAATTGATGATGTTCATTTAAAGATATGTAGATTTGTTAGTATAGTTGATTTTTTTATCAATTTTTTTTTTTAAAAAATTTTGGTAAGCATGGCTTAGCCTATGGCCCTTAAAGGGCGGGGTTGAGCCAGCTATATGCTATCCTAATTTTTGGCGGAGACTAACCTGGCCCAGTCCATCAAATTTTAGGTCCTCGCGGGCTGGTTGTGCTGGCCTATACCTCTACTTGCATATAATGTGTCCATCAAACATGAGGTTGCACCTTGCTGGTGAAATTCTAGGAAACATTGCAGTCTTTTTTTTTTTTTTTTTTTTTGTTATGTGAAGAAACGTAGCAGTGGGCAACCATAAGACCCAAGGAACCTTTCTTGCATGCTACGGGCACTTCTAACGCCATGTGCGCATTAAAATGCCATCTTTTTCATGGCTCTGCCCCTTCTAATGCCATCTTTTTCATGGCTCTGCCCCTTCTATTAAAGGAAATTATCGCCACCAATATTCTTTTTCTATTTAAATCCCTCCGTGTTGTCTCGAAGCATTAGATATTGTGTGGCTAAATCCCAAGGGGGCAAGATGGAGATCATATTCCAAGAATCTTTTCTTTTTATTCCTTAATCCACCTACGTCTGCAAATCAATGCAGGGAACCTGCAAAGACAAGTCCATACTAATTGAAGTTGGCTCCAATCGAGACCCTCCGATGCTTAAGTTCGTAGGATGAACTGATCAAACAAAAATTTGAAAACAAAGTGATAGAGATTGCTCTAAAAGTATTAGATGTGTCCTCTCAAATTAACTAGGTTACCTTGTATTAGAGTGATAACCGCCGAGTACGTAGGTCCCTCTTTTTTTGATGTATTATGATCGTGGGTAAGTAATTAAAACTACTCACTAATTACCGTCGCCTGCTCTTCTCGGGAGCGATTTTATAGGATCGATCGAAAGCCGGATAGATTATTTAGAGAGCTCATGTTGGTCAGCCATCTGATTTGGGGCCGACCGATTATTGGTCGGTCAGTTTATTTTGTACCGATGGATTATCAGTCGACTGATGTTATACCGATCGATCGCTAGTCGGCTGGTTCTATACCAACAGGTCATCGATCGATCAGTTGGTCGATAATTAGTCGGTCTATCAGACCACATGTCTATTGAATGGTAATGCATCGACATTTCTATCATTATATCAGCGGATGTCCGTCGAAAATCGGTAATCCATCAGTCATAGGTCGGTGAGTCGGACGGTGGATTAACATCCACCAATAGTTACCCCCCATGCCCAAGTTTGGTGCGATGATTTGACATGCATTTTGTTTTAATGCACCGAACGTAGGGGGTTAACATGTGGCGTCGTTTTAGATTTCATTCTGCCGCCTATCATTAATGATCACCATGATCTTCGATAAATTTATTGTCCGATGCTTCGAGGATCGCAATAGTCACCATTAATGAATGCACAATTGTAGAGCCCGAGGGATTTGACGTTCAACCATTCTTCAGCTGACACGTGTCAGCATTTGGTGAAGCTCCTATGTATCTCGACCATCATTGGGTCCTATATATACTTGTCCCCCCCCTTGAAGGTTTTTCTTCCATCGCTTTCAACAATAGTAGCTTTTGGGAACCTTGTTTGTTCTCTCATCCTTTAGCCCCCAGGTTCGAAGTTCGTATCTCCTTTCTGACATCTTTGTTTCTTTCTTTTTATTTTATTGTCGCATGCATGGCTGGTCGTAGTAGTTCGTCGTGAGGTTCAGTAGCCGAAGCTTCTACTCTGACAGCATCGGTTGTGAAGTAGCTTCGGGATCAGTATCGAATCCCGGAGGGCTTTCGATTGTGGGCTCCTAGCCCCGACGGTTGGGTGAATTCGCCTCCCTCGGGTTTATAGCCTTTTATTTGGAAAACCTTAGGTCGGACCTTAGGTTTCCTATTTCGGAGTTCCTTCGGAACATTTTTAACTATTATAGGATTTGTCCGGCCCAAGTAGCATCGAACTCCATTCGGCTTTTGATTTCTTTTGCTTTGTTGTGTCTCCCGATGACTCGGCTTTCTTTATTAGGATCTTTCTTTGCCCTCCAACCCCATCCAAAGGTCGATGGATGGTGGTACTTCACCCCAAGGAAGGGGCTTTCTTTTATCATTGGTCTTCCATCATCTATTCACGACTGAAAGATCCAATTCTTTTTTGTTTCTCCTTCTTTTTCCTGGGCTTTCCATCAGTGTGGGAAGAGCCAAATACCCTTCTGAATGATAACGGTCGGATGGATCCGGCAAATCGAGAGGATTTTCTTTGGCTGAGGGATATGAGGATTCCCCCATAGAAAGAGCTGATTACAAAAGAGGCTTTGTATGATGCCGAACTTGTTCCAGCACCATCTGTAGGTACAAGTGGTGTCTGTAATTTTGTCTTTTCTTATGTTCAATTGGTTTTTGATATTGATTTGACCATGTTATTTGATTTTGTAGGGATGCGCCTTCCCCTTGGAATCTCCGAGGATGAAGTCTGCCAGTTCGCCACTCGAAAGAGGATGGCACTCGACGGCAGCTCATCGTGCATGTCAAAGAAAAGTCAGGCAGCTGGTCCTTCAACTACCCTTGCTTCTACTGATGCACCCCCAGTGGCACCTTCTAGAGCCGTTGATGCCCCTATCATCGCCCTTTATGCTCCAGTGGTGGCAGCATCTTCTGAAGCCCCTTCGACCGTCATACGATTGGAGGAAGACATCATCATCATCGACGTACTGATTGTCACTCCCATGTCAGGAGCTCAGCCGACTATTGCTACGTTCGCTTTGCGATCAACTATGATCCGTCGTGCATGTTAGCCATCTCCATCCACGCATGAGTGGATGTCGGTGCCTCCAGAACAATCATCTGCTAAAGAGAAAGAAAAGGTGCCAGTTTCCTCTATGCTGGCTGGGAGTGATGCTTCCAGCTGCGGATATACGGACTCCGAATGAGGCGATGTTTGGGTTCTCGAAGGTGGTTCGGCTTTTTTGGACCTCCAATTGGCGAGGAGTTTGGTTCACGCCATTATCCTCCCAAACGATCGGAAGTTGAGGAGTAGTCGAACCCTGGCCAACTTGTTTGGATTGTTCTACCCGACCTTCATTGGGATAAGCTGATAACCTCCCACTATCTTCTTTTTTTTTTTTTGCTAATTTTATTTATCTTTCGTAAATAGTGGGCTCATGACATGGTCGAACTTAAGTCGGTCTGTCGTAAAATGGCCAATCTTCGGCGTGCATTTTTTGACTCTATGTCGACCACAAATGTCGAACGTAATGCAGCGATCCATCGGTTGGAGGAATAGGAGAAGGAAGCCGCTGCCCGAGAAAATAATTTGTTCGAGAAAGTCTCCTGCCTCAAAGTCGAACTTGGGTCGGTAAGAGTTAAACTTGAGTCAGTTTAGTCTGACCTTAAGTCGGCTCAGGTGGAGGTGAAGGCCTAGAGGAATCGTGCTAAGAAAAAAAATGCATGGTGACCAAGATGAAGGACTGTGACAGCTGGGCTAAGGAGGTGGAGGATTATCATCAGAAATGATAGTCTATTGAAGAAAAAGTATCTTCAGCCAAGGTGGAGATCCAGGTTCTGGGACAGCATCTCAGTCAGGTGAAAGAGTTGGGCATCTAGGAATTCAAGATCTTGTTTGACCTGAAGACCCTGATCCTTCAAGGAAGTGAAGCTTCCTATTGGATCGAATTCGGTGATAATCGGGATACTATCCAATAGCCCTTTCTTGATCTTGACCTCGCAGCGTCGTCATCCCTTGTACTGAAGAAGAGAAAGAGGGAGGAGATGGTGCTGAAGAAAAGGAGGGAGGAGAAGACAGATCATCCACGGGCCCAACGGATGATGGTGCTCCCATCATCATTCTTGCTTCAACCGAGCCGGCTATTTCTATAGTTCCCATGGCTCCAACCGGAGGTATCTCGGGTCCCTCCATACTAATGGATTTGGCTTCTCAGTTTGCTACTGAAGTTCCATCGGAGAACGAGGGAGCTGCTTCGACTAAAGTCGTTCTGCCGACGGATGCTACACCGATGACCAAAACTAAAACCATTCCCGATCAACCCTTAGAGCAGCCGATCGTCGAGTAGATTTTGTACTTTTGTTTTGAATTTTGTAATGGCCAAAGGTCCATTTGTAAACTTCTTCTTCAAGTAATGAAAAACTTTATTTGTACTTGTTTCTCATTGTGTAACTTTGCTTTATGTCGCGACTGCAAATGCGTTGGTCGATCGGTTGTTGACCATCCATCCAACTTTTGACTAGCTTTTAAACTGACTTTGAATTAGATTGTTTGCTAACACTTAGTCATTTGTTAGGGTATTTATAGGTTGGGAACAAGCCAACCCTAAGTTGATTTCTAACTGACTATAAGTCAGTTTTTTACCAATCGATAAGTAATCGAATCATTAAGGTTTTTGATGATCGGATTTAAGCCGACCATGGATCGATTTCTAACCAACCTTTTGGTCAGTTTTTTACCACCAACATTGGATTGATTTTCATGATGGTCGGATGCAAACCAAACGTCCTTCGATTCGGCCTTGGCCAAATCGGTAAGGGTTGCATTTTTTTCAAGTCGGGATGAACCAACTAGTCCATAAACAAAATTGTGATGCTTTTCTTCCTTTATCATTTGTAAGGAGATTATGCATCGACATTATTCGCTAGTTGACCAATCGACGATTCTATTGTAGAAAGCCGATTATATTGATGATTTGAGATATCTGATCGAAGGTGGCCGAACCATTGATTGTCGATCATCCTTCATCCGTCGATTGTAGGATTCCACTGAATGAAATATGCCGACCGTTTGTTGGTTACAATATTTGATCGACAATTGGTCGGTCGAATTTTCTTCCATTATTTTTGAGTTTGTGTTGATTTTCATTTGATCGACTTGTCCGATTTTTGATCGACTAATTCATAAGTTAACCGATCATTGTGTATGAAAGAAACATCTTTATGGAAGACTTTACAAAATTTTATTTTTTGCATTTGTCCAAAGTACATGGAGCTGATGTCATTGATAGTATATTTTAAGATTGGTAGCATTCCACATTCGGGGGGACTTCAATTCCATCGAGTGTTTCAAGTTGATATGCTCGAGGTCAAAAGGTTTCCATCACTCAGTAGGGCCCTTTCTAGTTTGGGGAGAGCTTTCCTTGGTCTAGCAGGTTGGATACTTCCGTCTTCCATAGGACTAAGTCTCCTGGGCGAATCTCTTTCGATTTAATCCTTCTATTGTAGTATCTTGCTACTCGCTGTTGGTAAGCAGCCATTCTAAGTTGTGTTTGTTGTCGAACTTCAGGTAACAGATCTAGGTCAGTCCTTTGGTGATCCAAATTACTTAATTTGTCATACTTTTTCGCTCTCATTGATGGTAGTCCGACTTCAACGGGTATCACTACTTCCATCCCGTAAGATAGGTTAAAGAAAGATTCATCCATCGGGACTCTGGGAGTGGTTTGGTAAGCTCACAGCATCAAAGATAGTTCTTCTACCTAGAGGCCTTTGGCCTCATTGAGTTGGATTTTTAAACCATGGAGGATTATTCGATTCATAACTTTCACTTCTCCATTCGATTGTGGATGGCGACGGACGTAAGCTTGTGCGTGATGTGATATGTCGTACAGAAGTCTTTAAAATTTTGATTATTAAATCATTAGCCATTGTCGGTTATGATTGCATGCGGGAGTCCAAATCCATAGATGATAGATTTTTGAACAAAATCTTCTATTTTACTTTCCATAATTTATGCGAAAGGTTCAGCTTCCACCCACTTTATGAAATAATTGACAGCGATGATCAAAAATTTTCTTTGCCCAGATGCTGAGGAAAAAGGACCAAGTATGTCGATCTTCCATTGTGCAAATGACCATGGTGCTACGATCGATGTCAATTGCATCGCCGACTGGTGTTGGATATTTGCATACCTTTGGCACAGCTCATATTTTTGGACAAACTCGATCGCATCTTTCTACATTGTTGACCAATAATATCCTTACTGAAGGATCTTATAGGTGAGAGACTTATCCCCCAAGTGGTTTCCATAGATTTCTTCATGAACTTCTCAAAGAGTGTAGTTGGCATTGGAAGACCCTAAGCACCTCAATAGTGGGAGGGAGAAAAATCGCTTGTAGAGTCGTTCGTCCATCATGACGTATTACGAAGCCATCCATCTTAAGTGCTTTGCTTATGATGGATCATCGGTGAGGTTCCTTCGGTCAGATATTTGATAATTGGATCCATCCACCTTGATTCGTCGCTGATCTGCAATACTTCTTTTGTCCTTTCGATGCTTGGCATATTGAGGTATTCGATATAGGTTTGGCCAAGTTCGTTAGGAGCAGTGACGGTGAGTCGGGAGAGTACATCAGCCCGAGCATTTTCTGCTCTGGGGACATACGAGATGTCAAAGTATTTGAAGGTAGAAGTTTGGTCTTTCACCTTCTCCAAGTATTTTTGCATCGTTGGATTGCGAATTTTGAAGTTGCCTTTGACTTGTCTTGCGATGAGTTGAGAGTCGGTGAATGTTTTCAGTTCCCTGACACCAAGCTTTCTAATGATTTTCAAGCCGGCTAGAAGAGCTTCATACTCGACTTGATTGTTGAAAGCTTTGAAATTAAATCAGAGATTATACTCGGTGACTATTCCATCGGCATTTACCAAGATGAGTCCTGCACCGCTCCTAAGAGCATTTGATGCCCCATCAACGTGTAATACCAAAGCCGACTTATGATCGATTTCAAGAATGTTTTCCACTGACTTGCGAGTTGTTTCCTCTTGATCAGGCTTATCATTCAAGATGGTACATTCAACAATAAAATCGGCCAGAACCTGGGCTTTCATCGATGGACGAGAGCGATATAGGATATCAAATTCACTAAGCTTTATCACCCATTTTGCTATTCTGCCTAAGGTATCTGGTCAATGTAGGATCGACTTCAGAGGTTAGTCAGTTAAGACATGAATTATATGGGCTTGAAAGTAAGGCCGTAGCCGTTGCATCAAAATGATCAAAGCATAGATCATTTTCTCCATCTTTGAATATCAGGTTTCGGCATTATGGAGGATTTTGCTTGCATAATAGATGGGGTGCTATGCCTGACTTTCATCCTCTTTGATCAGAATCGAACTAATAGCTTCATCGGATGTGGCCAGGTATAAATATAGAGGTTCTCCTTCCATCGGTTTTACGAGCAATGGAGGAGTTATCAGGTATTTCTTTAGCTCTTCGAAGGATCATCGATATTTGTCAGTTCGTAAGAAATCTTTAGTCTGCCATAGAGTTTTGAACAAAGGAAGATATCTTTCGGTGGACTTGGAGATGAACTGGCTAAGTGCAGTGATTCTTTCATTGACCTGTTGCACCTCCTTTTTTGAGGTTGGATGTTTCATGTCAACGATTGCTTTTATTTTCTCAAGATTTACTTCGATTTCTCGATGTAAAATAAGAAAACCCAGAAACTTTTCAGCCGTCATTTCGAAGGTATATTTGATCAGATTTAGCTTCATCCGATGTCGTCGAAGTATGTTGAAAGTCTCTTCTAAGTCTCGAACATGGTCCTAATTTTAGATGCTTTTTACCAGCATATCATTGACATATACTTTCATATTTCACCTAATTGCAGTTTGAAAATTTTGTTCACCAACCATTGGTAATTTTGCTATTCTGCCTAAGGTATCTGGTCAATGTAGGATCGACTTCAGAGGTTAGTCAGTTAAGACATGAATTATATGGGCTTGAAAATAAGGCCGTAGCCGTTGCATCAAAATGATCAAAGCATAGATCATTTTCTCCATCTTTGAATATCAGGTTTCGGCATTATGGAGGATTTTGCTTGCATAATAGATGGGGTGCTATGCCTGACTTTCATCCTCTCTGATCAGAATCGAACTAATAGCTTCATCGGATGTGGCCAGGTATAAATATAGAGGTTCTCCTTCCATCGGTTTTACGAGCAATGGAGGAGTTATCAGGTATTTCTTTAACTCTTCGAAGGATCATCGATATTTGTCAGTTCGTAAGAAATCTTTAGTCTGCCATAGAGTTTTGAACAAAGGAAGATATCTTTCGGTGGACTTGGAGATGAACTGGCTAAGTGCAGTGATTCTTTCATTGACCTGTTGCACCTTCTTTTTTGAGGTTGGATGTTTCATGTCAACGATTGCTTTTATTTTCTCAAGATTTACTTCGATTTCTCGATGTAAAATAAGAAAACCCAGAAACTTTTCAGCCGTCATTTCGAAGGTATATTTGATCAGATTTAGCTTCATCCGATGTCGTCGAAGTATGTTGAAAGTCTCTTCTAAGTCTCGAACATGGTCCTAATTTTAGATGCTTTTTACCAGCATATCATTGACATATACTTTCATATTTCACCTAATTGCAGTTTGAAAATTTTGTTCACCAACCATTGGTAGGTCGCTACTACATTTTTGAGTTCAAATGACATAACTTTATAACAATAGATCCCTTTGTCGGTGACAAAGGCAGTGTACTCTTCATCTTCAGGTGCAATTTGGATCTAGTTATAGCTTGCAAAAGCATCCATAAAGCTTAGGAGTCGATGTCCCGAGATCACATCGATAAGTTGATCTATTTTTGGAAGAGGAAAACTATCCTTTGGGCATGCTTCATTCAAGTTGGTATAATCAATACAGATGTGCCATTTTTTATTGGCTTTTCTCACCATAACGACATTTGCAAGTCAATTAGGATAATGGGCTTCTTTGATGAAGCCTGCCACGAGGAGTTTGTCCACCTCTTCATCGATGATCTTTTATCGCTCGGAAGCAAATGGTCGCTTCTTCTATCTCACCAACTTGACGTTTGGATTGATATTCAATCGGTGAGTAATTATTTTTAGAGGTATACCTGGCATGTCGGTTGTCGATCAAGCAAATATATCGACATTGGCTCTTAGCAACTGAATCGACTGTTTATGCTCCATCGTCTGAAGGTGCGACCCAATTTGAGAACTTTAGTTGGGTCATTCTCTTGCAATGGGATGGAGACCAATTATTCGGCTAGCTCACCTCGATTTTCATCTTCTCGCTGATCAAGGCCTTCTAGCGACGAAGAATCTTTCAATTTATTCTCCTTCATAGTGATTGCAAGGCAACGTCGGACGGTCTGTTGGTCACCTCGCATCTCTCCGACTTCAGCTTTAGTCAAAAATCGAACTAATAAATGATATGTTGATACTATCGCCTTGAGGGCATCGAGTCTCGATCTTTTGAGTATAGCATTGTTTGCCGAAGGAACTCTAATGATCATGAAAGTCAAGACGATAGCGCTTTGTCGAGGTTCTGTCCCTGCAGTTAATGGAAGATCTATCTCTCCTTCAACGTCGACGACGTTTCTAGTGAATCTGACTAATGGAATGGAGACTTTTCGAAGCCATTCTATCGATAATTTCATTCGAGAGAAAGCTGAGTAAAACAAAATGTTAGCTGAACTTCCATTATCTATGAGGACTCTTTTTACATCATAGTTCGCTATCATTGCTGAGATGACGATAGTGTCATCATGGAGAATTTGAATTCCCTTTACATCATCTTTCGAAAAAGAAATGGGTTCATCAAATCGTCACTTCTTGGTCGATTATTCTTTGGATGTTGCACCCCCGGCTCTCGATCGTCAAGAAATCATATTGATCACTCAAGTCGTTGGTTGGTTCTAATGAACTTCCTTGGATGCTGAAGGTTGATCGGCATGAGACTGAGTTAGATGATTGAGCCAGTACTTGACAAAAAATTTCTGTCGGATGAAAGCCTCGATTTCATCTTTCAGCTGGAAGCACTGTTCGGTGTCATGACCGAAGTCACGATGGAACCAACAGTACTTTCTTTTGTCTTTCTCTTAATTTTTCATCGATGGGGGTTGGCGAAGATAATTCTCCCCTTCAATCTCTATCAAGATCTGCGTACGTGGAGTGGAGAGGGTAGTATAGGTGTCGCACCAATTTTTCACATTAGTCGATACTGGGTTCAGTTGGGAGAAGACCGTTTTCCTATTTGAAGTGGGCCGGTTTGGTTTTGTAGGAATGTCGTTCTTCCATTGCTTCTTTTTCTCCTGACCTTTTTCATTTGATTGTCGTCGGTCAGAGGCGCCTTCTTCGACATGAATGTATTTAACCGCGCACTCCAAGAGCTTAGCATAGGTCTGGGGATGGTTCTTGTCCAAAGAATAAGAAAACTAGGAGCCCCGCAGACCTTGCTTCATTACCAAAATGGCTACATCCTCGTTGAGATTTTGGACCTCAAGTGTGGTAGCATTAAAATATGCCATAAAGGTCCAAAGGGTTTCTCCCTCTTCTTGTTTGATCGAGAAGAGGATGTCAGAAATTTATGGCATCCTCCTGCTGGTGCTGAAGTGAGCCACGAAGGAGTCTTTGAGTTGCTTGAAAGAGTCAAGGCTTCTCGATCGGAGCCCAAAATACTAGACTCGAGCAGCTTTTCGAAGGATTGCCGAAAAGCCGATACACATGAGGGCATCATTTTCCCCTGGATCATCATGAGATCCTTGTAGCTTTAGAGATGATCGACTGGGTCGGTGGAGCTGTCATATGGCTCTACTTGCGACATCTTGAACCATAATGGAATTGGTTCATTTAGGATGCACGAGGAGAAAGGAGCAATCTGGATGTGGAGTCCCTCGAACGACCCCTCTTTCACGTCTTACTGGATCTGGGCCAGTTGACGGTTGATTTTTTTTAGCTTTCACTCATTGGTATTGAACCGATGCTAGCGAGGTGTCCCTGGGGTTGATCCTCCTAAGGAGTTAGTCGAGGAGGAAGTGGTTGAATCCCGAGGTGCTTTCCCCTTATGCTGGTCTCGACGAGAAGGCAGAAAAATGGAGCATCGTGATGGGTGGTCTCTCACGAATGGCTGGGAGATGGAGTTTTCGCTCGACGAGAGCATCGAAATGATCGCTCCAGTGAAGGAGAGGCAGAGCGCCATGCATGGCTGTTGCTGGAGGCTGTATATAGCCTTTGTTAACATCCGGACCTGCTGCATTAGTGCAGCTAATTATTGAGCTTGTACGTCCGCCATGACCATCGAATGCGAAGAGCCCGATTCCGCCATTGACGGTAGTGGAGAAAGTACTTCTTGTTGGAATGACTGTCTGGTGGAGCCGAGTAAGTTATGAGCACGCATTTTCGCCATCGTAATAGATGATAAAGATTTACTAATCATTTTCGAACTTTTCCTACCTGGCGTGTCAATCTGTTGCAGTCAATTCACCTGCACCTACGAATCAACATCAAAAAATCTATAAAGACAAGTTCGCACTGACCGAAGTTGGCTTCGGTGGAGATCCTCCGATGCTTAAGTTAGTAGGATGGACTGGTCGAACGAAAATCTGAGAGCAAAGTGATAGAGATTGCTCTAAAAGTATTAGATGTGTCCTCTCAAACTGACCAAGTTATCTTCCTTTTATAGATATCGAAGTGATAACTGCCGAGTATGTGGATCTCTCTTTTTTCAGTGTAGTATGATCATGGATAAGTAATTAAAACTATCCACTAATCATCATCGTCCGTTCTTCTCGAGGGCAATTTTGTAGGATCAATCGGGAGCCAGATAGATTGTTTGGAGAGCTCCCACCGATCAGCCATCTGATTTGAGGCCGATCGATCACTGGTCAGTCGGCTTATTTTATGTTGATGGATCATCAGTCGGCTGATGTTGTATCGACCGATCGCCGATCAGCTGATTCTGTACCAATGGATTATCGATCGGCTGATTTTTTGCCAACCGATGATCGATCGATTAGCCGATACTTAGTCGGTCTATCAGACTGCACGCCCATCGAATGGTAACGCATTGGCATTTCCATCATTATATCGGTGGATGTCCGTCGAAGACTGATGACCCATCGATCATAGGCTAGTGTGTCGGGTGGCGGATTTACATCCCCCAACAATTTTTATTTGAAGATTTTAATAAAATTTTATTCAAATTTGATTGTTCTTGAGATGATGTCATAACTGATCCTCTTTGCCATGTTTAATCTGCTACTCTTTTTTTCATAGATAACTGATTGAAAGAAGTTTCATCCTACCTTCTCTTTAACGGAGAACTGATTAATCTAGCTTTTAGAGGATGTACCTCTAGAAAATTGATCTATAATAGAAATCTCATAAAATTGAGTTATAAAAGAGAAGAAAGATGTCAAAAAAGGAAGCCAGAATGAGCTGCACCATAAAGGCATCATTTTTTGCAGCTCCAAAATTTTCTTCTTCAGCTCTTCAAATTCTAATTTGAGGGCATCAGTTTCTAATCTAGCATACATAAATTATCTATAAAGTTGATCATATTTTTCCTGAGCAGACTTTATAGCCAAACCTCTCATTCGTTGAACCAACCCGAAATAAGCTCCAAATGAAGAGAATAGCTAAAGCTGAAAATGGGTCGGGTTGACCCATGATCCGATCCAACCCGATCCACTTAGATCCGATTCAACCCATTTTAAAGAATCCACGGAGCCGGATCAGATTCTAAAATTAGACCCGTTCAATATTTTGGATCGGATCTGAATTTACTAAATTTGGACCCGATCCGATATGATCCGATCCGAATTCAGTATTAAATTCAACATATAAACTATAAGGTTAATAGAGTAGGATTAAAATTCTAAATGCTCTTGTAGCATTGTTATTTTTTTAAAAAGTTTTACTCAATTTGACAGTGAAATTTTGAGAAATTATTTATAAATTAAGAGTTAAAGCAAAATAATATTTTTTTTATCATAAACTTCGCATATGTTAGTTTATTATATGAACCGGGTCTGATCAAAATTTAAGTTCAAATCGAATCTAAAATTTTTAGATTGGGATCGGATTATATATAGATCCGATCCGACCCAAAAGATTTAATGGAACAAACTTTTTGATCATGAACTCGATCCGATCCGACCTGATTTTTAATTGAATTAGATCTGGGTCCAACATTAGGACCCGTTCAAGAAATCAGATCGGATCGGGGTCATTCATGATTCAGTCCGATCCAACCCATTTACATCCTTAAGAATAGCCTAGAAACCCGGTCTAATATTGTTCCTCTAATAGAAGATGCTAATAGCCACACTTTGTAGAGCTTTCATCCCTGAAAAATTTCTCCCTTCTTTCTCACTCTTAAGTTTTTCTCTTGTTTCCCTATTCAAAAGCAAAAAATAAAGCATATCATATATTAGAAAAATGAATTGCAAGCACATAATGGTCAAGAAACAAGTTCGCCGGTTATAAACTTATAGTTAGCCTTGTTCTACTTATCCAAACTTAAGTCTAAACCTGTGAGTGTTAAAGACATGAAATGGGATTGCGAAACAATTAGTTCATATATTTTAAATGTGGTCATGTAGGGCTTACCAGCTTTTATTGTATTTCCTGCACACTATAACTTCACAGACAAATCATTTAGAAGGCTTCAAATCATCAAAACTTTTGAACCCTGTACCAACTTTACTTGAAAAAAGTTCGTCTTCCTCACTACTTTTAAAAAAAAAAAAATCAAAAATAAAAAATCTTGAGCGTGGTGGATGAAAATTTTGAGGCTTCAGCTAAGTGCTGGAACATGTCAGTTAGGTGATCACTTAACATCTTCATTGAAGAGAACTTTGAATCTAATTCCTCCTAGAGCTTTGTATCTTCTGTTTGCTTTACTTTAAGCTTTGCATTTTCATTAACTGCTTGCTGTAGTCTGGCCTCTAGCACATGCATCTACATGTTGCTTTTCTTTTTCAGCCTTGTATACTTTAATATTAGCATCATCATTTATAAGCTTAAAAATAAAATCTCAGAGAACCTAAATAAAAATTTTATAAGCAACAACTAGTTTTTGAATGGAAATCTGAGCATTAAGTACAATAGCAATCATTATTTCATCCAAGTCAAAAACAAAATTATGATATACATTGCTAGTGATGTACCTGCATTGTCCAAGGCCGATGTATGGGGATCTCAGCCAGGATATCAGGTTCTGCATGCAGTTACAATGGAGACCAGCCACATAATCCTCATGTCAAACATTGGAAATATTTTCTTCTCCATAATCACTAAAACCGCCATCCTTGGATTCGTTTTTGCTGGCATCCATTTCTCTTGGTAGCTATCCTAGCTGATGTCAGCACATGCCCACTTATGATGTTGAATGTTACAAACAAGAACACAAAATAAGCTTCATAGTTGCCATGACCACAAGGAGGCAGAGGAATTAAGGATACACGGCAATTGTGAGAAGCAAGACCGTCATAAGGAATCGTTAAGTCATTCGCATTGTTGTTGGACACGCAATGGACGCATGCCAAGAGTACCTGATTTCAATCACTCCAACAATGGAGCATCACAATGATCACTTGCAAAAGGAGCACTGTAGGAGGCATGATGCTTGCAAGCACAAACCCAACGTAAGAGAGGATCGTAGATGCCATGTCGGGAATCACAAAATATAACAAGAAAAAGCAAAACATAATGTTTCCAGTAGCTATAATTAGAATTCTAATACACTTCACCAGTCCAATAAAAAAAACTTGAACCACGTTAAAAAGGTGCAAAAATTAAATATATTATAAAGAGAATCTCAGATATGGATTTTATTAGATCCGAATAAATCTTAAGAACCATGGGGGGGGGGGCGGGGCAATATCCGTGAAGGGAAAAAGAAGCATGCACATTATATAATGAGAGTACAGGAAGTGATAATGCAAAAAAGGAACACATCAGATTCAACAACAGGATAGGGAGCTTCAAGTTAAACATACTGAAAATAATGAAAAGAGCACGAAGAAAAATGTCCAAATCTCAGATTGAAGTACTGCACCTCTAATAGCTCTCCATATATGATCATTTCAATAAAGATTCAAAAATTCAATTATAGGTAAGTAAAATCTTGGCAGAATGATTTTAGCATCATTCCAAGATCAGTTCTCACTGAAGCTTGTTCTTGAACCAAAGTCTTTGAAATCAAATAAATCAAGAATGGAAGTCGTCTTAGAGAATAAAGGACTTAGAGATCTGAAATTTGAGAATTTTCTGCACCTCTAGCAATAGATTATTGAAGGATTTGAGATGTTCAAAAGTTCTTCATATCAGAAAAATCTGAGCTTTTGCATCTCAAGTCCAGAAGAAATGATCACACTTTTTGAAACCCTCATAAATGTACCAGAAAGAAAAGAAAAACCTAGATAAACAGCAGAGACCTCACTCAAACCTAGGAAAACATGGGGATTTTATTTCCGTAGTTCCCCTCCTCCATTTCTTCATGCAATCCATCCTTAATTTTGGCTATATATGTCATACAATTAATATATTTTCTAATAATAAGAATTTTTACGCAAATAAAAGTGTTAAGCATTTTATTGGCAATTTTACTAAAATAATATTTATTTTTTTTAAAAATACGAAAATAATATTTCTTTCAAACTATTTACCAAAATACTATCCGACATAGAGTTGTCTTTTGAAAAGATGACTTTATTTGCTAACTCACTTGAAAAATACTGCCCAAACCTCCCAACATGCCACCTGAGAGCCACCTCAAACAATCGCTCTATGATAGGGTGTTTCTATAAATCATCTTATCATAGGACGGCTTTATAAATCGCCCTCTTATAGGGCACTTCTAAAAGTTGCCCTACCATAGGGTGGCTTTGATATGCCATCCTATATTTGATATGCTACTCCCTTAAGTACGTAGATCAAGATGTTTCAAAAGATTTCTCAAATTAAAGGTACTCTTGTATTTGCAAACCAATGAGGTACTATTTCATGAAAAAAGATCTAATTATAAGAATTATATCCATATGATATAAGACTAGCTAAATATCTAGCTTTAACCATGACTAATTAGTAAATTAGTTTACATCACAAAAAAAAGCTTGTCAATATTATACCAGTTTGAATATCAGAAGAAAAATACTAGTATTAATACTAATTGCATGTAATAAGATGCCAGCAGTTCAAGAGATCGGCTCATTACTTCTTTGCATTCATTGACACAATCCTTAATCATCTAGGTCTCAACAAGTCTACGTTCATCATCACAGCAAAGATGGCTGGTGAAAAGGTCTCGAATGAGCAAGTACGGCTATTTCATCTCATGCTGCTGAAAGATTTTATGTCATTACAATTTTAGTTAGAACCCGATCGAATAAGTGAATATAGCTATTTCATCTACATCCGCTATCATGAAAGCATTGACCCTATAAGGCAATCAACCTATCCATGTGCCGAGATGAGAGGCTAGGGTAAAGATGAAAAATTATCATAATTGATCATTATAGCAATAAAAAATATAGGATACACAATCATATTAAAAAAATTATAATATTAATTTTAAAATAATGTAAATCAGTAGTTGGTCATTACAATATTTGTTATAGAAAAAAGTATAGATTGTATAACTATCGAGAGACGTATATACTAAGATACTATGGCCTTCTATATGTCTGTTTCTCGATCGTAAATGCGCGTCACCTCTAGCCGATGGTGGGATGGCTTTGGCGCAGTTCGATCGGTGAAGAGGAAGATGTTGTCGTGCTGCATCTATCAACATGTGCATGACATCTACCTTAAGAGATCCTCGGTCCACCCCTATCCTTGGCCCTCTCATGTATATCATTGATATGCTGCTCATCGGATCAATATGATGGCTCTCTAGACTCAATCATCCTTTATGATATGGATGCATCATCTATGGGAAGGTCGAAGTCAAAGACGTCAGGTAATGAGATACTCGGATTATCCGTCGATGGCATAGTATCAAGTCATCTATCCTCAGAGACAACTTACATAATATCGACGAGACTGTCCATGATATCGACAAGCGCTCGGTCCTTGTACCCAATAGTGATCGAATGAAAATCTCTCCTCGCTTGGTGGTATAATACCATGATCATTTGAAACTATGAGTATCAAACAAAAAACAGATATTATTTGATAAGTATAAAAAGAAAGAATGACATAACAAAATGAGACTAAAAAATAGAACGAAACAAAAAATAAAATATACTTACGATAACGTCCATCATACTGTCCGAAGGATGGAACCTCATCTTGGGCTACTCAATTATAACTGGCATGATAAATCATCAGTGATGTTCCTATTGAAGGGAAATCCTGATTTTCCGATCCAGGTTCGTCCAGATCTGATTAGATCAAGAGATATATTTCAAAAATTTTTTCTTGATCTCAATCAAATCTTGATATGTTTCAGATCTGATTCTTATTATTTTAATAAATAAAATAAAATAAGATAAATTAAATCAAATTTAATTTACCTGATTTGGGTAATCCTATTATCCTGTAGATGATCCTGATTGCAGCGGAAGGTTCTGGATCTAAGCCACGCAAGCGCCTGGCCTCTACCGGTATCCACTCGGGTTGGATCTGGAGATCCTCTTCTTCTCTATCACACCTCCAAAATCAGATCTGGATCTGATCTGGAGGATCTTCAAAACTCTTTTGAAGATCTGCAGTCGTCCTTTTGCAGCAGCGCAGCCTTCTTGCTTTTGATCGCCTTTCCTTGATCTGAATCGCACCAACCTAAGTCCAAAACTCTTTTGGACGTGGAGAGCAAGGGGAGAAGAGACTATGGCATGGAGAAGGAGGGGAGAGGCAGCCTTGGGGCGTGGGTCTAATTGCATTCACTTAGGAATTAGGGTTGGGCGCAGGGTCTTATTTATAGACCTCTTGTGATCCAACTCCTCTTCCTCTCAACCAATCACAACCCTTTGTGAAATCAGATCTAAATCTGATTGGTTGGAATAGAGACCCCTGGATTCCTCCTTAGAGGGCGCCTAAGACCAGTCAAACTGGATTCTTAGTAGAACTCTGATTGGAATCCAAAAGGGAGGTGGAGTCCTTGTCCAACAAGGACTCCTAGGCGCCTCCTACTTGGGCTCACGCCACCCTTGGCGTGCGCCCTTCTCCTTGCCAGGTTCTGGCAGGGGGACAGGCCCCCACCAGCTCTCCAATAGGTGCATGACATGTGGTCAAAAGTCAAAGGGTCAATGGTCAACGTTTGACCAGTCAAAGGTAGACTTTTGACCAAAGTCAAAGAACAAGAAATGGCAGGTGACCAAAAATGGCAGGTAATGTCTTACAAATAAGACAACCTATTCTGACTTGGACAACCTCCAGTCAGACCATATGAAGGCCTCTGATTGAGCACAAACTCCTTTGGCTCAGTCAGGACAACTTATTTATGATAGTAAAAGAAGAACGTTAGGTTCAATCGAGTGCTAGCACGATTTTCCTTGAACCTAATTGAATCTCATTCAGATCAATTGAACTAGATCAGTTCAATTGATGATCACCAGATTCAAACCCTTGTTTGTGTGACCCAGTTAGGTTCAGTTCTGTATTGGTAATGGGATATGTCATGATCTCTATCATAGACATCATCGAAACTCCTTTCGATGGATCAGAACTCTTCTGATTCGAACAGCTAGAATGATCGATCATCTAAATCATTCTAATTGCTCCCAAAATCCACCAGTGACACCTAGCAGTATATGGTGGCAAACCCATCAGAGCTGAATGCGAACCTCTTGGTGCAGCTACCTGTGTGATTCAGTTCTTCTATCTTGAGCCCGATCAGATTAGGGTTAAGGTGAACTCGTCAAACCCTAGTCTCTGTCATATGATGTAATCATTCAATTTGAGTCCAATGTGAAAATCTAAATAGAAACTCTTTCTATTATTTCACTCTACCATG